>JACEEZ010000230.1:302500-526514 GCA_016584305.1 Chionoecetes opilio
CTTTAACCCTCTTACCTACTGAGGTTATGGGAAGCAGTGAGCGATTTTCCGGAGAAATTGGTGGAAGATGGTGGTTGGGTCACGATTCTGTGGGAATATCCCAGGTGGCTGAGGACTGCCCATATCTGTCCATGTCCATTTCTAGCCGTAGACTGATTCAAATCAAAGCCTTACACTACAACTGCCTTTGTACAGTACATACAGTCTTTGATTGGCTCCCAAAACTCCTTTGATTGGCCAAGTGTAAAGCGTGACTATTGGCGGAAAAAATAAATCTATGGCCTGTCATTGGCTATGAATTCGAGCTTGCTGTTGGCTATTGACCGCTCCGCCCACATCTCCCTGATCCACTTATGATCGAATAGATTTGAGACACTCAGTCAATGTAGAAATAGTAGTGGAAGGAGGAAGGTGTGTCTGTGTGCACTATAGACAACTATAGGAAAAATTCAATATTTACACTAGGGTCCCGCATAGAACGTGTTCGCATAGAGCATTACCCGTATAGAACGAACGACCTAAAATATTATTCCAAAATTTTTGTTAGGAAGGAATGTGATCATATAGAACGATTCCGCCATCAAAGTAGGGCAAATCCGAGGAGTTCTCATATAGAGCGCCGAAATATCGTTCAGAACGTCAGGTGACGTGACGTCGATGCGCATTGTGACGTCCCTGTCGTCTGAGTCGCTTGGCTTTTTTTGCCAAGCCAAGCTTTTTTTGCCTCATAAGAACATAAGAAAATAAGGAAGCTACAAGAGGCCATGAAACCTACACGATGTAGTTTCTGTAACGTAGGGTAGTTCCTGCCTCAGTGACGAACCCACACATAAGGGGGCGAATTTTTGGTGAGCGAGTCGCCAAAAGCCGGCTTGTGGCAGCTTGCGTTTTCTGTTAACTCAAGGCACTTTTCATAAACTGGCTTGCTCAGCTGGCGCCAGCCATGGCAAGGGTGAGTGAGGAGGGGCACGGCAGCGGCGTGTTGCCACGGAGGTGGCATGAGGTGGGGAACGACGGTAGCGACAGCGCAATTCTCATCCATTATTACCAAAAAAAAAAAATCTTGTTAAGGATATGTGTTGCGATCCATTCACAATATCGTCAGTTATCGTAATTTATTGATGGCTTTCATTTGAAGGTACACTTTCGTCGCTGTGGTTTGGTGTCGTCGTCGGTGGTTGTGTTTACAAGTTATCAGCTATGAGCGGGTAAGTCTCGACCAGTTCAGGCGAGGCACGCAAGCAAGAGTCAAGCCAGGTTTATGGCAGCTTGCTCACCAAAATTTGCCTATACGCTCCCGACGGAAATTTACGCTGCCAGTGAACATTGACGCACCACACAGCTTCACACCACTGGATTACAGGCAGTGGATGCCGATCCTCCCATTGACAAAACTGCACCCTCTCTTGACAAAGTCAGAGAGGCTGTAGCAAAGTTGAGTGGTGGAAAGGCAGCTGGTGTCTGTAATATCAGTGCAGAGCTCCTCAAAGCTGGGGATGAGGCCATGATCTGTGGGTTGCATGCTGTCCTGACTGCCGTGTGGTAATCAGGTACCATTCCTCCTGACTGGAAAAGGGGGCTGATCGTCCCTACCTAGAAAGGGAAAGGGGACCGTCAGGACTGCAACAATTACCGCGGTATTGCACTGCTCAGCGTGCCAGGCAAGGTGCTTGCCCATCTATTGCTGACATGGATCTGCAGTCATCTGCAGAAGCACCAGAGACCTCAGCAGTCTGGCTTCACGCCTGGTAAGTCAACAACGGACCGTATCCTAGTGCTTCGTGTCCTGGTGGAACGCCGACGTGAGTTTCGACAGGGGATGCTTGCAGCCTATGTTGATCTCAAGAAGGCATTTGACTCAGTGCATCGTGAGTCACTCTGGGATCTTCTGCGTCTTCGCGGGATTCCCGCAAGGACTATTGGTTTGATGACTGGTCTGTATTCTGGGACTGAGAGTGCTGTGAAGTGTGGGGCAGGTGTATCCAGCTTCTTTCCTGTTAATACAGGAGTGAGGCAAGGGTGCGTCCTTGCCCCATCACTTTTCAACACTTGTATGGACTGGGTATTGGACAAGGTTGTAGATCAAAGTGATTATGGAGCATCCGTCGGCAACACCAAGATCACTGATCTTGTTTTTGCCGATGATGCAGTAATCTTTGCTGAGTCGCTGGAGGTCCTGGTGATGGCTCTCGAGGCGCTGCACGAGGAGGCAAAGCCTTTGGGACTTGAGGTCTCCTGGCTTAAGACCAAGGTCCAGGTGTTTGGAGACTTACTAGATGAAACAGTAGTCTGTTCATGCGTGCGGCGAGGACATTGAGATCTTGGAAAGTTTTACATACCTTGGTAGCACAGTCCATAATGACGGAGGGTCACGTCAAGAAGTCTTACGGCGGATTGGCATAGCCCACGGTGTTATGGACTCGCTCAGCAGGAGTATTTGGCGTTGTCGGTACCTATGCAGGAGGACAAAGATCCGGATCTTCAAGTCGCTTGTGATCCCTGTCTTACTATATGGTTGTGAGACATGGACACTAAATAGTGACTTGAAGAGGCAAATCGATGCCTTTGGTAATAAGTGTCTTCGTAGAATCATGGGGTATCGCTGGGATGATTACGTGTCAAATCAGCGATTGCACCGTGAGACTGAATCGAGGCTATTACCTGCATAGTCCGTCAGCGCCAACTTCGGATATACGTATGGGCATGTGGCACGCTACCCTGAAACCGATCCTTCCCATCAGATTGTATCTGTAAGAGACAATCCGGCGTGGAGGCGGCCAAGCCCACAAGGCTCGTGGCTGGGGCAAGTTGATGTTTCTTGTCGAGAGCTGCTAGGTATGGGAAGGGAGCCTGCATGGGGACTCGCGCGTGGTGACCCCCGGGAGTGGCATCGTAGGGTGGGCGAGGCGACGTGCCCCCCGGCGTATTCCCCCAATGATTGATTGAGTTGAAATCTCCAGCTAGCAGTACCTTTTTACTACTCTTGATTATTTTTCTTAAATACTTCAAGGTATCCTCTAGTACTTTCTGTTTTCTCTTTCTTCAAGTACACTTGACCCTCCATTTTCCGGACTATTAGGGAATTAGCCTGGTCCAGGAACCGCGAAAGTCCGGGAAGTGTAGCCATTCACGGAGTTTATCTGGTAAAGTCCGGCGACTTCGACATTGTACGTACAGTTGTGTACTGAGACCTCCTTCCTCGGCAATTAGGGCATTACCTAAGTTTGAAGCGGAAAGGTTCAACATTAGCACTCTACACTTCCCGCCTGTGAGAGCAGAGGACACAGCCCCAGAGCGGCTGTGTCCGCCCGCCCTGACCCCTAGTGGCGGCATCCCTGAACTAACGGCCGGGAACCTTGCGGCGCGGGAAATGTGAATGCCGTACTTTCCTTAATGTCCCGGACTATTCCGGCCATGCCAAATATGTTTGGGGGTGGAAAATGACCGGGAAATCCGACATCCGGCAATAGGAGGTCCAGGAAATGTAGGGTCGAGTGTATTTGTTCTGGGTGGTACATAGGTTGCCACTATAGTCTGTGTTTCACTATTTTTGACTTGTATTGGTACACTCACTATTTCAACTCTTCCTTCTCCATACTCCACTTTTTTTTTTACTTCCACCCTTATATTTTGTCAGCATCATAACTCCACCACCTGTTCTACCACTTCTGTCCCTTCTCCACAGGTTGCAGTTATTAATATCACCACTTGGTCTGCTACTAATTTAGCTTCTGTTAGACACACCACGTCTGGATCTGTATTTAATAAATACTCTCTTAGTTGCAGCCTTCTTGCTATTATCTCATCTATGTTCGTGTACATCACTTCCATTCCTTTTTTTACAACATATTCATTATATCATGTATATTTCCTCACACCATTTTCCTTTAGTCTTTCTTCCATTGTCTCGCCCTTGCATCTAATGCGCTCCAAAAAATGTTGCTTTCTCTTCCTCCGTTCTTTCTTAACTTTTCTGCCTTACTTCCTCTTTCATTTCTTTTAACTTTTTCCTTCCTTTTCATTCATTGGTTTTTTTATCCATCCACCTCCCTGTAATCATCCATTGACCTCAGCCTAAAAGCTCTTGCCAGGATCTCCTCGGTTGCAGTCGGCGATATCAATCTTAGTTTTATTGGTCTATCTCTTCCTTTTGTATAAGGTTCCAATCTTACTACTTCTTCCACTTCATCTTCAGTCTTGTCTCTTCCTCCTCTTCATTCAATTTCATCAACATGTCCTTTATTCACTACGTATATTCGTCCAGTTATTCACCTCTCCTTTTGAGGAGGGAGAGGAGGCCTTGTCAAGTGTGGTGTGAGTGAGGCAGGAAGCAGGGTGTGGGCCCCGCAGGCAGGAGCAGTGTCAAGGCAGCGCTTGGCTCTCTGTGTCTTGACTGTCACCACTGTTGCAGGTGCTGAGGTCACCTTCCAAGCAGGCTGCTCTGGCATCCCCGAGGGTTCCCGCAGGACCGGCCGTCGCGTGTGCTGGCGAGAGTATTGCTGCGGTGGAGGCTGTGGGGCCGGGCAGCAGCATGAGTGGCCGGGAGCAGCAGGATCAGTCTGCCTCAGGGGTGGGGAGGCACAGGTGTGATGGCAAAAATCACCTGGAGGCAGGCAGCTCAGGCCACAAGGCAGACAGTGAGCTGAAGTGCCAACAGTGTGACAAAACATTCAAATACAAGAGTCAGCTTGAGGCACATTCCTTGATGCACAGTGGTGTTAAGAATTATGAATGTTTAGAGTGTTTGAAAAAATTTACTACAAATAGTGACCTCACCAGACACACCCTGACACACAGTGGTAAAAATTATGAATGTCTAGAGTGTGGGAAAAGATTTGCTACAAAGCCTGAACTCACCAGACACACCCTGAGACACATAGGTGTCAAGAATTATGAATGTCTTGAGTGTGGGAAAAAATTTACTATAAAGAGTGACCTCACCAAACACACCGTGACACACAGTAGTGCTAAGAATTCTGAATGTCTAGAGTGTGGGAAAAGATTTACTACAAAGTCTCATCTCACCAGACACACCCTGACGCACGGTGGTGTTAAGAATTATGAATGTCTAGAGTGTGGGAAAAGGTTTAGATCCAGTTATTTACTCAATGTACACACCTTCAGACACACTGGCTTGAGGGAGTTCAAGTGTGATATTTGTAGCAAGTGTTTCAAGACAAAGGCTGATATTGCCAGGCACGTGAAGATCCACTTTTAAGGTGGTGTGTTGTGTGGACAAGTGTGGTTGTACCCGTGCCTGTGGGAGTGTGTCGTGTGTGGCTATGGGTGGTAGTGGTGGTAATGGGGAGTGTGTTACATGTGTGGTGGCAGCCGTGCCCTTGTGTTCTGTGAGGGAGTAATGGCCCCAGCAGTTGTTGGGTTACCAGTGCAGGTGTGACTTTCAATAAATGTGATCAGGGTTATAAAGGTTTCTCTGCTGCTTGCCTTAAAAAACAGTCTTGGCTCGCATAAGTTACACTCCTATTTTCTGCAGGTCACATACAGTAAACACGGAGAGTCTCTGGAGCAGGGCCCCGTGAAGCGTAATGACAAAGCTTTTGCCACATCCTGCGCTCAGCAGCCTATAGGTGTGTAACGGTCATATCGTATGCCAGGCAGTTCAGTATGACTATAAGGGCAGTATGACTGGGGCAGCACTACCGGGTAAACTTGCTAGGCAGCTACTTATAGTCACACTGAGCTGCCTAGCCAGTTTACCCGGTAGTGGTGCCCCAGGCATGGTTGGGGGTGTATTGTTCCTGGCTCACCTCTGCCACCTCTTTGACTGGCTTAGTTCTTGCCGTTATTTTGCCTCGCAAACCTCAGACAAGCACTCAGGATGGTAAATAAGAGGTTTACTAGAGAGGAGAAGGAGCGTATTCTCGCCTTACATGAGAAAAGGTGTCTATGAAGTAAATTAGTGAAAGGATGGGCCGTACTGAAGCGGCCTTTTTTGCCTTGATCAAGCAAGCGAGTGGCCTACCTGCAGGCATAATACCAGCCACCACTCAAGTTTCAGGCCGCCCATGCAAGACTACAAAAGCCACAAACTTGATTGAAGGAAATTGAAATTGAAGGAAAATGTACTAATGTGTTTGTTACTACCTTAAATCAGATTGACCACATGTCAACAGGCCGGGCCCTGCGCCAGACATTTTCCACGTCTACTGTTTATGTATATCGCATAAACCGTACTCTGTCTCTTCATCATTGGATTGCAGCAGGGAAAGTGATGACAACTGCATTAAAAAATAAGATGTCCAAATTGACTAGAAATATACAAGACGATGCGACGAAGTTAAAAAAAAAAAAAAAAAAAAAAAAAAAGCTTTAAGTATTTACACCTGTGTCTATTTCATGCAGGATTTTCCTAGTATAGTATTGGGAAGATGATTGATTAGTATATTGGTGTGAAAAATCCCCTAAACATGAAGGTATGAACACAATTTAGGTAGCGATGAAAGGTAGGGAAGCAGCCAGCATTACAAACCAAGGCGGAGGCAATGGAAAACTGGCACTAGATACATAAGAACATAAGAACATAAGGAAGCTACAAGAGGCCGCGAGACCTACACGTGGTAGTTCCCAGGATAGGAAGGAAATAGCTAACACAACTAGTTAGATTCTAGTAAACATTGGTAGAAATAGATACTTTAAAAGGCCAATAGAGAGTTAGATAGCACTTTGAACATTATAAATTCTGCGACCCACCATACTAGACAGGTTCAGATTCTAGTAAACAGTGGTAGAAATTAACAGATTCTAGTAAACATTGGTAGAAATTAATGCTTTAAGAGGCCAGTAAAGCTTAATAGAGTTAGAATGCACTCTGAACACACTTAAAATGCATTATACATGCATTATGCGATACATGCATTAGTAGGGCTTAATATAAAGGAAAGGGATAAATATATAAATAATAAAAATATGAATAATGTTAATCTAAGCAGAGATAAATATGAATGTAACAAAAATCTTAATGGTGTCCTCAAAGGGAATAACATCTGAATTATTGGAGAATTTTATGTGCAGAATATTTTTGTTGAATAATTACAATCTTTGATCTTCATTAATGCAGATGTTATTCCCTTGGAGGACATCATTAAGAGTTTTGTTACTTTCATATTTATCCGTTTAGATTACAGGTTGAAGTTCCCAAACTCGGCAACCTCGGGACCAGCGCCGAGCCGAGTAATGGAATTTTCCGACTTTTAGAACGTAGATATATTAAGGGGGAAAAAAGCATGAAAATCACAGGTCAATTTTCTCAGAAATAGTTAACACATTGTTCTTCCTTTTCTTTTCACTTCCACCAGTAGGTGTTCCTGGACGTTTGGGAGCCATAATACCAATAACAGACCTGTAGAAGTACACAAAATAACAGTACACAACTCTACAGTCACAACACCACTGAACAATAACAACAAACAAATCGGCGGGAGAAACCAAGCGGCCTAGTGTGGTGGCACCTAGCGGCCGACCCGGCAACTACGCGCCGGGTTTTGAGTGTTCTGCCGTGTTTTGGAAAATCTGGAACCATAGCCGAGTTTTGGGTGTTGCCGAGTCTTGGGATGCCGAGTTTGGGAACTTCAACCTGTAGTAACATTATTTGTATTGTTTCTTATACCTATATTTAAGAGCGTCTATACGTAAGGACACTGACGTTGGATCATTAAAAGCTATGTTAAGAGGTGAGAACAAAGGGAATACATTTCAAGCTGTGGTGTAATGAATTATAATTCAGTTTCACACTATCCGAGTTTTGCGATCCTCGAGCTTCCCGCTGAGTCCTAAATTCTTACCACCCCGACTTTCACACATTATCTCCCCGAGTTTCGTGCTGCTTTGTACACGTAAGAAATTTCTAAGAAAAAAAAAAAAAATTCTACCGGTAGTCAGTATTAAAATCTACCAATTTTCTCGGTAGGCTTCTTGTTTTTCTTGTGACCTCTACCACTTAGTATCGCTTCATAGGTCCTCTCCTCTCTCCTCTAGTGTTGGCCAAAGGCACCACCCCGGGAGGCGGGTCACAAACCCCCGGCTAACAATTTCTAAGAAAAAGATATAAAAATAAAGATTTTCTACCGGTAGTTGGTAGTAAAATCTACCAATTTTCTCGGTAGGCTGCTGCTGCTTCTTCTTGTGACCTCTACCGCTAATATTATCGAAATAAACAAGGGAAGAGTTGACAAGTTTGTTAACGAAGAAGACAAAGTTGAAGAGGACCTATGCAGCGATACTAAGCGACAAAGGTCACAAGAAGACACTGCTGGGTGGACAGGGGCTCTTTTTTTTTTTAAGGAAACAGCCCATCTATTTCCACTCCGCCCGGGGATCGAACCCGGGACTTCTCGGTTGTGAGCCGAGCGTGCTATCCCTACACTACGGAGTACCAAAAATTGTTGCCCCGGCAGGATTCAAACTCGGGACATAGAGCTCACCACTCCAAAACGCTCACCACTCAGCCACCGCCTCTCCCGGCGGTGATCCGAAGTGTCTTCCTGTTGCTCTGTTCCCATGTTCTTTGGCGTATCGTACAACTTTTAGCTTATATGCGATAGTATAAGTAAATCATTTTGATGAATTCACCATGGGTTATAATTTCCAGGACTGAAAATCATGAGGGTATAATTAGAAATTGAGGACAAAATTTGAAAGTTGATCTTCCAAATACCACCTGCCATCCCATACTACAGTAATTCCCAAACGCCATCATCTTACTAAATTATTGGTGGAAGAATATCATAGGAACTCATTACATGGCGGAATGGCTACATTAGCCGATATCAGGAATCAATTTTGGATACAACATGGTAGACAGGCAGTCAAATATTACCTCAAATCTTGCATTAATCATAATAGATATGAAGGTAGACTAGTCACCTATCTAGGTCCCTCTGAACTTCCCGCTGATAGAAGGCTCCTAAAACCATTTGAGGTCAATAGTGCTGACTATACAGAAGATATAATAATTTCAAGAGATAACTCTCCTCCCAATAAAGTATATGTCTGCATATTCACATGTACCTCTATCAGGGTATTAATTTAAAAGTAGCCAAAGACCAAAGTGCCGAAACCTGTATTCAAATGTTCCGGCGGTTTGTGGCCTGGGGTCATGTTACTTGAAGCGGGACTTGAGTTTTCGCCGGCCCCCAGTTGTGGAAATTATCCACCAACCACCCTCTCCATAAGTAGAGTGGTAGTTTACCACCCCCTTTGTAATAAGGGAGGTGTTATTTGCTCACCATAGGGGATAGTAGGAATATATTATATATAATATATATATATATATATAATATATATATATATATATATAATATATATATATATATATATATATATATATATATATATATATATATATAATATATATATATATATATATATATATATATAGTTTACCACTATACCTACCACTATATAGTTTTAGTGTATTTACCACCCTTTGAATAAGGGAGGTGTTATTGCTCACCATAGGATAGTAGGATATATATAATATTATATATTTTATATATATTATATATATATATATATACAGTACTTGTCAAAAGTATGCGGCGCCTGCTCCCGCCCCGCACAACAAACAATACATAAGGAATTTATAGAAATAATGTATTATAATTACTTTTAATACTGGTTGGGGCCTTTTCTCTTCTTCACGCTTGAAGACGTCGGGGTAGTGAAAAGAGCTAGGTTTCTTAGTGTTCAGGTGAGATGTTTGCCAGGACTCAGGATGGCCTTCTTGAGCTTGGGTATGGAGCCCGATGTCTTTCCCCTACAGATCCTTCTTGACCATGTGCCTAGGTTCTCAATTGGTGTTGAGGTCGGGTGTTACCTGGCCCAATCCTTATGGAGGTACCATGCATCTCAGCCATGAGTGACAGAATGGCAGTGTGAGCAGGAGCCACAGTCCTGTTTGAACACACTGGCGACTGTTGAGCTTGAAAGAATCTGACAAATGTTTACAAAGCAGCTCCAGATAAATAGCTTGATTCACTTTGTAAGGTTTTTAAGAAGCACAACAAGCTTGCCTAAACCTCTGCCAGAGAAACAGCCCCACACCATAAGTGAATCTGGGTGTTTTACGGTGCTCTCCACATACCGTAATTATAATGGTAATGGTAATGGGTATTAATAAAGGTAATTTAAGTAAACTATAAATATTGGGATATGATAAATATGCAACCCCAGTAGTACTAATCATTATCAGCTTGATTAGAAAAGATTGGTTATCAGCCGCCGTCATTATATTCACGCCTACCTTACGTTGACACATATATTGCGGCGGCCGCCACCCCCCGCGGTTTGGAGAGTTGGTATACTTTCAGACCCTCCCGATAGCAACATCTCTTGCTAAGAGTACACTTCATTTTCCCATTCTTCATTCCCATTTCTCTAAGCTTCTGATTAAATTGAGAAGGATTGTATATACCTTTTGTATATAAAAGTGATAAACCATAGGACGTGTCTTATCGACCCAGCGATTATATTTGCCGCGTCATTGTTTGAACCCGCCTGACGCCCCCAAACCAAAACATCAGCTCCGCCCTTCACCTCTGGCCCTGATCACGTCACGACCAGCTGAATCCCATGTTTCATGCAGTATTAATAACATCCGTCAACCCTATCAACCCTCCTATCCACCGATAAATATCTTGGTGCTAGCTGGGGTATCTTGCCGGGAAAAAGATGGGCACGAGTTTATCTGAAGGCAAGAACTCAAATTTATTATATTTGTGAAACAAATTTCCACATTTGTAACATAGCCTGTGTTACGAATGACATGTCTCCAGTTGTTTATATGGCTTCCCCAAACATCTAATTTCAGCTATCATCCCATCTGTACCTGGTGATCATCCATCACCCATTGCTTATAAAACTTCTTCGTTTAATATAACTTTGTTCATATACAGTAAACACGCTCTAATTCAAACCCGTATGATTCAAATTTCGGATAATTCAACCTGTTCAGGCCGTTTCAATTTTTCAACAATTTTCCATACCTAATCCGAACTGAAGTTTGAATTGTCGGAGTTTTCTGCAGCATCTTCCACCTCCTCTGTGCCATCCACTTCGTCAGCCAGCTTCCACACCGCCTCAAACACATTAATCAATAATAATAAATAAAAAATTACATAATTAACTTAACGAAGCCTTTGCCTGAAGACTCTGTCAGAAACGTCTAGTGCTCAGTGTACAGTGGTACTGCATTTCAAGACTTTAGTATCAGCCATGTTTTGGTAAGTACAAGAACTACAAACTGTGCTGTTTGTTTTAGTGAGTTCTTATTGTGTGGAGGGGCTGGAGGTAACCATCGGCTAATGTGACCCAGGTCTCCCCCAATAAGTTTGAATTAGAGGGTTTACTGAACCTACTTTTCCTCCTTCCTATGTATGACACTAATGTTTTTCCTTGATTGTTTGCATTGAAACATTCCTCCTTTCCAATGTTCCATCCAGTTCCTCCTTGGATGACTTGTTACACCTTTAGTTAATTCTATTTGTGTTTTCTGCAGTTTTTCTAGCATGCCACCTTGTAGGTGTAGAGGTTAAGTTGATGATTTTGCACCTTCAATACCTGGTGTGTGGGCAGTGAATGCAAACAGTCGATCCCAAAGACAAAATAACAAGAACAATATGTATTCCACTTTATTTTTTTAATTACAAGTTCTTATACGATTCCTTTTTACATCTTCATCCACTCCACTAACACCTGAAAAGAAAAAAATGTGTAAGTTATTAGTGGAGACTATTTGCTTTGCCTTTACTATTGACACAGATCATTGCATCAGCCTTTATGGAATAGATTCAACAAAGTCAGTTTATTGCATTAATAACTATAAATGCTAAAATCTCGAGACTAAAATACCCTACTTCTATTCTCCTAGAAGGCATAAGCAACACTATCTGATAGATGCACTTATATTTTGATATAACCATCCAGTCAGGTTTCTTAAATAACTTTTACATAGAGATAATTGGAAACGCATCATAGGCCGTCTAACCTCATAAGATATTATGGGAAAATCTGACGTTAAATAGACAGAAGAAGACCGGTCAGCAACGCTAAATGTAGTGAAATGTTGAGTTTCAAGGGTATGATACCCTTGGGCAGTCATAGTCACCATTTCAATGTTATAATGATTGAAAACGATACCATTATCATCACAACATGACATAATCAACTGTATACAGGTCTCGTCTTTGTTTATATATGGACAGTCCAGGAAACATCCTTCACAGTGACGAGAATGTTTTCAGCTGTCCAGAAAACATCCTTCACAGTGACTAGAATGTTTTCAGCTGTCCAGAAAACATTCTTCACAGTGACGAGAATGTTTTCAGCTGTCCAGAAAACATTCTTCACAGTGACGAGAATGTTTTCAGCTGTCCAGAAAACATTCTTCACAGTGATGAGAATGTTTTCTTTTGGGCCGCCATGTTTGACTAGCGGCGGTGGCTCCAAAACCTGCTTGTAAAGAGGTAATGCTGCTCCCCCGGCACATTTAAGGCTTTACCATTACTGCTAAAACTTACACAAGTTTTGTGAATAACCAACCATTTAGTGCTTAACGGTCAAATATTAGTTAATCAAAATTTCTTGACCTGAACAGCCGTTAAGGTTCAGTATCAAACTTTGTGTATGCAGCCCCTGACGTTATAACAAACTACCGTATTTTACGGCTTATATCTGCATCTTGGAAGACGCACCCTGATTTTTTAAAGAAATATAAAAATAAACAATTTTCTACCAGTAGGCGGTAGTAAAATCTACCAGTTTTCTGGGTAGGTGGTGGTCCAGTGTTTCTGCAGCTCTGTTCTCATGTTTTTTGGCGAATCGTACAACTTTTAGATTGTATGCGATAGTATAAGTAAATTGTTTTGATGGATTCGCCATGGGTGATAATTTCCAGGATTGAAAAGAGCTTGTGATACATGTAACAGCCTGGTGGTAAATGATACATCAACACTAGCAGACGATAGCGCCAATCTTCCGAGCCTCCGAGGCGGAAGGTAAGCATCACAGCGTGAGGACAGATTAGTTGATTTGAATGTCTTATGTTATTCAAAATACTTGTAACAGGTAAGTACTGAGTACTACAACATTAGCCTTGGAAGACACACGAGTAGTTTTTAGGGGAAAAAGAGCGTCTTGTAAGCCGTAATATACGGTAATCTGCAGAGCACAAGCTTTTGCTAGGTCTGGCCAAGACTGGATGTAGATAGGGCAACCCTAGTGCAATAGACATGTTTGTGCAGATATACAAGGTGTGAGAGCAGTAAAACTTGGTAGCTTGATGTGCTATAGCCGAGGTTTGGTTTGAGGACACGGGGGGGCAACATGACCCTGTAATCACAGGCGCCAGTCACTATAATCCTGCCTGAACCTCCACAGGGGAAAGCCAACCATTATAGCCTTCAAGTGAACCTCCAGGGCATACCATCCGACCCCTGGAGGTCACTACCAACAGGCGCTATAGGCCGAAATGTATTTAAAAAAATAATGGAAAAAAAGGTATGCGTGATGGCCGTAAAACTTTATATCGAATGCGCGATAGCCGAGGGTTGAGTGTATATCTATTTTCTGCCCGCTTCAGTGCATGTGCGGCTCCTCCTAATTCAGTCACAGAAAGGGGGCATGAACATAATAATGAGTAAAGTACATAATTGCCAGACACCCTATAGGTCACCACTACTATATCCCAAAAACTAAAAACAAATCATCGGCAAAATATTCCTTATTTTCCCCCAATGTAGACTTTTTCAAGCCCAAGCCTGTACCCAGGGATCCCCAGCCCTCTACCACCAGGGAGTCCTGCAGCCCTATCACCACTGTGGCCCCAGACTTACAGGAACACATGTTTTAACCCCTTGAGACCCAGAGCGTAATTTCCATTGTAATTTGGGTACCATTAGACAATTTTTATGAATATAAGCAATATTTTATAGATTTGACCTGTTTAGTATCCTTGTCCACTAGTTAATTTGGTATATTCAGTCACTTTTCGTAATTTTATGGCTCGACAACAGACAATTTTTTATAGCAAAGGAAAGATCTGGGGGTGAAGGGGTTAAAGTGATAGTGATTGAGTTAAGTAGTGAAAAAGTTATGTACACTAGTGATGAAGTGTTTTAGAGAATAAGTGTTGTACAGTAGTGTTCAAGTGTTAAGTGTTTAATACTGATATGTAAAAAATAGGAAACACGAGGAGTCGAGGATGAATGGAAATACTGCAGACTACTCCATCAAATTTACCGTGAAAGAAAACATACCAAGAGTGTGGCAAAGGAAAATTATGTTTATGGGTAACTAAAATATTACATTATGTATCCCTTAACCTTATATTACGATCTCAGCCCCCTTAACACCTCCACAACCTACCTGAAGCCATCCTCCACGCTCGGAAAACATGGAAAACATGGTAAGCCAGCTTGAACTGTTTATTGTTAAAACTAACTTTTAATATTTTAAATTTTGTGTGTTGGGGTGGAAAGATGAAGTATCCCCTCCTACAACTTGGCAGGAAGGCTAACTCGGCAAGGCCTGCACACGTATTATGCCGAGATAAAGGAGTTTTACTGTACATATATAATATAATCAAGTCAGATCCCTAAATACATGATTAAGTTTGTGGGCACCTTGACACACATAGGATAAATGAATTTGTGATAACCGTAATGTCCCAGTGGTTGTCGCCTCCGTGGTGTAGTGGCTAGCGTGCTACGAATCTGAAGGCCCTGGTTCGAATCCGGGCCAGGGCAAATCAGCGGCCAGTCCACCTAGCTGTTCATCTTTCCTTTTGAGTAAATGGGTACCTAGGGAAGGTAAATGTGGTAACCCGGATGTCACATTAGCCCAGTGTCCCGTGGTAACGGTTCCTCACCCACCACAGCAGGCTCAAGGGCTAATGTGACGCAGATGAGTAACGATGCCACGCGCAGCATAGCGTGGCCCCCATCTATACCTTTATAATGTCCCAGGAAAATAGTATTAGCTGCTATATACCATGAATTAAGGCCAGACACAGAGTACAGTAAAACCTCTCATATTCGGACTAATTGGGCCAAGGAGTGGTCCGACTAATGCAAGGATCCGAATAATGGGGTGATATATGGGGAGATATGTAAAAAATAAAAAATAAATTCTAGGGGTGTGTGTGAGCTGGGAAATTTCGACCTCTATAAAAAACAATAAAAAAAAAAAAAAAAAACTAGGTGTAAGGTGATACTAGGTTCGTGTGATAATAATAGCGAGGAAATTTCGACCCCTGAAAAAAAAAAAAAAAAAAGGTCCGAATAATGTCAAAGTCCGAATAAGAGAGGTTTTACTGTAATATAGTCTTGTGTAATATTAATGGATTACAGCGCTGTTCGTGTGATAATATTATGTATGCTCATAGCAATATGGTTGTGAAAGTCACAGGAGTCAAAGAAATAAGTAACGCTACAATTTTTTATGATAAAACTCTTAATTTCCCTATGAATGACCGAATTCCTGGCATAGCAAACAAAAGTATTGGTGATTGATAACAAAATTATTTAGTAGAGGGCAAAACTGCAGCAACAGTAGTATAATTTATCAAAATTAGTCAACAGTAATAGGATCTTGGTTGTGAACCTCATGTCTGTTTCCGGCATTCTGCTACAACGTCAAAATCTCTTTCATCAAGTGGCAAGGTCAGCCATCACCGAGTGGTGACCACAGACACACATAATCCATGACTTAATTGACCGGCATCGGCTTTCACCAGGCTGTGCTTGAGCTTCTTGAAAAAGTGAACCCAAGAGTGCCAAAAGTTGAAGATGAAAGAGGTACGTACGAATCTTTGTTTTATATAAATTGCACATGATTAATATTGTTATGACTTCTTGCATTTCATAGCTTGTTTCCACTTAGGGAGTCATCTCAGTTATAAGGTGCAACACAACCTGGTACACAAGGGAGAGCTCAACTTTCTGGGTTTTATCTAAGTGTCTTGACAGACACCTGGGTTTCGGTGAGGAAAAGATGATGACGTCTAGAGGAAGAGAGGTGATGTTCCACAGATTTGAAGTTAGATCTAAGACTGCGAATGTTGCAGAAGTTTATATAGAGAGAGTTAGAGGAAGTATCAAGACACATCAGGTCGTCACCATGAAGTCGGTTCAACCTGGGGATATTTATGGTCCCTTCCCCAGTCAGGGACTCCGAGTCAGGGTTGTCTGAAGCAATTTTGAACATTTTGAGTGAAGAGTGTAGGGATGTAAGGTGCATGCAGTGTAGTGTGAATAGTAAAAGGATTTGTCTTTAAACAGGAAGCTGCAGTTACTCTCCTGTGTATCCGAGACACTAAGGGATATGGACAGAGGACACGGGAAATTTCAAAGACAAGTCTGCAGCAGCCCCTCCACCCCCGAAAGTATTTCACCATGGCGGCAGGTGTCTGACTCCATAATCTGTGACTCAATCTACTTAACATCACACCTCACATTCTACACCATTGTAAATACCCTTCTTATCCCTCGGTATTTGACTTATTCCCAATATGTATCAAGTATAGGCGTCCAGCCTCTGGCCCCTTTGCTTTTGGCTCAGTTCTTGCGGCTGGAAAGTGGCAGCGAGCCACTTTCCAGCCAATTCACTCATTACGCTAATTACTCATTAAGGGCTTGTTCTACGCAAAAAGTTTGTTTCACAGACCCCCATTGATTTTGACAGCACTATTTGCATGTCAAATTTCAGCTCAATCCGACAATATTTAGGAGTAGTTATTCACTTTTTGGCTTAAACTTGGTTCCACTCCCCTTACGCGAATGGGTCTTATGGTAAGTAGCAGCTCGCTTCGCTTGCTGCCAATTATTCCCTTTCACTCATACAATTTTCATACATCATCAAATCCACATCATCTATCTGTTCCATTCATTTCATCTTCCAAATACCACTGTTCTCGGCACCTCATCCCTGCCCCGCCCTGGCACGCCGGCCAACTCACCACTCAATCTCTCACAGTCCCTGAGGATGCTGCCAGCCACACATACAGATTTCCCCTCACAGGTATGAGCTCTCTTGAGCAACACTTAAATCTACAACAACTCTAAACCAGTCTCAGGAAACCTTACAAAGGCAGAGAAAATTATCATGGGAGACAAGTACCTAATCAATTTTTACCCCAGAGAAATGGCTCACCAATAACATTTTTTCCCAGACAGATTGTTGGCCAGTGTTGACCTACAGGTGATAGGGGCCATCCATCTAGTGCAGTGTGTCTTAACCTTCTAACCACCACGCCCCCCTAAGTAGTGGGTCCTTGCCTCCATGCCCCTCCCCTTCACTTCACTTCTTCAACCAAGATATTTCAAAATAATCCTGAATTAGAAAGAAAAACTGAAAAATGTATGTTTATGCACTATTATTATGCTAATAATTATTCATAAACACCTTGCATATACCCAGCAGATTCAGTTAGATCAAATTTAATGAAATACTTGACAGTTCTTCCTTTTTGTCTCTTGGCTTGCGCCCCCCTAGGGGGGAGCACCATGTTAAAAACTGCTGATCTAGTCAATTAAAATGCCTTATTTTCCCACCCCCACCACTGCAACATGCTTACCTTGGTCATACAGATAAATATACAATGTTGGAGGCGGGAGAGGAAGCTTCCCCTCTTACTGCTTGAGCAGCTGATGGCGCACAAGGACGAAGGGCAGAGCCATGCCGGAGCCGAAGAATAACACAAAGAAAGCAGTGAGCCTGTATCGGTTCTTGATTTGGAAAGGCAGGTTCTGGAAGCAAAAGGCAGGGATTAATGAGTCATTGTAGCAGGAACAAATGGCATAAAAATTATATGAAGGACTAATATTTTGACATACACGTCTTCTACTAACCTTCAAACTTAGAACAAGAAGTAACGGATTCAAGCTGGAAAAGCGTAGATTTAAAAAGGAAATAGGGAAAAACTGGTTCACAAATAGGGTGGTGAATGATTGGAATGTACTCGCTCGTCAGGTGGTCAATGCGGTCTATTGGGGTCTTTAAAGGGAGGCTGGATAAATTCATGGATGAGGAAGAGGTGGATATAAGTAGAGTTAAGTAACAGGAACTACCTCGTGTAGGTCTCACGGCCTCTTGTAGCTTCCTTATTTTCTCATGTAACTTCTTGGCAAGTTGTTACTTTGGTCAAAATCACAGACAAGAATGATCTAGTAAGAGTAAATAAGTTGCACCTCCGCCGTCACCATCAGCAATGTCAGAGACCGCGGGCCAAGGCCTCCCTCACGGACAGCAGCCAGGCTAGGTTAGGTTTAGTTTAGCTTTATTTTAAACTATGGCTGCTGTCCGTGAGAGAAGACTGGGAGAGGCGCCCGTCCCGGCGTCCCGCGGTCTAGACTGTGTTGATGGCGCTGGCGGAGCAGCACCTTATTTATTCTTATTACACCATTTTTGTCTGTGATTTTGACCAAAGTAACAACTTTCCAAAAGGTTTGAAGGTTAGTAGAAGACGTGTATGACAAAATATTAGTCCTTCATAAGGTAGTAAACAAAATATGTCAGGGGCGATAAAACGAATCTTAACCAAAAATGGGTTATTTTAACCAAAGACATTCAACAAGATATACCTCACTGCGGGGTGCCCTGTGGTGCGCATGAAATCGACCTCCGCCGTGCAGCAAGAGTTAACCAGTCTGCTGGCCCATTCACTTGCTGCATATGACTATCAATGGAAATCATATAGACTATGGTTTATCAGTATATATGATATAATGTTATCTTCGTAAATGTTTGTTCTATAATATTATCAAATAAAAATCAGTAAAATACGCTAAACAAATGCCATTACGAGACTGAAGAAATATGCATGAACTTCAACTCTTCACCATTTAAAACTTTGCGAGTCAACATTTACCATGAAACATATCAATAGAAGTGCAATTTTATTAGCTTTCCATTGATGTACTTCGTTTTCTGATAAATTAATTAGAATCAAGCATACATTACCGTTAACTAAATAAATAACATCAATCAGGTAATTTTCCCGATTGATGATGTTATTTATTTAGTTAACGCTAATTAATGCATGCTGCTAATTCATTTATCAGAAAACGAAATATATAAGTGAATAAATAACATCAATCAGGAAAATTACCCGATTGATGATGTTATTTATTTAGTTAACGGTAATGTATGCATGGTTGTAATTCATTTATCAGAAAACGAAATATATCAACGGAAAGCTAATCAAATTAAGCTTCTATTGATATGTTTCATGGTAAATGTTGACTCGCAAAGTTTTAAATGGCGAAGAGTTGAAGTGAATATTCTTTGGTCATATGCAAGTGAATGAATGGGGCCAGCAGACTGGTTTAACACCTGCCGCACGGCGGCGCCACCGTCAGCGGATAACAGAAGTTGCATTGGAGGGACTGCGAGTGAGGTATCTTGTTGTTGAATGTCTTTGCTTTAACTACGATGTTTAACTTTTAAGTTAACTACTACATAAGTAACTTACTAAGTTTCAGTCTCGAAATCGCAGGATGACCTAAACAGTAAATTTACCGTAATTTTCATCACCAAATCCTAGGGTCGCCGTTTCCATTGATAACAATGTATCTCTATCCGAAAAAGTACTAAAACTTGACCAGGAAATATTAGTAGTGTCTCACAAACCAGGGAAGTGACGGAATGGTACGAAAACAAGTGTGCCCCGCCCCGCATTCCCCAGCCGCGAGTAACTGGCCTCCTTCTGCCGGGAGGATTATTACCCTAACCGAAACTAACTTAACCTCCTTAATTAAGGGGGGGCTTTGCCGGTAGACAAAGTTGCCGGTAATCTCGCTGGTAGGTCGAGATTATTAACCTAACCTAACCTCCTAAAGGGTGGGGGGAGGCCCCTAGACGGGGAGGGTGTCTGTATGCGCTATGACAACTATATCAGTTCATCAACATGTATATAAGTATTAAAGGTTACGCGGAAGTGAATCAATACTGCACAGTATACCGACCAAAAAATATGTAGAAAACGTAAATGGTAACGACGGTAGCGAGCGCGCAGTTCTCGTCCATTATCACCCAAGAGGACAATAAGGTAAACATACTCAATGGTGTAGGAAATTCTGGTCCTAGTGTAAAATAATACCGAAATATAGAATATAGCCTACCTTCTTCGGAAAATCTTAAGAACAAGGGCTCCACGCTAAGCTGACCCAAAGGTTGGCTCTACGTATTATACTTACTGCCCTCAACACAGCTGTTTAGATTTTAATGAGTGCCGATCCTTACTTTGCCTACATGGCCGATATTAAATTTCAGGTTCTTGAGAAAAACCCAAGTCCAGTAGGGTTAGGTTAGGTTAAGGCAGGTTAGGTTAATGCACAGCACGAGGGGCTCGAGGAGTCAGGAGGGGTGATAGGTTAGGTCTGTAGAGTTTTGTCATCTTAAGAACAAGGGCTCCACCTCCTTCTTCTTATAGGCAACAAGCTTGGGGACATGGTGGAAACCGGGGTTTTTGGGTGGGGGAGCACACATATAAGGGAAATATGGCCTCGATAAAGTCTATGAACTAGGGAAATTTCCCTAGTTTATGGATTTTTTTGTGGGGGACCATATTTCCCTTATATGTGTGCTCCCCCACCCAAAAACCCCGGTTTCCACCATGTCCCCAAGCTTGTTGGCTATAAGATAGGAGGTGGAGCCCTTGTTCTTAAGCCTATTCAACCTATTCTTCCTTCTCATCTATTACAAGTGGAACTGACGCCGGTGTATCCCCGTCGGCGAGTTCTGGGTTGGTGTTTCGGCGACAGTTCCACACACCGTCGCGGCACTAGGCAACCCGATCAGCTGATTCCTGCCCGCCACACACCCACTCCCTGCCCCGCCCCACCCTGCACTCACCCCGCCCGGCACGCCGCCCTCGCCGCCCCTCCTCACGGCGGAGGTCACCAGGCCGCGGGACACCTGAGCCAGTCTGTTCATGAGCATGGTGGTGGTGGCGCTTCGCTGCGGTGCTGAGCTCAGTTCAGTTCAGTATGGCGCCGTGGAGGAGATGATCAGCAGTGGTGCCAGACAAGGCTTGGGTAAATCTGAGACACTCGGCACACAATCTGCAGCACTCTGTACACTGTGGGGCAGATGGCTCAAGGAAATCTGTAGATCATAATTACGTAAAACCTGATATTTAACAAAAGGACACTTATGATTACCTTATTTTGGTTAAAATAACATCAAATATTGGTTGCTACCGTAGATAACACTATAGCCGCCACGGTGCACTAATGTCGCCAGGCGCTATAATATATATTACGAATTTCACCACTAAAGCATCACTACAGACTTGTATGTGCCACGGAAGAGGCATGTAAAGTAGTTTATGTTATGTACCTGTCTTCAGTGACACATACACGTTTGTAGTGATGCTAAAATTCGTAATATATGACGCCTGGCGACATTAGTGCACCGTGGCGACTATATAGTGTTATCTACGGTACCTAGCACCCTACTGTCCGCAAATTACTTATCTAATCATATGATACGTCCCACTGGGAATATATCGCGAGGGTCGCGAGAGCTGATATCTGTAGCTGCACAGAATAATCAGTGTATCTGGCACCAGTGGCTCAGCTGACGGTGAAGGGAACAACTGACGGTGTACTGTGAACCGGCGTAATGACTGCTTGACTATATATTTCTAAATATCTACTCTATACTGTCTTATAATGAGATGAATAGAATAGTTCATATGTTGCATAGTTTAGCTGTGTCTTGTTTTTAAGATGTGATTTGCAGTGGTGGGCAGCGATAAATTTTGCGATAAAGCGATAACGATAAAGCGATAAATTTTTCCGCTAAGTCCTATAACGATAAAGCGATAAATTTCCAAAATACCTTAAAGCGATAAGCGATAAATCCTGCGATAAATCCAAAAATACTCTATTTTTGCTACTTATGCATTTAAAAACCTCTTTTTTACACTTAAAACACCATATATTACTTAATAAAAGACTAAAGGACCCGAAATTAACATTTTATTACTTTATAACAACATTTAATGAAGACAAATTAGCGGGAGCGGGAGCGGGAGCGGGAGCGGGAGCGGGAGCGGGAGCGGGAGATGGTGGGAATGTCCATAGATCCCGAACTCCCGGAAATGTTCCGCTCCCTTTCCTGAGTCACATCACTGCTGCTGGCCTCCACGCGGAAAAAGTCCTCCACTGTCCTCTTGCCTGACATCTTGACACTCACTAATCACTAAATTCACTATTCTCGAACAATGAAGCGCGCCCGCCGCGACACTAATTAATAACGCAATATAAAACGCAAAAACCTAAACGATTTCCTGAAAAGGAAAAGTTAAAACACAAAATCACGCGACGTTCGTACGAACGGGAGGCACGCGCGAGGTGCACCTCAAAACGCAAAAAATATATAAAACTAATATATATTAATTAGATATTTAGTTAAGATAGCAATATACAATAAGAATTAAGTATATATAAGTTATAACACACAAAGAAGCTTTGGATCGCTGGTAGCACAATGAAACACAGAGCTGAGATCAGATGCGTTCAGTTTGGGGGGCTATTCAAAGAAACTGACAACAGAAGCGCGGGCCGCCAGGCGCCTGGCCGCATCTGTTTGCCGCGTAACAATGAGCCTGTAACCTCCCGCCGTAACGGTTTTTCGTCTTCTACTTTATCGCTGGATTTATCGCGGGAAATTTGAAAGCGATAAATATAAGCGATAAGTTTTTCCGGTCTTGCGATAAACGATAAGCGGTAAATTTTCGGTTAAAGCGATATTATCGCTTTATCGCATTATCGCTTTACTTATCGCAACGCCCACGACTGGTGATTTGATAGATGCGTGACGTCATGAGGCCAATGCAGAGGCGGGACCTTTGAAATAATGGTGCCATGATAACTTGTCTTGATACAATGGTGCCATGATAACTTGTCTTGATACAATGGTGCCATGATAACTTGTCTGTCTTGATACAATGGTGCCATGATAACTTGTCTTGGTACAATGGTGCCATGATAACTTGTCTTGGTACAATGGTGCCATGATAACTTGTCTTGGTACAATGGTGCCATGATAACTTGTCTTGGTACAATGGTGCCATGATAACTTGTCTTGGTACAATGGTGCCATGATAACTTGTCTGTCTTGATACAATGGTGCCATGATAACTTGTCTTGGTACAATGGTGCCATGATAACTTGTCTGTCTTGATACAATGGTGCCATGATAACTTGTCTTGATACAATGGCGCCATGATAACTTGTCTGTCTTGATACAATGGTGCCATGATAACTTGTCTTGGTACTACAATGGTGCCATGATAACTTGTCTTGGTACAATGGTGCCATGATAACTTGTCTGTCTTGGTACAATGGTGCCATGATAACTTGTCTTGATACAATGGTGCCATGATAACTTGTCTGTCTTGATACAATGGTGCCATGATAACTTGTCTTGGTACAATGGTGCCATGATAACTTGTCTTGGTACAATGGTGCCATAACTTGTCTGTCTTGATGTAATGGTGCCATGATAACTTGTCTTGGTACAATGGTGCCATGATAACTTGTCTGTCTTGATACAATGGTGCCATGATAACTTGTCTGTCTTGATACAATGGTGCCATGATAACTTGTCTTGATACAATGGCGCCATGATAACTTGTCTTGGTACAATGGTGCCATGATAACTTGTCTGTCTTGATACAATGGTGCCATGATAACTTGTCTGTCTTGATACAATGGTGCCATGATAACTTGTCTTGATACAATGGCGCCATGATAACTTGTCTTGGTACAATGGTGCCATGATAACTTGTCTGTCTTGATACAATGGTGCCATGATAACTTGTCTTGGTACAATGGTGCCATGATAACTTGTCTTGGTACAATGGTGCCATGATAACTTGTCTTGGTACAATGGTGCCATGATAACTTGTCTTGGTACAATGGTGCCATGATAAATTGTCTGTCTTGATACAATGGTGCCATGATAACTTGTCTTGGTACAATGGTGCCATGATAACTTGCCTGTCTTGGTACAATGGTGCCATGATAACTTGTCTTGGTACAATGGTGCCATGATAACTTGTCTTGATACAATGGTGCCATGATAACTTGTCTGTCTTGATACAATGGTGCCATGATAACTTGTCTGTCTTGATACAATGGTGCCATGATAACTTGTCTTGGTACAATGGTGCCATGATAACTTGTCTGTCTTGGTACAATGGTGCCATGATAACTTGTCTTGATACAATGGTGCCATGATAACTTGTCTGTCTTGGTACAATGGTGCCATGATAACTTGTCTGTCTTGGTACAATGGTGCCATGAAAACTTGTCTGTCTTGGTACAATGGTGTCATGATAACTTGTCTGTCTCGGTACAATGGTGCCATGATAACTTGTCTGTCTTGATACAATGGTGCCATGATAACTTGTCTGTCTTGGTACAATGGTGCCATGATAACTTGTCTTGATACAATGGTGCCATGATAACTTGTCTGTCTTGGTACAACGGTGCCATGATAACTTGTCTTGGTACAATGGTGCCATGATAACTTGTCTTGGTACAATGGTGCCATGATAACTTGTCTTGGTACAATGGTGCCATGATAACTTGTCCTCGGTACAATGGTGCCATGATAACTTGTCTTGATACAATGGTGCCATGATAACTTGTCTTGGTACAATGGGGCCATGATAACTTGTCTTGGTACAATGGTGCCATGATAACTTGTCTTGATACATGGTGCCATGATAACTTGTCTGTCTTGATACAATGGTGCCATGATAACTTGTCTTGGTACAATGGTGGCCATGATAACTTGTCTTGATACAATGGTGCCATGATAACTTGTCTTGGTACAATGGTGCCATGATAACTTGTCTTGATACAATGGTGCCATGATAACTTGTCCGTCTTGATACAATGGTGCCATGATAACTTGTCTGTCTTAATACAATGGTGCCATGATAACTTGTCTTGGTACAATGGTGCCATGATAACTTGTCTGTCTTGGTACAATGGTGCCACATGTGATAACTTGTCTTGATACAATGGTGCCATGATAACTTGTCTGTCTTGGTACAATGGTGCCATGATAACTTGTCTGTCTTGGTACAATGGTGCCATGATAACTTGTCTTGGTACAATGGTGCCATGATAACTTGTCTTGGTACAATCAATCAATCAATCATTGGGGGCATACGCCGGGGGACGCGTCGCCTTGCCCACCCTACGACGCCACTCCCGGGGGTCACCACGCGCGAGTTCCCATGCAGGCTCCTTTCCCATACCAAGCAGCTCTCGACAAGAAACATCAACTTGCCCCAGCCACGAGCCTTGTGGGCGCCCCCTTGGCCTCCTCCAAGCCGGATTGTCTCTTACAGATATAACCCGATGGGAAGGATCGGTTTCAGGGTAGCGTGCCACATGCCCATATAGCCGAAGTTGGCGCTGACGGACTATGCAGGTAATAGGCCTCGATTCAGTCTCACGGTGCAATCGCTGATTTGACACGTAATCATTCCAGCGATACCCCATGATTCTGCGAAGACACTTATTACCAAAGGCATTGATTCGTCTCTTCAAGTCACTATTTAGTGTCCATGTCTCACAACCATAGAGTAAGACAGGGATCACAAGCGACTTGAAGATCCGGATCTTTGTCCTCCTGCACAGGTACCGACAACGCCAAATACTCCCGCTGAGCGAGTCCATAACACCGTGGGCTATGCCAATCCGCCGTAAGACTTCTTGACGTGACCCGCCGTCATTATGGACTGCGCTACCAAGGTATGTAAAACTTTCCAAGATCTCAATGTCCTCGCACAACGCATGAACAGACTGTACTGCTTCATCTAGTAAGTCTCCAAATACCTGGACCTTGGTCTTGAGCCAGGAGACCTCAAGTCCCAAAGGCTTTGCCTCCTCGTGCAGCGCCTCGAGAGCCATCACCAGGACCTCCAGCGACTCAGCAAAGATTACTGCATCATCGGCAAAAACAAGATCAGTGATCTTGGTGTTGCCGATGGATGCTCCACAATCACTTTGATCTACAACCTTGTCCAATACCCAGTCCATACAAGCGTTGAAAAGTGATGTAGCAAGGACGCACCCTTGCCTCACTCCTGTATTCACAGGAAAGAAGCTGGATACACCTGCCCCACACTTCACAGCACTCTCAGTCCCAGAATACAGACCAGTTATCAAACCAATAGTCCTTGCAGGAATCCCTCGAAGTCGCAGAAGATCCCAGAGTGACTCACGATGCACTGAGTCAAACGCCTTCTTCAGATCAACATAGGCTGCAAGCATCCCCTGTCGAAACTCACGTCGGCGTTCCACCAGGACACGAAGCGCTAGGATACGGTCCGTTGTTGACTTACCAGGCGTGAACCCAGACTGCTGAGGTCTCTGATGCTTCACCAGATGACTGCGAATTCGTGTCAGCAATAGATGGGCAAGCACCTTGCCTGGTACGCTGAGCAGTGTAATACCGCGGTAATTGTTGCAGTCCTGACGGTCCCCTTTCCCTTTCCAGATAGGGACGACCAGCCCCCTTTTCCAGTCAGGAGGAATGGTACCTGATTGCCACACGGCAGTCAGGACAGCATGCAACCCGCGGATCATGGCCTCAACCCCAGCTTTGAGGAGCTCCGCACTGATATTACAAACACCAGCTGCCTTTCCACCCTTCAACTTTGCTACAGCCTCTCTGACTTCGTCAAGAGAGGGTGCGGTTTCGTCAATGGGAGGATCGGCATCCACTGCCTGTAACCCAGTGGTGTGAAGCTGCTCAGTTGGAGGGTCCACCGTGAACAACTGCCCAAAGTACTCAGCCCAACGAGCCATCTGCCCATCCATGTCCGACACGAGGCGCCCATCTGCTGTTCGAATAGCACTCGCCCGAGAAGGAGACTTGGAACAGAGCTTCTTCAGGGCTCGGTAGGCGGGTCGGAGGTCATTAGCGTTCAAATGACCCTCGACATCCTCAGCGAGACTCCTGACATACCTCTCCTTGTCTCTCCTCAGGAGGGTTCTAGTACAGTTCTAACTTGTCTGTCTTGGTACAATGGTGCCATGATAACTTGTCTTGATACAAAGGTGCCATGATAACTTGTCTTGGTACAATGGTGCCATGATAACTTGTCTTGATACAATGGTGCCATGATAGCTTGTCTTGATACAATGGTGCCATGATAACTTGTCTTGGTACAATGGTGCCATGATAACTTGTCTTGGTACAATGGTGCCATGATAACTTGTCTTGGTACAATGGTGCCATGATAACTTGTCTTGGTACAATGGTGCCATGATAACTTGTCTTGGTACAATGGTGCCATGATAACTTGTCTTGGTACAATGGTGTCATGATAACTTGTCTGTCTTGGTACAATGGTGCCATGATAACTTGCCCTGTCTTGGTACAAGGTGCCATGTAACTTGTCTTGGTACAATGGTCCCATGATAACTTGTCTTGGTACAATGGTGCCATGATAACTTGTCTGTCTTGGTACAGTGGTGCCGTGATAACTTGTCTGTCATGGTACAATGGTGCCATGATAACTTGTCTGTCTTGGTACAATGGTGCCATGATAACTTGTCTTGGTACAATGGTGCCATGATAACTTGTCGGTCTTGATACAATGGTGCCATGATAACTTGTCTGTCTTGGTACAATGGTGCCATGATAGCTTGTCTTGATACAATGGTGCCCTGATAACTTGTCTGTCTTGGTACAATGGTGCCATGATAACTTGTCTGTCTTGGTACAATGGTGCCATGATAACTTGTCTGTCTTGGTACAATGGTGCCATGATAACTTGTCTGTCTTGCTACAATGGTGCCATGATAACTTGTCTGTCTTGGTACAATGGTGCCATGATAACTTGTCTTGGTACAATGGTGCCATGATAACTTGTCTTGGTACAATGGTGCCATGATAACTTGTCTTGATACAATGGTGCCATGATAACTTGTCTGTCTTGGTACAATGGTGCTATGATAATGTGTTGCCAGAACTTCCTATGAAGAAGTTTATACCTGGTACCTTTGTTATTTGAATGATATTAATTGATTATGATTTTTCATTGATTTAAACTTGAATTGAGAATTGAAACTTGTCTTATGATTTCACTATTTGATTATAGTGTGTTGCCAGAACTTCCTATGAAGAAGTTTATACCTGGTGCCTTTGTTATTTGAATGATATTAATTGAGTATGATTTTTCCTTGATTTAAACTTGAATTGAGAATTGAAACCTGTCTTATGATTTCACTATTTGATTATAGTGTGAACCGCTTCACGCTGCGGAGAGTACTGAAATGGGAATGAACTTAAGGGAAGGGGGTGGGGGTAGGGGTTAAGGGGGAAGGGGTATGAGTTAAGGGGGGAGGGATGAGTTAAGGGGAAGTGCTGCCACCAGCTCAGACAAGTAGTTCTATGGGTTACTTTCTGGGCATGTTTGAATAGATATATATATTAGATTTATCTTGGTAGTCGGGATTGATACGTGGAATTATACCGAGTAAGGCTGACTCTTTTGGAACAGTGTGGGGAATTACTGTCCAAAACACAGAATAATCCCCTGGGTTTTTTTTATATAAAACACAGAACTATATTAAAAACATCATCCTTTTTATTCATGCTGAATATTATGTCTTTTGTTTGAGATCACAGACAAACATATAGGTTCAATCCAACATAAGAAAGTTTCTCCATCCCAACATAGGAAAGCTCTAATCTGATATAAGTAATCCTTACACTTTGATACAGGAAGCTCTTCACATGTGATGAAGGTAAGCTCTGGTGAGCATACACCTTCCTCCTGAACCTTATGATAAATTATCCTTCACTTAGGTAACATACCGCTGAATACTTATAATTATACAGGAAGATATAAGGGGGGAATATAAGAGTAAGAATGTTGGTGTGTTTCACTAAAACCATGTTGTCGGGCCGTTTGCGTCAAGGGCCCTAGATGTCCGCCTGTCGGGGATGGGGAGAGAGACTCTGTTAAAATACTTATAAGGATGGGTAGGCCTCCTTACGTTAGTGAACCAAAAACATCGGTACCCATTTTTTGGAAATATAGATAAAAATATTATAAAAAGGAAAGGGGGGGGGGGAAAGGAGCGAAACGTCGTACGTCTTACCTGTGGGGGAGTGGGAGAGAGACTGCCGTCTTGAGGGTGAACTAAGACCCGCGGGAAAAGAGGGGAATGTTTGGATACCCTGAACTGGCCTCTACTGAAGAGCTTATAGTCCGAAATAACTAATTAAATAATTAAACCGGGTGAACCTAAGAAAGGGCTGCCTAGAATACAGTCCTGTTACTTTGATTAATAGAAGAATTTAATATGTTTAATCCAAAAACCGAGGAAAGTGATATTGGGGTTTCGTTTCCAGCATCCAAAACGCGTCTTTTGGAGTGGTGTGGTAATGGAGGCAAACCCATAAATTTGGTCGACTTTTAATTTAGCAAAAACTCGAAAAACACATCCTTTTATGAACGTGATCTCTCACTATTGTGTCTATTTTGAAGGACATTAAGAATCTAGGAGTTTTCCCTTTGATCTGATAGGAGGGTGAGGGGAGGATGAAAAGCTTTGAATCCATTAGTTATCACGGGATCGCGAAATAAGTATCCCACGAATGTTGACTCGCACGCGGAATGTCGGGGGGAGGGAGTGAGGGAAGGAAGGAAGATAGAAATGGAAGATAGGAAAAAAGAAGATAAACTTACACGAGAAAACTAAAAGATTGAATGCTTACGGGACATAACGGGAATTGTATGATAATAATCCCCATCCTATCTTTTCCGAATAACGGGCATTACACACGTCTATTCTCCGGGAAAAATTAAATTCTTCAATATCAAATTAACTACTCACAGATCTTTGTTTTCCGTTTTAAAGCTGCGTAAAGAGGAGGTGTGTATGGGGACGAATTTAGATTTGAATTTAATGGAAATCTTCTATTCTTTGAAAACGGGTGCCCTGCTTGTGTTTAGATTACAGGGAAATTCAATGAAAGGAAGTATCCCAATCGACCTCTGACCTGGGTAGTGACGTGGTTGTCAAATCCTGACTCAGTCCCTACATTCTCTTCGAAAGGTTCGTCCCAGGGGCGCACACCGGCTACCCACAGGTTAGATAACGAGAGCCTTACGAGTCCTGAAATGCCCGCCCCACCTCAAGCTGGTCGATGTGAAGTAGAAGCAGGTACTACTATCTCAAATTTAAAAATACTCCTCCCACTGAACCAGGCTGAGCCCGTGAAAACCAGACACTCCGACTTCTAGAAAATGAGAAATCTCCTAGACCAAATTGTTTAAATCTAGTCTGACCTACACTACCCTTGACTCAGTAATTTACATCAAAACACTTTTCGCTTAATCTTCACCTGAATACACCACAAGTCGGGTTGTTTGTAATTGAATTAAAATACCTTGAAGACTCCCCGAACCAGACTGAGTCTGTTAATGAAATTCAATGAGAGACTGGTATCCCAATCAACCTCTTACCTGGATATATTAAGAACATACTGACCCTCATTTGTTTTCAATCCTGGGGCAATGTTTTACATTTAACACTTTTCGATTTGATTTCCCAAGAGTCACAAACCCGGGGACGCTACAACTAAACCCCAAACAGAGTAGGTATTAACCTTTCAGGTCCACAAAATAAATTATCAATGTTCATGTTCAAAATAATTCTTCCTTGATTTTCTAACATTTAACTAATGCTTAAATAACACTGCATGAACACTCCCGATTAGTCTTCTAGGAGGTCCCCCGTAGGTCGGGTTTTGAAGCTTGAGAGTGCGGAAGCAGATGTCGTCGAGCTCCTTGCTACGACGCAGCAAACGTCGCTGGCGTCCTTGGTCAGACGGTGGATGGATAATATGGCGCTGTATGGCTCGGCTACCTTAGGCGACGGGACAACCGAGAAGGTAACCATTTTCTTGTCTGGGAACTCCTCTAGGATCTTGGAAACTAAGAGTGTGTCCCTGCCTGAGTCTGTGTCTCCCTTCTTGGAGGTGGCGTCCACGATGTCGCTCACAGCGGCGATGATGTACATGTTCTTAGCGCTGGGGTTATTAGCGTAACTCATGACGACGTCAGTGGGTAGGCTGAGAGAGATCCAGGACTTCCCTCCCGACGCGGCTTCACGTCCTTTCTTCGACATGTTGGCGGTGTCGAGGCGTGTGGGTGGAAGCTAGATGCGGCTAGGAATGGCGGCTACGGCGGTGAAGGGCGGCTGGCTGTGAAGGGCGGCGGAGCTGAGGCGAGCGTGGCGGGGATGCGCGGCAGGCCGTGGCGGCGGTGAAGGGCGGCTAGGTGCGCTGCATGCGGCGGCGAGCGTGGCGGCGACGGCTGTGACGGCTGTATCGGCTCGCTTCTTACAGCTCACTGCCACATGGTCATGGTTCATGTGTGTAGGGTGTTTGGTTTATGGGGGGAAAAATCTAATGAACCTACTATAATGAAACGATTTCTGTATGAAAATTTACCGAAATTTGACTATCTTGCTATTTTCCCAGGTGAGATTCTGTTGCTGTTATTTTTAGGAAATAATATACCACCGCTTTAGTCACCAGTGTGTTGCCAGAACTTCCTATGAAGAAGTTTATACCTGGTGCCTTTGTTATTTGAATGATATTAATTGAGTATGATTTTTCCTTGATTTAAACTTGAATTGAGAATTGAAACCTGTCTTATGATTTCACTATTTGATTATAGTGGAAACCGCTTCTCGTGCGGAGGTACTGAAATGGGAATGAACTTAAGGGAAGGGGGTAGGGGTAGGGGTTAAGGGGGAAGGGTATGAGTTAAGGGGGGAGGGGATGAGTTAAGGGGAAAAAGTGCTGCCAACCCGTCAGACAAGTAGTTCTATGGGTTTTTCTTTCTGGGGATGGTTTTGAATAGATATATATATTAGATTTATCTGGTAGTCGGGATTTATACGTGGAATTATACCGAGTAAGGCTGACTCTTTTTGGAAGTGGGGGAATTACTGTCCTAACACAGAATAATCACCTGGGTTTTTTTTTATAATAAACACAAGAACTATATTTGAAAACATCATCCTATTTATTCATGCTGAAGTATTATGTCTCTTGTTTGAGATCACAGACAAACATAAGGTTCTAATCCAACATAAGAAAGTTTCTCCATCCCCAAAAATAGGAAAGCTCTAATTAATATAAGTAACCCTTTACACTTTGATACAGGAAGCTCTTACAAAGTGATGAAAGGGAAGCTCTGGTGAGCATACACCTTCCTCCTGAACCCTTACTGATAAATTATCCTTCACTTAGGTAACATACCGCTGAATACTTATAATTAACATGGAAGATATAAGGGGGGAAATAAGGGGTAAGAATGTTGTTGTGTGTTCACTAAAAACCCTGTGTCGGGCCGTTTTGCGTCAAGGCCTAGATGTCCCCCTGTCGGGGAGTGGGAGAGAGACTCTGTTAATAATACTTATAAAAGGGTGGGGTAGGCCTCCTTTACGTTAGTGAAACCTAAAACATCGGTACCCATATTTTGGAAAATATAGATAAAAATATTATAACAAGGGGAAAGGGGGGGGGGAATAGGAGCAAACCCTCGTACGTCTTACCTGTCGGGGAGGGGAGAGAGACTGCCGTCTTGAGGGTGAACTAAGACCCGCGGGAAAAGAGGGGAATGTTTGGGTACCCTGAACTTGGCCTCTCCTGAAGAGCTTATAGTCCCGAAATAACTAATTAAAATAATTAAACCCGTGTACCTAAGAAAGGGCTGCCTAGAATACAGTCCTGTTTCTTTGATATAGAAGAAATTTTAATATGTTTATCCAATAACCGAGGAAAGTGATTGAGGTTCGTTTCCAGCATCCGAACGCGTCTTTTGGAGTGGTGTGGTAATGGAGGCGAAACCATAAATTTGGTCGACTTTTAATTTAGCAAATAACTCGACCTAACACATCCATTTATGAAAGTGATCTCTCACTATTGTGTCTATTTTGAAGGACATTAAGAATCTAGGAGTGTTCCTTGATCTGACAGGAGGGTGAGGGGGGGATGAAAAAACTTTGAAACCATTTGTTATCACTGATCGCGAAATAAGTATCCCACGAATGTTGACTCGCACGCGGGAATGTCGGGGGGGGGGGAGTGAGGGAAAAGGGAAGGAAGATAGAAATGGAAGATAGGAAGAAAGAAGATAAACTTACACGAGAAAACTAAAAAATTGAATTGCTTACGGGACATAACCCGGGAATTATATGATAAGAATTCCCATCCTATCTCTTCCGAATAACGGGCATTACAATAACTTGTCTGTCTTGGTACAATGGTGCCATGATAACTTGTCTGTCTTGGTACAATGGTGCCATGATAACTTGTCTTGGTACAATGGTGCCATGATAACTTGTCTTGGTACAATGGTGCCATGATAACTTGTCTTGATATAATGGTGCCATGATAACTTGTCTTGATACAATGGTGCCATGGTAACTTGTCTTGATATAATGGTGCCATGATAACTTGTCTTGATACAATGGTGCCATGATAACTTGTCTTGATACAATGGTGCCATGATAACTTGTCTTGATATAATGGTGCCATGATAACTTGTCTTGATACAATGGTGCCATGATAACTTGTCTGTCTTGGTACAATGGTGCCATGATAACTTGTCTGTCTTGGTACAATGGTGCCATGATAACTTGTCTGTCTTGGTACAATGGTGCCATGATAACTTGTCTGTCTTGATACAATTGTGCCATGATAACTTGTCTTGGTACAAAGGTGCCATGATAACTTATCTTGGTACAATGGTGCCATGATAACTTGTCTTGGTACAATGGTGCCATGATAACTTGTCTTGATACAACGTGCCATGATAACTTGTCTGTCCTGATACAATGGTGCCATGATAACTTGTCTTGGTACAATGGTGCCATGATAACTTGTCTTGGTACAATGGTGCCATGATAACTTGTCTTGATACAATGGTGCCATGATAACTTGTCTTGGTACAATGGTGCCATGATAACTTGTCTTGATACAATGGTGCCATGATAACTTGTCTGTCTTGGTACAATGGTGCCATGATAACTTGTCTGTCTTGGTACAATGGTGCCATGATAACTTGTCTGTCTTGGTACAATGGTGCCATGATAACTTGTCTGTCTTGGTACAATGGTGCCATGATAACTTGTCTTGGTACAATGGTCCCATGATAACTTGTCTTGGTACAATGGTGCCATGATAACTTGTCTTGATACAATGGTGCCATGATAACTTGTCTTGATACAATGGTGCTATGATAACTTGTCTTGGTACAATGGTGCCATGATAACTTGTCTTGGTACAATGGTGCCATGATAACTTGTCTTGGTACAATGGTGCCATGATCACTTGTCTTGATACAATGGGGCCATGATAACTTGTCTGTCTTGATACAATGGTGCCATGATAACTTGTCTTGGTACAATGGTGCCATGATAACTTGTCTTGGTACAATGGTGCCATGATAACTTGTCTGTCTTGGTACAATGGTGCCATGATAACTTGTCTGTCTTGGTACAATGGTGCCATGATAACTTGTCTTGGTACAATGGTGCCATGATAGCTTGTCTGTCTTGGTACAATGGTGCCGTGATAACTTGTCTATCTTGGTACAATGGTGCCGTGATAACTTGTCTGTCTTGGTACAATGGTGCCGTGATAACTTGTCTGTCTTGGTACAATGGTGCCATGATAACTTGTCTTGATACAATGGTGCCGGGATAGCTTGTCTGTCTTGGTACAATGGTGCCATGATAACTTGTCTGTCTTGGTACAATGGTGCCATGATAACTTGTCTGTCTTGGTACAATGGTGCCATGATAACTTGTCTTGGTACAATGGTGCCATGATAACTTGTCTGTCTTGGTACAATGGTGCCATGATAACTTGTCTTGGTACAATGGTGCCATGATAACTTGTCTGTCTTGGTACAATGGTGCCATGATAACTTGTCTTGGTACAATGGTGCCATGATAACTTGTCTTGGTACAATGGTGCCATGATAACTTGTCTTGGTACAATGGTGCCATGGTAACTTGTCTGTCTTGGTACAATGGTGCCATGATAACTTGTCTTGGTACAATGGTGCCATGGTAACTTGTCTGTCTTGGTACAATGGTGCCATGATAACTTGTCTTGGTACAATGGTGCCATGATAACTTGTCTGTCTTGGTACAATGGTGCCATGATAACTTGTCTTTGTACAATGGTACCATGGTAGCTTGTCTGTCTTGGTACAATGGTGCCATGATAACTTGTCTTGGTACAATGGTGCCATGATAACTTGTCTTGATACAATGGTGCCATGATAACTTGTCTGTCTTTGTACAATATGGTGCCATGATAACTTGTCTTGGTACAATGGTGCCATGATAACTTGTCTTGGTACAATGGTGCCATGATAACTTGTCTTGGTACAATGGTGCCATGATAACTTGTCTTGGTACAATGGTGCCGTGATAACTTGTCTGTCTTGGTACAATGGTGCCATGATAGCTTGTCTTGATACAATGGTGCCATGATAACTTGTCTGTCTTGGTACAATATATGCACCCTCGCCTTTTCTTTCTCCCATTCTCTGATAATAATGGACTACCGTAGATCCTATAATAGTAATACAACAGTCATAATAGATATAAAATGTAGGCAGAACACACACACACAAAAACCCAGGTTGCCACTAAATGTTCAGAAATCCCCAGACAGACAAAAAGATCCCAGGGTCATTAACAAAGCCTTGACACTGAATCCTTGCCTGCTTGCTTGCCTACTGTTTCTAGTAGTCTTGTAGGCTGATGAAGTAATATCGGCACATTAACCCCTTGAGGCCCAGACCGTAATTTCCATTGTAATGTGGGTACCATTAGACGATTTTTAGTGACTATAAGCAATATTTTATAGCTATGACCTGTTTAGTATCCTTGTCCACTAACTAATTTGGCATATTCCGTTAGTTTTCGTAATTGTATGGCTCGACAACACACAATTTGATATAGCAAAGGTAAGATCTGGGCGTGAAGGTTAACCCGTACATTGTTGACCTAAGTGACAGAAACACCTTATGTCAGATTGGGCTTTTTGAATTTTTTTTATTGTTTCAAAAAAATAACAAAAATATAACATAAGCAATGATGTATATGCGGGGTACGAGCGCCGTCTCCAAGTCTCCATAGATAGGCATCGTTTCCAGCCAGCTGATCCTCCCTCGGGTGTGTGGATGTCATAGCGAAAAATTTAATTTTATTTTATTATAATTATATTGTAATCTACGGCATTTTGATATATGCATCTTGTAACCTAGAATATCATATTTGGTGCGCATATTTACGAATGAGATGATAATTATGGTCTTGAAGAAAATAGGAAGACTATTCTCTGATCTGGCAACAAGGCTGGCAGGGACCACTTCACGGTCTGTGGATGACAAAAAGTCTACTCACATACTACGTCAGTTCCGACGACTAGTTCTTATTTCGATATATTTCAAGCATTTATTACATGCTTTTATAGTTAGTACTCTATGTTTTTATAGAGATGTATGCTGAGATGTTTATCTAACTCTTAAAACTCTGGTAAATTTCCTCGTACCTCCCTGCACATGGAACGACCCTATTCAGCAAACACTTACGATATTGCAAGTGTGGGAATTTGTGTCACATACATATTTAATCTGAGTTTCTTACCTATTCAATCAAATCCATGGCTATCACCCGACACATCATCCCAGCTAATTAACTAACTAGGATACTTATCGGTGGATAGTGGGTTGAATAAGGCTGTAGGTTTGGATCAATACTGCAATGATCTTGTGATCCGATGTGGTCGCCGGGATCGAGGCCGCCCGTGAATGACAAGAGCGGAGGTGGAGGCGTAATCGTGGTCGGCGTCAAGTGGTTATCACACCAGTAATTTGACGCGGCGGATTGTTATCAGTGTGTTGTATTTTAACACAGTCCTATGATTTAACACTATATATGTACAAATTAACGTATGTACAAATCTCTTTTGTACTTGTAGACAAGCAAGCACGTATATTAGATTGATATTATCCTCACGGAGGGTCTGGGTGTACTGTCCTTGTACTTAGACAAGCACGTCTATTAACAATTGATGTTATCCTCACGGAGGGTCTGGGTGTACTTGTACTTGTAGACAAGCAAGCACGTATATTAGATTGATGTTATCCTCACGGAGGTCTGGGTGTACTTGTACTTGTACACAAGCAAGCACGTATATTAGATTGATGTTATCCTCACGGAGGGCTGGAGAGTACTGTTCTCTCCCTGTGGGCGAGCAGCAGCCAAAACCAATCCTACCTACACGTGTCAATCGTTCGTGGTGGCGGCGAGGCGCACCCCTACCAATACCTGCCACGAATACACGCAGGATAGGTTACAAATATTATGACAGCGACCAATAGCCAGTCGCTCCAAATTAAGGTGCTAATTATTTAAGTGCAATGTTTATTAACCACTGGAATATTAATTTATCCTATCCCAGTACTAATCATTTACTTATATTACCTTCATATTACCCATTACCATTATAATTATTATACATTCCTACTCCACCCTATCACGCACTCCCCCTATGACGAGTGGAAAATACCTCACTCACAAGAGGGGGAGGGGAAACAAAACCACCACTCTACCAATTATGAGAGGGTGGTTTATGGATAATTTCCACACTGGGGGCCGGCGAAAACTGAAGGTTCGCTTCATGTGACATCACCCCAGGCCACATAGCGCCGGAACATTTCAATAGTGGTTTCGGCACTGTGGTCTTTAGCTATTTTAACATTAACAGCTCTGATAGAGGTACCAGTGAATATGCTGACATATACTTGATCAGGGGGAGAGTTATCTCCTGATGTTATAGTATCCCCAGTATAGTCATCACCATTGACCTCAAATGGTTTTAACAGCTCATTATCAGCGGGAAGTTCAGGGGGACCTAGATAGGAGACTAGTCTACACTCAGATCTATTATATTTAATGAGAGATTTGAGGTAATATTTGACTGCCTGTCTACCATGATTTATTCAAAATTGACATCTGATATCGGCCAACATTGTAGCCATTCCGCCATGTAATGACTTCCTATGATTTTCTTCCACCAACAATTTAGTAAGATGATGGCGTTTGGGAATTACTATGGGATGGCAAGTTTTATTTGGAAGATCAGCTTGAAAATTTCGACCTCGACACCTAATACCCTCATGATTAAGGAACAGACCCATATGGTCAATTTGTTCCTATGGGGGCTGGCTGAAGCCAATAGCTGATATTCCTCAGAAATACCTGCTTCTGTATTGTTCTGATACAAAACTTCAAAGGATCAGAGCTATCCCTTTTATTAACCTTGCAAGGAATATTAACCTTGCAGGGAGTATTACCTTGCAGGGAGTATTAACCTTGCAGGGAGTATCAACCTTGCAGGGAGTATCAACCTTGCAGGGAGTATTAACCCTGCAGGGAGTATTAACCTTGCAGGGAGTATCAACCTTGCAGGGAGTATTAACCCTGCAGGAGTATTAACCTTGCAGGGAGTATCAACCTTGCAGGGAGTATTAACCTTGCAGGAAGTATCAACCTTGCAGGGAGTATCAACCTTGCAGGGAGTATTAACCCTGCAGGGAGTATTAACCTTGCAGGGATTATCAACCTTGCAGGGAGTATTAACCTTGCAGGGGAGTATCAACCTTGCAGGGAGTATCAACCTTGCAGGGCGTATCAACCTTGCAGGGAGTATTAACCCTGCAGGGAGTATTAACCTTGCAGGGAGTATTAACCTTGCAGGGAGTATCAACCTTGCAGGGCGTATCAACCTTGCAGGGAGTATTAACCCTGCAGGGAGTATTAACCTTGCAGGGAGTATTAACCCTGCAGGGAGTATTAACCTTGCAGGGAGTATTAACCCTGCAGGGAGTATTAACCTTGCAGGGAGTATTAACCTTGCAGGGAGTATTAACCTTGCAGGGAGTATTAACCTTGCAGGGAGTATTAACCTTGCAGGGCGTAACAACCTTGCAGGGAGTATTAACCCTGCAGGGAGTATTAACCTTGCAGGGAGTATTAACCTTGCAGGGAGTATTAACCCTGCAGGGAGTATTAACCTTGCAGGGAGTATTAACCCTGCAGGGAGTATTAACCTTGCAGGGAGTATTAACCCTGCAGGGAGTATTAACCCTGCAGGGAGTATTAACCCTGCAGGGAGTATTAACCTTGCAGGGAGTATTAACCCTGCAGGGAGTATTAACCCTGCAGGGAGTATTAACCCTGCAGGAGTATTAACCCTGCAGGGAGTATTAACCTTGCAGGGAGTATTAACCCTGCAGGAGTATTAACCCTGCAGGGAGTATTAACCCTGCAGGGAGTATTAACCTTGCAGAGGTATTAACCTTGCAGGGAGTATTAACCCTGCAGGGAGTATTAACCTTGCAGGGAGTATCAACCTTGCAGGGAGTATTAACCTTGCAGGGAGTATTAACCCTGCAGGGAATATTAACCTTGCAGGGAGTATTAGCCTTGCAGGGAGTATTAACCCTGCAGGGAGTATTAACCCTGCAGGGAGTATTAACCCTGCAGGGAGTATTAACCTTGCAGGGAGTATTAACCTTGCAGGGAGTATTAACCTTGCAGGGAGTATTAACCTTGCAGGGAGTATTAACCTTGCAGGGAGTATCAACCTTGCAGGGAGTATTACCTTGCAGGGAGTATTAACCTTGCAGGGAGTATTAACCTTGCAGGGAGTATTAGCCTTGCAGGGAGTATCAACCTTGCAGGGAGTATTAACCCTGCAGGGAGTATTAACCTTGCAGGGAGTATTAACCTTGCAGGGAGTATTAACCTTGCAGGGAGTATTAACCTTGCAGGGAGTATCAACCTTGCAGGGAGTATTAACCCTGCAGGGAGTATTAACCTTGCAGGGAGTATCAACCTTGCAGGGAGTATTAACCTTGCAGGGAGTATCAACCTAGCAGGTAGTTCAACCTAGCAGGGAGTATCAACCTTGCAGGGAGTATCAACCTTGCAGGGAGTATTAACTTGCAGGGAGTATTAACCTTGCAGGGAGTATCAACCTTGCAGGGAGTATCAACCTTGCAGGGGTATTAACCCTGCAGGGAGTATTAACCTTGCAGGGAGTATTAACCCTGCAGGGAGTATTAACCTTGCAGGTAGTATTAACCCTGCAGGAGTATTAACCTTGCAGGGAGTATTAACCTTGCAGGGAGTATTAACCTTGCAGGGAGTATTAACCTTGCAGGGAGTACAATCTTGCAGGGAGTATTAACCTTGCAGGGAGTATTAACCTTGCAGGGAGTATTAACCTTGCAGGGAGTATTAACCCTGCAGGGAGTATTAACCTTGCAGGGAGTATTAACCTTGCAGGGAGTATCAACCTTGCAGGGAGTATTAACCCTGCAGGGAGTATCAACCTTGCAGGGAGTATTAAACCTTGCAGGGATATCAACCTTGCAGGGAGTATTAACCTTGCAGGGAGTATTAACCCTGCAGGGAGTATTAACCCTGCAGGAAGTATTAACCTTGCAGGGAGTATCAACCTTGCAGGGAGTATTAACCCTTCAGGGGTATTAACCTTGCAGGGAGTATTAACCCTGCAGGGAGTATTAACCTTGCAGGGAGTATCAACCTTGCAGGGAGTATTAACCCTGCAGGGAGTATTAACCTTGCAGGGAGTATTAACCTTGCAGGGAGTATCACCTCGCAGGGAGTATTAAACCCTGCAGGGAGTATTAACCTTGCAGGGAGTATTAACCTTGCAGGGAGTATTAACCTTGCAGGAGTATTAACCCTGCAGGGAGTATTAACCTTGCAGGGAGTATTAACCTTGCAGGGAGTATTAACCTTGCAGGGAGTATCAACCTTGCAGGGAGTATTAACCTTGCAGGAGTATCACCTTGCAGGGAGTATCAACCTTGCAGGGAGTATATTAACCTTGGAGGGAGTATTAACCTTGCAGGGAGTATCACCTTGCAGGGAGTATTAACCTTGCAGGGAGTATTAACCTTGCAGGGAGTATCAACCTTGCAGGGAATCTTAACCTTGCAGGGAGTATTAACCTTGCAGGGAGTATCAACCTTGCAGGGAGTATTAACCTTGCAGGGGGTATCAACCTTGCAGGAGTATCAACCCTGCAGGGAGTATTAACCTTGCAGGGAGTATTAACCTTGCAGGGAGTATCAACCTTGCAGGGAGTATCAACCTTGCAGGGAGTATTAACCTTGCAGGGAGTATCAACCTTGCAGGGAGTATCAACCTTGCAGGGAGTATTAACCCTGCAGGGAGTATTAACCCTGCAGGGAGTATTAACCTTGCAGGGAGTATCAACCTTGCAGGGAGTATTAACCTTGCAGGAGTATCAATCTTGCAGGGAGTATTAACCTTGCAGGGAGTATTAACCGTGCAGGGAGTATTAACTTGCAGGGAGTATTAACCTTGCAGGGAGTATTAACCCTGCAGGGAGTATTAACCTTGCAGGAGTATTAACCTTGCAGGAGTATCAACCTTGCAGGGAGTGTCAACCTTGCAGGGAGTATTAACCTTGCAGGAGTATCAACCTTGCAGGGAGTATCAACCTTGCAGGGAAGTATTAACCCTGCAGGGAGTATTAACCCTGCAGGGAGTATTAACCTTGCAGGGAGTATCAACCTTGCAGGGAGTATTAACCTTGCAGGGAGTATCAACCTTGCAGGGAGTATTAACCTTGCAGGGAGTATCAACCTTGCAGGGAGTATCAACCTTGCAGGGAGTATTAACCTTGCAGGGAGTATCAACCTTGTAGGGAGTATCAACCTTGCAGGAAAGTATTAACCTGCAGGGAGTATTAACCTTGCAGGGAGTATTAACCCAGCAGGGAGTATCAACCTTGCAGGAGTATCAACCTTGCAGGAGTATTAACCCTGCAGGGAGTATCAACCTTGCAGGGAGTATCAACCTTGCAGGGAGTATTAACCCTGCAGGGAGTATTAACCTTGCAGGGAGTATCAACCTTGCAGGAGTATTAACCCTGCAGGGAGTATCAACCTTGCAGGGAATCTTAACCCTGCAGGGAGTATTAACCTTGCAGGGAGTATCAACCTTGCAGGGAGTATTAACCTTGCAGGGAGTATTAACCTTGCAGGGAGTATTAACCTTGCAGGGAGTATCAACCTTGCAGGGACTATTAACCTTGCATTGAGTATTAACCCTGCAGGGAGTATCAACCTTGCAGGGAATCTTAACCCTGCAGGGAGTATTAACCTTGCAGGGAGTATTAACCTTGCAGGGAGTATAAACCATGCAGGGAGTATCAACCTTGCAGGGAAATCTTAACCCTGCAGGGAGTATTAACCTTGCAGGGAGTATTAACCCTGCAGGGAGTATCAACCTTGCAGGGATCTTAACCCTGCAGGGAGTATTAACCTTGCAGGGAGTATTAACCTTGCAGGAGTATTAACCTTGCAGGGAGTATCAACCTTGCAGGGAATCTTAACCCTGCAGGGAGTATTAACCTTGCAGGGAGTATCACCTTGCAGGAATCTTAACCTTGCAGGGAGTATCAACCTTGCAGGGAATCTTAACCCTGCCAGGGAGTATTAACCTTGCAGGGAGTATCAACCTTGCAGGGAGTATCAACCTTGCAGGGAGTCATTAACCCTGCAGGGAGTATTAACCTTGCAGGGAGTATTAACCTTGCAGGGAGTATTAACCTTGCAGGGATTTTAACCTGCAGGGAGTATAACCTTGCAGGGAGTATCAACCTTGCAGGGATCTTAACCCTGCAGGGAGTATTAACCTTGCAGGGAGTATTAACCCTGCAGGGAGTATCAACCTTGCAGGGAATCTTAACCCTGCAGGAGTATTAACCTTGCAGGGAGTATTAACCCTGCAGGGAGTATTAACCTTGCAGGGAGTATTAACCCTGCAGGAGTATTAACCAATAAGGAAAACCTTTCTATGTCTATCACAGGGATCTGGGATCAATTCAGGTTCCCTTATTATATCTTCAGAATGTCTGACGAGTGGAAACCATATAGGATTATTATTACACTCTTTCAGCCAGGTAGGGTCTTAAACCATAATCCTGTATTCAATTTGAGGTTGCTATCTCATCGCGACACATTATTATTAGGATTTCTTTAGTGGCAATATATTCTTATGAACGGAATACCACTTTCCTCTAAACCCTCACTTATTGGTGGCAAGAAGTGGTTCTATTCTGGTAATCAATAGGGGTGTGCATGGAATACTATGGATACTCTCCTGTTCGACTGTATGTGTTCGAATGTGGGATGGGTCCCATTATTACCTTATCACCAGCACTAGTGATTATATCATGACTGTATAATCTACTCTGTTTCAGCGTTGTTTATGCTTTGTATCTGCAAGTATAGCGGTTTCAAATTTCGCTAACGCGTTTTTTTTTTCGGGCGACGACGACAGCGGTACGACACTCAGTAAATAACACTAGATGGCGACTCTACTGTTGTAGTCCACTTTTAGATATTTTGTACTTTATTCATTTATAGCATACTATGACATAGATGAAGACACAAAATGACACAGACTCTCCAGTAGCCCTTTCTAACTTTCCTGAAATCATGGATGTAGAAATGTAAATATTAACGCCACCACACGTCTGTAAACAGAAAAAAAAGTTGTCCTGGCGATTAACTGTTTCTACGGTACAGACGCTCTCTAGGGCAGTCTGAGAGAGAGCTGTCTGTTACAGTGGAGAACCATCTCAGCTGCGTCGATAACGACGAAATTCTTCAAACTCAACATGTTCAACATATAACAGTGCTGTAAAGCTTTTTGATTACCGTGGTGGTGACAGACGTTTTGCTCACTCTCCACCAAGTATAACCGATACTATGCTTCAACTGACCACGACACTATCCTAGTTGTAGTGTGCCTGATTCTGCTGTTTGGTAAACGGTGTATATGTGCCCGGTCCCCTATTCCGTGATTGAGCGCCTGACGACGAAGGCACGACCAGCCGCTGCCGTGGATATGGACACCACTTCAATGTCCCAAGAGGTCCGCTCGCCTTCCCTCCGTCTGGTGAGACCACCTCTGTGAAGACCTGCAAGCTTGCACGCTCCTTCGCCTCACAGACTGCCTCCTCCCTCCACCGATGCTATACCACCACTTCTGCTGTTCTGGAATCCGTCCTGCTCTCTGCCTTCCACCTAATCGTCATCATCCAGGTCAGCTGAGGGACTCAGATCATTTATCAACCCGGAAGGTGTCCAGGCAGTTTTTGATTCCTTTTCAAAAGAATTTGGGTCTAGCACACTAATCCATCACAGGGGGGGGCAGATGTATCAAGTTCGAGGCGGCCAAAACCTTGACAACCTTGCCAAGCCCAAGAGGTCTGTCAACAACGTGGGGGAGTGGGTCCGTGAAGTGCGGTTGCATCGACCCCGAAGACCCGACCTACATGTTCGGGAGAATTTTCCCTGTTTCCCCAGAAGGGGGGGGGGGGGGGGAAAAAAAAACCAGAAATGACAAATGACGAGATCTGGCTGGGCTTACTGTATACTTGACGGATCCCCTTCAGAATGTTAGTGCCTTAGACTCCGACTCCAGTCCGGGACGGTGAGTCGGAGGAAAACCAGGCACATCAAGGGTCAAATTTCGGGGCCCCCTTCCAGACGGGTCTCTCTAGACAACGCGGTGTTAAGGGCCGCACCACCCCTCCATGTCCTCCGGGGCGTGTACCCGCTGCCGCCTATTTGGCATGTAATGCCACCTGCAACAGAAGATCCACTGCGCGTAACGCAGAGGTTTTCAGTTGCGAGGGGTGTGACCGCCGGGGTATATGACTTTTTTGTGGTGATGACTACCCGCCCCAACCTATAAGCAGTGACCGGCTACCTCCAGGCGATGCAGGTGCAACTCCTTCAACAATGAGCCCACCCTGTTCATCCGGATGTGAAGAGGAAGCTGAGGCATCACCCTCGGGACCTTTTCCCTGGGAGCCGGGAAAAGGACGGGAGCGGTCCTGCCCCTACGCGCCACCTTCCTGCCAGCCTTTTCCAGGGCCTCCAATGCCTGTCTAGCACTAATCCGGAAGGCCTGCCCTGCCATCCTATGAGCCATCCATTTAATGGTGTCCAGCTGGCTGGCTGCTGCGTCACCCCACCGCCACCCAACTATCAGTGGGTCCCCTTCCTCCAAAACCCCAAAGGCGCCAACAGTCTCCCGGCCCACCGTAACAGACCCCAACTAAATATAAGGCAACAGGCCTCCTCCGCCGGAGGGGCCCTATAGGGGGATATGGGGGTAACTTTTCCATCCACCTACCCCCTTATCTACCTAATCCCCCCCCCGGACCTGTTGCCTTCCCTGCCTTCCCAGCCTCAGCGCCATGCCCAAACTGCCAGCAGCTCACAGTCCTCTGCCACACTGGAGCAGTGCTAACCTTGCGCCCCCTCTCCTTCTCAGGCCAGCATGATCGGGCTTTGCATGACCAGCCTATCATTAATGGGAAATTGCACCCAGTGCACTGAATTTTTTATCTCATTATTTCAGGTTCCAGCCTCAGGGACAGCCTCATTCTATGCCTGCCAGCCTCCTTTACCTCCTTAGGTCACTCACGCGGGAGTCCTTTACTCCCCTCACACTTCATCTTCTGGAACGCCCGGTCTCTTACGGAAAACTTCCAGTCTTTAAAACCACGCTTCATTCAAACTCCTCTAGTTGTTGGCGTCTGTGGAGACGTGGTCAAAGACGCATTCTCCCCATGGCATTTACCCAAGCTATGCTTCTACAGGATGACGGGGGACCGGCGGGGCAGGAGGCGGCCTGCTTTCTGGCTGTCCCACCGCTCCCTCTCTTCTAGCCCTCTCACTATCACTCCTTACCTGGAGGTGGCCTGGAGCATCTGGGGGGACTGTACCTTGATTCAGGGCACCTTCAGAGTCTTATTGATATACAATCCAGTTAAGATATAAACCCCTTAAGCTATTCCAGCACTGTTCTCTCAGCTTCCTCCAAGCTTTACTAATGGGGGATTTTAATGCCATCATGAACCATCTGGGAACCGGCCCTCCCAGGAGCCGGAGAAACTCGCCGGGCAGGGTACCTCTCGAGCCCTTTTCTGGCGGACAGTGCTCTTTATCTCTCCTTACTCCACCTGGGCCCTTCCCTACCAGGACTGACCAGTTAGGGAACCCTCCACCTTGGACCTCTGCCTAGTAATGGCCCCCCCTCCTAACCAACTGTCACAAACTGGCCCTTACAGGGACGCGACCATTTCCTGTTGTAATTTCCTACCCTTCATACACCACCCCCCCCATTCACGCAGACATCGTTGGTCCTTCACAAAAGGAGGACTGGGGCTCTTTTCAATCAGAATTAAATTCACCTACCATCCCATTACCCTCCCTTAATCGGATATAATTCAATACCTCAGGTCACCCTGGTGGACGTGGGGTCCCCACCACTTCATTTAAATCACTCTCCACCCTCCCGCTCTTTCCCCGGGTCCATGGTGGTACCGGAAGGTGTGCTGGCAGCCTTCCAGCAAACGCACGCTGTACTGCGTGGCTTAAGAACCCCATTCCTGCTCGGAGTCGCTTCCGTTTATGGAGGCGAGGATGCAAACGTGTTTTCTGATGAGACAACGTTCTGCATTGGGCCTCCTTGTGTGCTTCCCTGTCCTTCGCCCTCAGTCTCACCGGGCTTGGTCCGTTTTCAGGAAGATGTCAACCCTCAGCCCCCTCACTGCCGTTAACTAGTAAACGGTGCCATCTCGTCACTGATGCCGAAAAAGTCGGCGTGCCTTGCCTCCCACATTCACACTCACTCGATCTCCAGACCCCGTACCCCCACCTGTGTTACCCCCTTCACACACCGGCCTACAATTAGCACTGCTATTAAACCCCCAGGAGCTTTCCTCGGCTTACACGCACTGTCCGCTGGGAAGGCGTTGGGACCGACAAACGCTCCGAACGAGTTTCTTCGCCGCTCCCGATGCTCTGGCTCGCATCCTCCTGGACGTCCTCAACGCCAGCTGGCGCGGGAGACGTTCCCTTCTGTGTGCGTCATCGGCCATCACATTCTATTCTAAGCTGCAAGGCTCCGTCTGAGGCTTCATCCTAGAGGCCCATTGCCTTCTCTCTAATCTCAGTTAAGGTAGTAGAACAAATAGTACGGTGTAGGTTGACATGGTGTTGGAAAACAAACACCGTCTTGCCATCAAACATGTTCGGGTTCGTCCTCACCGGGGCCAACCTGGGATGCCCTGCTCAGCTGGAGCACCACATACGGAAGGATTACACAACAATCACAATAATAGCCTTTATGACTCCAAAAGCAGCTTTGTTGACAACCATCCCATAATGCCATCATTGAACAACTTGCCCGCTTAGGACTGCATGGCTCCCCTCTCCAATGGTTAAATCCTCCTGTCTTCCAGGTCCTGCTCTCTGGTGATCGGGAAACAACCCTTTCCAAGGTTTACCCGGGTCACCAGAAGGCGTCCACACAGGGTTCTCCCCCTCAGTCCTGTCCTCTTCAACATCTTGCTTTCAGATTTCATGCTATCCATGCACACCACGCACTCATCTATGCTGATGCCATCTCCTCATTTGCTCTGATCCCAATATCCAGGAGCTCAAGGACACATCTTCAACGTGGGCTTGATGCAGTTCCAAATCATGACCACCCGTTTGTGCGCCTGACGTGTGATGTGGCACCAGAAGTCACTAGCCTTCTGTGCTCACCGAAGGCGTATTCCCAACATCCCCAATGGTCACCATCAATGGTCCCCAATTTCCTTCAAAACACCCACCACAAATTCCTTGTTTTACTGTGGATGGCCCCCGCTAACCCTGGGGCCGCCACATACAGTACCTGGTGACCCGTGCATCAAGAGGTCTTCTTAACTTAATGAAGTCCCTTGAAGGAGGTCAAGTGGGGTGCGGACAGGAATACCCCTTCATTTCTATAGCACTTACATCCTGTAGTCGCTTAGACTAGGGTGTGAGGTTTATGGCGGCCTCACTTCCCTCTCCACAGTTAGATGTAATCCGAACCAGACCCTTCGTATAGCTTTGGGGCCTCAGGTCCTCCCCATGTCACAGCCCTTCAGGCAGAATCCTCCTCCCCTTCCCTGTCACACCGACGCCCACCCTCCTTGTCCGCACACTACACCAAGCGTTGCCTCCTCCCCTAGCTGCATGCCCTCCACTCCCTCCTCCTCCGACACGGTAGGGACCGCTTCATGGCCCCTGCGTATCAAGCCCACACACCTTCGTAGATCGAGCCTCTCCTTTTTTCTTCTCATCCGGGTGACTCCCCCCTCCTTTCGCACTTGGAGACAGACTCTCCCCTGGGCCCTGGTTCCTACTCTTCTCTAATTCTCTGTCTTCACCACACTTAACATGGTCCAAGGATGCATGTCCGGTGCAGGGCAGGAAGGTACCTTTTTTACTCCATCCTACACACCCGCATACAATAACTCCCTCCACATTTACACCGACGGCTCCGTTCTACCAGCCCCCCGTCTGTAGGTGCGCCATGTCAGCCGGCAGTTCACTTGCCCATCCGCTGGAGGTTGCCCCCACTGCCTCCATCCTGACGGCAGAACTTTTTGCCATCAGGGATGGCATACAAATATGCCATCCACACGTGGCCCCCTCTGTGACTGTAACCATTGTCACTGGACTACCCACAGCCCTCCAACTCTCCGACGTCTACCGACCCTCACACTCACCATGCCTTTGTTTAACATCCACCACCTCTTTGCTTCACTATCCTCCCCACAACTGGTCCCATGTCATCCACCTTCAGTGGGGGTTCCCTCACATTGGTTTGCCAGGAGGCAACACTGTGGCCGACAGGGCGGACAGGGGAGCACACTCCTCTCCCCTCTCCAATAGATCCAGACCACAGGACCTGACTTGATTCACTGACTAAACCTTCGGACTACATGCAACCGACACGGGATCAATGAGCTGACTGACGCCGGACAGTACATCACTTGGACACGTATACGACATGACACCACGACCACCACTGGTGTGGACCACTCCCCCCGCCGTGCCCGGACACCGCCGATCACCAGACTTCAGATGGCAACACCCGCCTCAACGCCCACACCTACACAAAACTGGGGCATGACAGAATGACCCTCAACTGCCCGCTGTGCCCAACATACCCGGGACACACCCTGACCACCCCTCACAATGTCCTCGTCACCACTTCCCACCGCACGGGAGGCACTCCTCCAATCTCTATCCCCATCATCCTCCGCAGGCCAATCTAGCTGACCTCCTGGGTAGGCCTCTCCAGACCCCACGGCTTGGCCTTCACAAATTCTAAAACACACCCGACCCTGTCCTACACAAGTCGCGGCCAACTGCACAGGATCTAACTGCCTAACCCATCGCATACTGCACCTTCGGGGCCTAGAGGTGTGAACCACAGCCGGCACGGCCCTTTCAAAACCCAACAACACAACAACAAGGTGCTGTAATATCAATAATTCAAGCTCAAAGATCACATCCCAAACTTTGCCTCGTGAGGGGGACCCCGATGAATGTGATGCATGAGAGAGGAGGAAGGGAAAAAAAGAAGAAATCCCTAGTTTTGCTTCCCCTTTTAATTCTCTCCCAACAGACTTACATGTGTGGGAGGAACGCACGGACCAAAAGGCTTCACTGACAGATCTGCTGGTTTGACTCCCAAATCAAGATCAAGATCAAGATCATTAAGGGTGATGTTAGGAGAACGTCCACCTTAGGGAGGAAATAGAAGGAAATGATGGAGAAGGAAATTAGAATGGATGCGATTGAACAAGGGTATGTAAGGAAAACTGAAAATGGAAAAGGGCCCTGGAATGGACGGTATCCCGATAGGAATTGTACTTAGAGAGGGAGGTGAGGGAGGAAGTGAGGGAATGAATGAGTTGTCTGGGGACATATTAGGAGAGAGGGAAAGGGTGCCTGCTGAGGATGACAGTAGAGTGACCATCATACCATAAGGGAGGACAAAAAGAGTAGGAAGGAGATTAAACAATTAAAGGTCCATAGCGGTATGTGACACGGGTATGTAAGATTTTCTGTGGTGTACTGAAGAAAGACTAGGTGAAGTGTGGAAAGAAATAAGGTGCATGGGGTGAAGAGCAGAATGGATTCAGAAAAAACAGAGAGGTGAGGACAATATGTTGTAGTGAATGAAGTGGATTGAGAGAACAAGGAAGGAGGGGAAGAAAGAGAAATATCTAGCCTTTCTAGATATTGAGAAAAGCGTATGAACAGATTGGATCGTAGGAATGCTATGTAAGGTATGGAGACGATTGCATTGAGTGAGAAGGTTGTTAAAATAATAAAGCAGTCATTATGAGCAACACAGGCCAAGTTCAGTATGGGTGACCTCGAGACTGGAGTCGGAATAGTAAGAGAGGAGTTAAGACAGGGCTGTGTCCTTTCTTCTCTACCTTTGGTTTATATGTTGAGGAAAGGCTTAGAGAGAGTGAAGCGTAAAGGTTGGTGTGAAAATTGGATGTTGAAGTGTTGAGTCTACTGAGTATGCAGAGATGTGGTGATCCTAGTGAAAACCCACAATGAGTACAAGAGATGCTGAATGCTGTGACTGAGTATGAAGGGACTTCAACGCTTAGCCTCAGTACGGAGAAGAGTCAAGGTTGGTGGTGAAATGGGGAATGACTCTGGATGATGACAGGATTGGATGTGGGTGGGAATGAAATAAGCGAACGACAAAGAGTACAAGTATCTGGGTATCTTTGTTTGGATGATAAAGGATGTCGAGAAAACTAAACATGAGAGGATAGATAGAGCCACCAGTGGGTTGGAAGGGTAGGCCAAGGGTGGGCAAGATGTTCGGGCAACAAGTATGAAGGGGTGAGAGACTATGGGAAGGGTGTGCAGTCCCTAGCATGATGTATGGCCTGAACAAATGGTGTCCGCGTCTAGGACGGGTTGTGACCAGATTGGAAGTAACACAGAACAAAGCAGGAAGAATAGCATAGGATCCAATAGATATGGGCAGTGGAAGCGATTAGAGGAGACATGGATGCGAGCACGTTTCAGAGAGAGGATAGCAAAGGCAGGATGAGGTTACAGAGCTAGCCTGCAACGAAAATGGATGACAGCAAAAGGGCAAGCAAGGTTTGGGACGGAATATGATGGAAGTGGATGAAAGATCAGTAAAAGTGGAAAAGATGGACAGGTGAAATGGGAAGTTTGTGACAGGAGTGATGAGCGATGGGAGTATGGCCTGTATGCAAAAAGGAAATAAATGGAGAGGGAAGAGAAAGGGAAAGAAGAATGGCTGAGGGGAATGAGTGAGAAATCAACACTGGAATGGTACAGGAGAAAGGCCCAGACACGGTATGAAGGGTTCTATGATGGTGGCTATGGAGGGGACCTACTCTCAGAGCCAGGACAAAGTAGATGGAGGTAAATAGTCGTATGTACAGAGGAGAATGATGGCAGCAAGGTGTGTGAGATTGTGGGAAGGAGGATGAAACCGTGGAGCACTTGCTGCTGCATGTGACACGGGATGGAGTATGCTAGGACACAGATGTGGAGGTAGGGTAGGAGAGGTCGGAGTGGAAGAAATGGCGAGAGCATGAGAGACAGGAGAGTGGAGATGGATAGTACTGCTGGGGGTTGTGTGCTGAGTGAGAGTGACAGTCAGTTGTGATTGACCGCGAGTGTTTAAAAGAATCTGGAGAACTCTTGGAGAGCAAGTAGGAGAGAGCAGAGAGGCAGGGGGCCCTCAGGATGGGGACCCCGTATGAATGTGATGCAGAGAGAGGAAGGAGGGGAAAAGAAATCCCTAGTTTTTTGCTTCCCCCTTTGTTCTCTCCCAACAGATTAATGTGTGGAGAACGCGGACCAAATGCTTCACTGAAGCAATGCTGGGTGACTAACAAATCAAGATCAAGATCAAGATCATGGGTGAAGAGAAGAATGGAGTCAGAAAAGACAGGAGAAGGTGCGGACAATATGTTTGTAGTGAGAGTGATGAGAGAACAAGAAGGAGGAAAGACAGAAATATCTAGCCTTTCTAGATATGGAGAAAGCGTATGGACAGAGTGGATAGGAGATAATGCTATGTAAGGTATTGGAGACGTTGGCATGAGTGAGGAAGGTTGTTAAAAATTAAAAGCAGTATGTATGAGAACACACAGGCCAAGTCTCCGTATGGGTGACCTCGAGACTGGATGGCGTAATAGTAGATAGGAGAAGACAGGGCTGGTCCTTTATCTCTAATTTTGGATTATATGTGAGGAAATGGCAGTGAGAGTGAAGGTAAAGGTCCTGGTTGTGAAAATGGAGAGAAGTGTTGAGGTATGATGTAGCAGATGATGTGTGATCCTTAGTGAAAACCACAACTGAGCTACAGAGATGCTGAATGTGTGGACTGAGTATGGAAGGGACGCCAACGTTAGGCTCAGGTAAGGAGAAGAGTCAAGTGTTGGTGCGTGAATTGGGACCGACTGTCTGATGATGACAGGATTTGGATGGTGGGTGGGAATGAAAAAAGAGAACGAAGAGTACAAGTATTGCTGGGTAATGGTTGAAGATGATAAAGCTGTGAGAACAACTAACATGAGAGGATAGCTAGAGCCAACCAGTGGGTTGGAAGGCGAGGCAGTAGTGGCAATGATGTCGGGCCAACAGTATAAAGTGGTGAGAGGACTATGGAAGGGGTGTTGGCAGTCCCTAGCATTATGTATGGCCGGTAAACAATGGGTGTGGTCTAGGAAAGGAGTTGGACTGATTGGAAGTAAACAGAACAAAGCAGGCAGTAATAGCATTAGGAGCCATAGGAGTGCAGTGGAAGTCGACTAGAGGGGACATGGGATGGAGCACGTTCAGGAGAGAGGAAGCAAAGACAGAGGGACTGATGTTAAAGGCTAGACTGCAACGAATTGGATGACAGCAAATGGGCAAGCAAGGTTTGGGACGGAATAGTATGGGAAGTGGATTGAAAGATCAGTAAAGTGGAAAGATGGACGAGGAACTGGGAATGTTTGTGACAGGAGTGAGAGGACAGGGAGTATGCGTATGCAACAAGGAAAAAATAGGAGAGTGGAAGAGAAAGGAAAGAAGAATGGCTGAGGGGAAGAGTGAGAAATCAACACTGGAATGGTAAAGGAGAAAGGACCAGCCCACGGTACTGAAAGGTTCATGATCGGTGGCTATGAGGGGACCTTACTCTTCAGAGCCAGGACAAGTCGCTGGCGGTAAATAGTCGTATGTAAGATGGAAGAATGATGGCAGCAAGGGTGTGAGAGTGTTGTGACAGGAGTGGGATGAAACGTGGAGCACTGATGCTGGAATGTGAACGGTATTATGAGTATGCTTCGAAAACACAGAGTTGGAGGTAGTGGTGGAGAGGTCGGAGGGGAAGAATGGCGAGAGATCCCCCAAGAGACAGGAGAGTGGAGATGGAAGACATGGCTGGGGTGTGTGCGAGTGGAGGAGTGACAGTCGTGTGATGAGAGGTGTAAAAGAATTCTTGGAAAAACTCTTGGAGAGAAGTAGGAGAGAGCATATGAGAGCAGGGGGTCCCCGGTCAGTGATGGGGGACCCGTATGAATGTGATGCAGAGAGAGGAAGGAGGGGAAAAAGAAATCCTAGTTGCTTCCCCCTTTTGCTTCATCCCAACAGATTACGTTGTGTGAGGAGAAACGCGGACCAAAGGCTTCATGACAGCATCTGCTGGGACTCCCAATCAAGATCAAGATCAGATCATTCTGTAAACAGGAATTCCGTTGTGTATCCCTGGAATATCTCTTACACCTAAGGCCGTGGTATAATGCATGGTTCAACAATAATAATAGCTGCTGCTCGGGGGGGAATCCATTAATGGCGTTGATACTGCGGCAAGGAGGGAAATAAGGGAGATAATGGAGGTTAGAAATAGGAAGGTGGAGGCGAGCAGCCTTGTTTGGGGAGGATAAATGGTGGAATATTACCACAGAGAGAAATATGGATTATATGGCGCCCGTGTGTGTGAATTGAGGTTTTACAAGTGTTTATTTAAGTGTGATTGCCATCATTGCTGTCAGTCACTTATGAGACGACGTCAGTCAAGGTTTTATTCAGTTATATCAGGCAGTCTTGTGCTCGTGTCGTATGTACGTCACAGTGACAGTGTGTGTGTATGTACGGAAGTGACCATAACATCAATTAGTGGTAAGGTACGGCGGGAGTGTCCGTGGGTAAAGGTACGGCGGGCGGTTCGGGGATAAGGTACGGCGGTTTCGGTTCCGGGCTCAGGTACGGCGGGCGGTTCGGGGCTAAAAGGTACGGCGGGCGTGTTGTCCGGGGTAATAGTCCGGCGGGGCGTGTTCCGGGCTAAAGGTACGGCGGGCGTGTTCGGGGCTAAAAGGTACGGCGGCGCCAAAATCGAGGTGGGTAAAGTGTGGATTGTTGACACTGGGCCATCGCGGGGTCGTCAGTTCGTACACAAGTGTTCGTACACTAAAAAGTTGTTCCGTAGCTAATAAACCCCATAGTCGTTAGTACACTCAGCTCAGAGTTTGAATTGACTACAGAGTACGAAACGACACCAGTTATAGTACGAAAAAAACTAACAATCAGTGTACGAAACAACTAACAAAACCTCGGGTATCGAAACAACTTTGTACGAACAACTCCATGTAACCCATAGTCGCACCGGCCTAAATGGCGGTTGGGTGGTGGGGCTGGTGCCTTGGGGCCACAGCGGTTTGAAATAATTACTTACCATTGTACCAATACGTGGAGATCTCTCTTGGCCAAAATGGACGAGGACTGCGCGGTCATTTTCTGAGACACTGACTGTGTTTTCCCGGCCAAAAATTGGTCTATTGACTCCGCACTAACTACCCCATGACTGAGTCCATTCCAATCACCTACCACCCTATTTGTGAACCAGTTTCTCCCTATTTCTTTTTTAAATTATGTGTTACCAGTGTGAATCCGTTACTTTGGTAAAACTGCACAACAACAACTCCAACCCTTTCTACTTAAAATCTTCCCTTCAACCCGGCAACCTCGGGAGCTGGGCGGCAACCGGGGTTTTGGGTGGCGGACACAAAAACACTCATTTATGTTAGCCTCCCAAAAGATGTGGGTAAATTTCCAGATAAACACCGAACTTTCTTTGGTGGACGAAACAATTTTTTTCTTGTGAGTTTTGATGTGTTTTGAATTAATCTGTTAGTAATCGTCCAGACCCATTTTTTTTGTGCCTAATTATGTTGAATATACATTCAAAACACCTATTCCACCAAAAAAATTAATTTCCAGGCCTTATTTCCGTAAAAACACTACAGGGAGGTCCCGTTATACGAGCATTCGGTATACGAGAATCCGATGATACGAGATGTGTAAATTAGGGTCTATTTTCAATATACGAGATCAAAAATCCAATGATACGACATTAAACTGGAGGTGAAGTAAAATTATCAAGTTCAAAATGCGCGCCCACACTCCCGGGCTGGTACAAGGGGGGATTGGGTTGACCCCAGTGAGGGACCCCTAGCAAAGCCTTGACCTGAAGGGTAATTAAGCATATGCGCTGACTGGACAATAGGGGTAATTAGCAGGTGGCGGCTCCAACCCTGGGATTGCTAGTCAGTCAGGTACCCCGAGCATAGGCCGTGCACCTGAAGGGTAATTAAGCATATGGCGCGGCCTGACCTTACGGGGGTAAGTAGAAGGTGTGCGGCCCCAAACTTAGGGACTGCAGTCAGGTCTACCCCTCGCAAGCCGTCGTGACTGAAGGGTAATAAGCATACGGCGCGGGCTGACCTTTAGGGGGTAATTAGAAGGTGTGCGGCCCCAACTTGGGGACTGCAGTCAGGTCACCCAGCAAGGCGTGACCTGAAGGGTAATTAAGCATATGGCCGCGCTGACCTTTAGGTAATTAGCCAGGTGTGAGGCCCAACCTTGGGACCACTACACACCGTCTCTCGTACTACGCAGCGTCCCTACATTACAACTCTTTTGCTTGTTATGATGTTTATGTTTAATTAATGTGCAGTTAATATTTTGTGTGCTATTTCTCATGTCAGAATGCTTTTTCTACAGAATAGGTAGTAAAGTGTGGGAATATAGACGTGTGTGTTTGTTGTGTTTGATATAGTTATTTTAGTCGAAAAAAACATGTCTTTTTAATTGATGGGGTCATTGGAACCAAACTATATTTTACCATTAGTTATGTGTTTCGTATACGAGATTTCGCTTTACGGAGATGCCAAGTGGAACCATAACTGCTAGTATCTTCCGGACTCCCTTTGTACTTTGTATAAAGGCAAAGCGAATTTTTTTTCACTCAACACGGGATACGAATACTATTGATGGAGTCACACCAGGAGCGGAGACTGTAAAACAGCAGTGTTTCTGCCTGTGTGACACCTTCGGCAAATGTGATGATGAGCGATGTACGCGGTGTCAGACAGTGAATCTATCGCTGTGAAGATCTAGGTAACGCGGTGATCAATCTGAGCAGACATAAATGATGTGCTCGTGTAAACCAAGGAAACGAACCTCAGATGGATGGGCTATGCTCTGGTGGGGGGGGGGATAGGGGGGGGTAGACAGGACATGACAGGAAGGAGTGTTGTTGACCGGTTAGGTTGCAGACTGCCATACAAGGCTACAGTGATGGTGTGTGGATACGGAATGTGTGGGTTTTTGGGGCGGGGGGGGAGTGCCGCCCACAAAAATCTTCCAAAGATTTACGTCGGCACAGTCGGAACATGTGCAAACTTCTCTATAAAGCACAGCGTTTGCTCGCACCCAAAAGGATGCATGCATGTGGCATATCGCAAAAAAAATCCATCAGAAACACCCAATATCTTCATGACTTATATATTTATCGCGGTGTTTACGTGCTTCTGATATTCCGCGGGAGAGGAGGACTCCTGATGTAACGTCACCGAAACGTGGCGCATCGTTCTGCAAGCACTTGAGGGCGCTATGATGAAGCTCGGGGAATTGAGATTTTGATTGCGGATTATTAAAAAAATGGCTTGGACTGGATGAAAAAAAGTGACAACATTTTTTTGATATACCGCTAATGGCTAAAATTTTATTGCATTAAATCGGGAATGAAAAAATGGTTGGACGTCCTTTTCTGTCGAAAATTTTTTTTTTCTTTTTTTTTTTGCAAAAATGAAAAAAAAAAATAAACCCCTGACCGAACCTTCCCAACTATATATATATATAATATATATATATATAATTAATATTATATATAATATATATATAAAATATATAAATATAATATATATAAACAAACCCTTTCCCCCCCAAAAAAAAAATTAAAATTTGGAAAAAAGGGTTTAACATTTTTTTAAAAAAACAACAAAACTCCCAGAAAAAAATAGTTTCGTCCCCAAAAGGAAAATTCGGTTTTTCATCTGAAAAATAGGTCTTAAGCCCCATAATTTGGTCTAACCCCGGGAAAAATTCCTATTAACCCTCCCCATGTACTGATGGAAATATGGAAAAAAAAACCCTAAAGGCGTTAAAACCTATGGCCTAGCTGGACCCCCCTCCTTTCCCCCATTTATAGCGTAAGTCAAGAAGCAAGGCTTTTTCAAAAACTCTTTAACCCTGGGTATTAACCTCCTAGCCGGGGAATGAATCCAAAAACCTAAATGTTAATTTTTTTTTTCTTGTGTTGGGGCGAGGTGCGGGCCCTTGGTCCTGGACGGTGGGGACGGGGGGGTGTTGTCCATGAGGAAGATGGGGAGCCAGAGAGGAGGAGGGAGGGAGGCCTTTCCAAGTGTGGGGGTTTTAGTGAGGCAGGAACGGGGGGGGCCCCGAGGAGGAGCAGAGTGTCAGGGGCAGCGCGTGGCTCTCGTGTCCGCGTCACACTTTTGCAGGTGCTGGGGTCACAGTCCCAAACCCGGGTGCTGCCCGGACGACCGGCTCGCGGGGATCCCCCAGTGTTTTCCCCCAGGACCCGGGTGTCAGTTTTGGGGTTGGGGGGGAGTATTGCTGGGGGGAGGTTGGGGCCGGGAGCAGCATGAGTGCCGGGAGCAGCAGGATCAGTCTCCTCAGGGGGGAGGCACAGGGTATGGCAAGAATCACCTGGAGGCAGGCAGCTCAGGCCAAGGCAGCAGTGAGCTGAAGTCAGCAGTGTGAAAAACTTTAAAGCAAAAGTTGGCTTGAGGACATTCCTTTATGCACAGTGGGGTTAAGAATTATGAATGTTTAGAGTGTGGGAAAAGATTTTCTAGAAATCAACCCCACCAAAAACACCCTGACACACAGTGGTGAAAATTATGAATGTTGGAGTGTGGGAAAATTTCACTCAAAAGAGTCACCTCACCGAACACACCTGACACACAGCGGGGTTTAAAAATTATGAATGTTTAGAGTGTGGAAAAAATTTTCAAAAAAGAGTGACCCACCGACACCTTGACAACAGTGGTGTAAGAATTTGAATGTTTTGAGTGTGGAAAAAATTTAAAACAAAAAAGTGACTCACCAAACACCCCTGACACACAGTGGGGTTAGGAAATTTTGAATTTTAGAGTGGGGGAAAAGATTTACAACAAAGTATAACCTCACCAAACACACCCTGACACACAGTGGTGTCAAAAATTATGAATGTCTTGAGTGTGGGAAATTTTTTATTGAAAAGGGTAACCTCACCCAACACACCCTGACACACAGTGGTGTTAAAAATTATGAATGTTTAGAGTGTGGGAAAAGGTTTACTTATAAGAGTTCCCTCACCAAACACACCCTGACACACAGTGGTGTTCAGAATCATGAATGCCTAGAGTGTGGGAAAAGGTTTTATATAATTTCTGAACTCAACCAACACACCTTTAGACACACTGGCTTGAGGGAGTTCAAGTGTGATATTTGTAGCAAGTGTTTCAAGACAAAGGGTGATATTGCCAAGCACATGAAGATCCACTTTTGAGGTGGTGTGTTGTGTGGACAAGTGTGGTTGTACCCGTGTCTGTGGCAATGGGTGGTGGTGGTGGTGGGCAGTGTGTTACATGTGTGGTGGCAGCCGTGCCCTTGTGTTCTGTAAGGGAGTAATGGCCCCAGCAGTTTTGCCACTGTCCCCCAAGCTTGTTGGTTTGTAGGAGGGAGTGTAGGTTAGGTTAGTGAACTAGCAGGGGTCTGGAGGGGTTAGGTTAGTTAACTAGCGGGGGGTCTGGGGGGTTAGTTTAGTGAACTAGCGGGGGGGTAACCATGCGATGATTTTTAGTGACTAAGCAATATTTTATAGCTATGACCTGTCTTGTATCTTTGTCCACTAGTTAATTTGGTAAATTCAGTTAGTTTTCGTAATTTTATGGCTAACAACAGACAATTTTATTTAGCAAAGGAAAGATCTGGGCGTGAAGGGTTAAGATGTATGCACACACGCCATCTGCTCCCGTGGCCTTTCTCTCTTGGAGGTCTTTTAGCACATTTTGTAATTCTTATCTATTCACCTTAATTTGCTGATGAGGCTTAAGTTTACACAACAATGCAAGGACCGCAACATCAAGACATGTTACAGTCTGCTATCAATAAATAGTTATACTGGTGAACAAAAGTGTATGTTACCTTTGAGTGTTGACGAGTGTAAAGTAATGCATGGAGGCAGACGGAACCCATGCCACCTGTGTCCCATGAACAACACCCGGCTGCTGAAGAAGAAAATAACACCTGGGAGTATAGGTGACACCCAACCTTAACCCCTTGAGACCCAGAACATAATTTACATGGTCATTTGGGTGCCATGAGACAATCTGTAGTGAAAATAACCAATATTTTATAGATATGACCTGTTTAGTATCCTTGTCCACTAACTAATTTGGTACATTCAATTACTTTTCGTAATTTTATGGCTTGTAAACATACAATTTTTTTTACCAAAGGAAAGATCTGGGCGTGAAGGGGTTAAGAGCTCAGTCCACGCATCAGCAATAACAGCTAAAGCAAACTCTAGGGTTGGATGAATCAAAAGAACATTGACCTGCATGCACTGGGAATGTTTCTAGCCCTGTATAAGACTCTTGTTGGGCCACACTGAGAGCGACAGTGCAAACCTGGCCCCCTGACATCACTAGAAACATTGACAACATACAAAGACTTCAAAGCAACTCAGCTGATCAAAGGCCTGAAAGATTCACCTAACTTGTAGTAGTAACTACTAACCTAACTAGTAGGCCACTTTGTTAGGGTTCTTACAAACGGCCAAGGAAGCTTAAGCGGGGTTCACACTACACGTTTTTGCTGTCCGTGTCTACGTGGGCGTGGTGATCAGTGACGTCACCCCGTCACTCCCGCAGTCCCGGACATAGAATTGGGGTCTCCGAATAATGTGAGGCTTGGGACGCGCGTCTCTCAAAGTCAGTGACGTCATCACTGCTCCAGCAGGTGGTCGCACGGAGCCTGGTTCACACTACACAGGCAGGGAGTGACGTCATTGATGATGACGCACGTAGACTACGGACAGCAAAAACGTGAAGTGTGAACCGGGCCTTAGTCTTATCGACAGGCCAGAACACTTAATATCCTGACAAGTACACACACACACACACAGACAAGCCTCTCAGAGGAGTCTTCTAGGAGCGCCTGGGTCGCGTCTCCGATGGCTTCTGCCTCCCATCCGGCCTCTATATAGTTATATAGGAAAGGTTTCATTGTTGAACAGTTGTTTACACAGGAACTGCTGAGTGCGTGGAATAAGAAGGTCCGCTCGCTGTTCACGCGGCGATGACTCAAACACACCCACAGTTAGCTGTGTATGTCCAGGTGTGCAATGCTTATCAACTAAGATAAGTAGCCATTAGCCACAGGCACACGCAACAGCTGACTGTGCATTCTCTAGAATGCAATCAGTGAGGGAACAACACCATTATGTCCATGTCAACATTGTCAAAGAGGTGGTGTCTGTCCGGCAACACAATAACAAAGATGTGTTGCTGAAAGGGGCAGACACATGTACATACACCTCCAAAATGATCACATGCTGATAACATTTATTTTTCATCATACACATACATATAATATCTATCCAGTGTCGTAATAGTGTGGCTCTCTGTGTCCTGACTGTCACCACTGTTGCAGGTGCTGAGGTCACAGTCCAAGCCGGCTGCTCGCTCCGGCATCCCCAAGTGTTCCCGCAGGACCGGCTGTCACGTGTGCTGGCGGGAGTATTGCTGCGGTGGAGGCTGTGGGGCCGGGCAGCAGCATGAGTGGCCGGGAGCAGCAGGATCAGTCTGCCTCAGGGGTGGAGAGGCACAGGTGTGATGGCAAGAATCACCTGGAGGCAGGCAGCTCAGGCCACAAGGCAGACAGTGAGCTGAAGTGCCAGCAGTGTGACAAAACATTCAAATACAAGAGTCTGCTTGAGAGACACACCCTGACACAGCGGTGTTAAGAATTATGAATGTTTAGAGTGTGGGAAAAGATATGCTAGAAAGAGTGACCTCACCAAACACACCCTGACACACAGTGGTGTTAAGAATTATGAATGTTTAGAGTGTGGGAAAATGTTCACTCAAAAGAGTTCCCTCACCACACACACCCTGACACACAGTGGTGTTAAGAATTATGAATGTTTAGAGTGTTGGAAAAAATTTACAACAAAAAGTGACCTCACCAAACACATCCTGACACACAGTGGTGTTAAGAATCATGAATGTTTAGAGTGTGGGAAAAGATTTACAACAAAAAGTGACCTCACCAAACACACCCTGACACACAGTGGTGTTAAGAATTATGAATGTTTAGAGTGTGGGAAAATGTTCACTCAAAAGAGTTCCCTCACCACACACACCCTGACACACAGTGGTGTTAAGAATTATGAATGTTTAGAGTGTGGGAAAAGATTTACAACAAAGAGTCACCTCACCAAACACACCCTGACACACAGTGGTGTTAAGAATTATGAATGTTTAGATTGTGGGAAAAGATTTACTGCCAAGAGTCACCTCACCAAACACACCCTGACACACAGTGGTGTTAAGAATTATGAATGTTTAGAGTGTGGGAAAATGTTCACTCAAAAGAGTTCCCTCACCACACACACCGTGACACACAGTGGTGTTAAGAATTATGAATGTTTAGAGTGTGGGAAAATGTTCACTCAAAAGAGTTCCCTCACCACACACACCCTGACACACAGTGGTGTTAAGAATTATGAATGTTTAGAGTGTGGGAAAAAATTTACAACAAAAAGTGACCTCACCAAACACATCCTGACACACAGTGGTGTTAAGAATCATGAATGTTTAGAGTGTGGGAAAATATTTGGTAGAAAGAGTTCCCTCACGAAACACACCCTGACACACAGTGATGTTAAGAATCATGAATGCCTGGAGTGTGGAAAAAGGTTTTATACCCGTTCTGATCTCAACCAACACACCTTTAGACACACTGGCTTGCGGGAGTTCAAGTGTGATATTTGTAGCAAGTGTTTCAAGACAAAGCCTGATATTGCCCAGCACATGAAGATCCACTTTTGAGGTGGTGTGTTGTGTGGACAAGTGTGGTTGTACCCGTGCCTGTGGGAGTGTGTCCTGTGTGGCAATATGGCCGATTTTGTAAACATTGACTAGGGAGAGTAATGTTGATTTATGATCTTATAATGTTGGTCTTATGTTGATCCACGGCTAAGCCCACTCTGCGCCTGGGTTGGCAGTCCTGAACCAGGGAGATATTTTGTTGGGGAGGCGAGAGTGGCGGAGGCATTTGTCCCCGCGCCCTGCTGCCGAGAACAAAAACACACACCATTCCATATATCACCTATTTTCTTCATTTATTCACTCTTTTACCCACATTTTCCCAGATCTTCCTAGCTCTCCCCACTATCGGGAGTCAAGATTCACACCACAGCACGCCACCCGGGTAAAGGTCCACACAAAAGACAGACGTTGCCATGGAAAAGGCAGCCAATACATGCCCTTGCAGGATATCATGACGTCTGTAGTAAATAAACGATAACAATCGCTCAATAATTCTGTATGTCCTCTGTTCTGTTTTCCCCTCCACTGTTTACAGGAACTAGCTACCTCGTGTAGGTCTCACGGCCTCTTGTAGCTTCCTTATTTTCTTGTGTTCTTATTGTTACGAAGGGCCTGGCCTGTCGGTACTGGCGGACAAGACAAGGGTCCTTCGCTTGTACCTCTGGGGCCTCGCCGGTGTGGGTCCGAAGCACGGGCCGAGTCGCCACGTCCTTTCCTCCCATTGGCACAGCGAATGGGGAGAACCTACGTGGGGGTCGCCTGGCAGAGCACGGTAGAGGAAGAAACACAGCTACGGCTGGTGGACAGGATCAGCAAACACAAAGACGGAGGGCCTCCGGAGGCCCGGAGGCCCGGTCATACCGGCGGCCCGACGGAAGTGTACGACGTAGGGCCGCTGGGGATTTGCTCAGAGGCTCACCGGCGGGCCGCTCCCAGCGGCCGCCGTAGGGCATATGACCATTTGCCGCTGTTATATTAACTGATTGAGGAATATTTATGGTTATACTTTCTAAGTATATTGCAGATATAGTAATGTTTTAAGGGGTGTTGCACAACCCATTAGCCGATTAATAGACTAATGGGCTGTTCAACACTTATAAAAACATTACAATATCTGCAATATACTTAGAAAGTATAACCATAAATATTCCTACGTCGTTATCCAGTAATACGATGAAAAGGAGATCATAATTGCTACGGACATTGTTTATTTCATAAGTACAAAAACATTTTCGTTATTGGGTTTACATGCTGGTGTACGTGGAACACTGTACAACCATGTAGAAGGATATTGATTGCGGCGAACAACATAACAACATCCACCCGCTTGTGCGTTTTCCAAGTAACTGATTTCACTGAGTCACTGACACAACGCTGCTGAGGAATTCCTAAAAAAACGTGTCGTACTGCAATCATTTATATTATTCAGTCTATTTCGACATAATGAAGGAGCGAAAACTTGTTATAACTAAGTTCTCATTATGTTATCGACTGGTTAAGGGTGATAATTTAGGCCTTTTGTGGGTTTTTAACCCTTTGTAATGGCTATCGCACATCTGGCAGTTTAGTGCATTGATAGCTGCGTAATGATTTCAAATAATATTCTATTCTAAATCATGATATTATCCATGTTAATTCTCCATCATCTACATATTCCTTATTAGGTGTACCGTTGAGTATTGATATGTGTTGATAATATGTTTGAAATTATTGAAATAAGGGAAAATATGACCTTGTGTTATCCCGTAATCTTTGCTCGGATAATCAAATGTTATTTTTATATGATACTAGCTACACACATAGACTAACTGATAACCTTTTTCCATGTAAACTCCTTCCTATGTACGTATCTCATCTTTATTTCTATGTATCTCTCGGTGTTCCTGATTAAGCTGGAAATATTTGAAATAAACTGAAATATGATAATTTCTATAAACTATTATAAAAACTTTTATAACAATTTTTAATAGCTTGAACAGGCCTAATGATAGTGATGGTACCGATATTGAGATACTATGTATATTACTGAGTTAATATATATAATATGAAATGAATATTTCCCACTTATACAAATACGTACCTACAAGCTGGCCTCCGAAGGATTGACGTCAAGTTGCCGCTGCTTGTCACTACTGATGTAATACTACAGCAAGATAATCATATAGTCTAACTTGTTTCAAAATGTTTACACAGAAATATTCAATTCTTGAAATTCTGTACATTAATTTTCAACATAGTAAATTATCCTGTCTGAAAATACACCAACGGGCCTTCGGAGGGCTGACGGAGGTAAATTTGCCGCCGGCGGCCGCCGTTCGCCGCTCTACAGCCTACGTAGGCCCGCCGGTGATGGTTAGCTGGGAAACTACTGTGTATCATCTTCAGTGGCACATAAAAATCAGTAGTGATGCTATAATGCGTAACATTTGGCGGCTGGCGACATCATTGCAGGTGGCGACTTCACTGTTATCTACGGTAGTGCTTATAGTGTTGGCGAAGCCAGCACCCCGGGAGGCGGGTTACAAACCCCCGGCTAACACCAGAGAGCTTCTACCGAATTAAGTTCGTTCGAAGAGAGCTTCTACCGTTCCTATTACAGGAACTACCACGTGTAGGCCTCGCGGCCTCTTGTAGCTTCCTTATTTTCTTCTTCTTATGTACCGAGAGGTGTCACTCTGGCCGCGCCATTTTGATTTCATGGACGGCAGCGATCCTAGCGGCAGAGGGGGCCTCTGACAGTCGCCCGTGCAGAAAGAGGGGGAATCTCATCTCCTTTTGGTGATGATGGGGTAATAATGGAAGGTGGGAGAGGGAAGGAAAGAGATGAGAGAAGGAAAGGAGGAATAAGGAGTAAGGAAGAAATTGGAGGGATGAAGAGTCAGAAGAGGAACTGACGAGGAAAGAAATAAGGAATCAAAGAAGGGAAGGAATTCCTCCACTCACCCATTACCCATCACCACACACCCATTCACTCACCCATTACCCACACGTGTTACCCATCTTCCCCCACCCACTCACTCACCCATTACCCATCACCCCACACCCATTCACTCACCCATTACCCATCACCCCACACCCATTCACTCACCCATTACCCATCACCCCACACCCATTCACTCACCCATCACCCCCACCCATTCACTCACCCATTACCCATCACCCCGGTTCCCAGCATCCCGGAGTGCAAATGTTTGCACTCTTGTAATAATCCCTCCTCTATTTGCTTGATCATGAAGTAATTACTATTGTACCTCTGATTTAAGCGGTCTCGCATCCTGGTTGGTAGTTTTCTCCATATGATACTGACCATCCAGTCTGACACAGTCAAGGGTTTATGAGCTTCAATGGCTCTTAGTGTGCAATTTAAAGTTATTCTGAACTCTTCCAATTCTCTGTGATTGTAAGAAGGGCTCAGTAGATCCATGAACTTGCAGAAAAGATTCTTTATTATCTGATCTTTATCTTCATAATTATCTCTAAGAATCTTGAGTGCCACATTATAATTGGCATTTTCTACTGTTAATTCCTTTACCAGCAGATATGCAGAACCTTTCAACTGACCTAACAAATAGGTTAATTTATGCACCTCTGTTAAATCAGTCTTATCATCAATCAATTTGAATTTATCCCAGAAAGAATACCAATTTTCCCCTTCAAAATGGGGCAATGACAAATCTGGTAATTTAAGTTGGGGTAAAGAGGCTTTGGCTGTGGGTTTCGGATCACGCACTAAGTTCTCATATTTGAATACCGTTTCCATGTATTTTGTACATTCTTGATCATACTTGGTCTCATAATTAATTAATTCTTCACCCTCAGCTTCGAGTAATTGTAAGTAAGCCTCTTCATAATTATCCCATCTATTTTTTAGCATTAGCAGTCCTGACTTTAAACTATTATAGTCAATAGGGATAGTCTCAGCTGCTTCCTCACACTTTTTATATATTCGTGTAAGCCATCCTAATTTAGCCGCTAATGCTTTAGCCCCTTCCGCCATGATTTTAATTGATTAGATGAAATGAAAAAAATAAAATAAAAATAAAAAGGTTGGATACAAGTTTACGAGTTAGCGTTCCCTAATTTAATGATTTTAATTCTAAGGGTGGATGTGCCGTTGACTCTGCTTACGAAGGCGCGAAGCCAGGCCTATAACCATCCACCACTTTATTTAATGTAACTAACCTCGCAAACATTGTTGGCCGATGGTAGCTTACCAATGCGGCCAGTGTGCCGTGGCTGTCTGTGACTCGGCGAGCGAGTACGACGGGCGAGTACGGCGCCAAGTCAAAGTTGTTTACTAAAGGGGCCGAGGGAAACTGGTGGCTATATATCATTACCCCCCAGAAAGAGAACTGTGAGGTCATGAGGCCACTGAAGTACTTCATTGAGACGTGCGTCTGTGTCAAATAAATCAGCACGACCGACGAGTGCCCGAAAGAGCCTGAGTTCCACACTTTCCACCGCCAATCGCTGAGGGCATAAGCTGTGTCCCACAACGGCTACCTTATACATTCCCAAAGATAATCCTCACTCGGGGCACCAAAATGTAGGAATTATAGTAATAATTGACGTGAACTCGCCTTGCTATTACCCCAAGAATTACCTAGACTGCACTGATACCCTATTTAGATGCTAACTAAGGTATACTCAGCAGTGGCAGATGGGTTGATGATTTGAAGGCTTGATTATTATTTGAGGGAGTGGTGGTAGGCGCTGTAGGGCGGCTCAGGGCGTTGGTAATTGTGGTGTGGTGCACGTAATGGCGGCAATGGTGGTAGGCCGCGGTGGTGCCAAGGTTAACTTTTCACAGTGACTGGCGCGGCTCGTATACTGTTGTAGTGTTTTTACCACTTTGTACAGCTTTAACCGATTGATCGGTTAACACATTGGCTCACACATATTAAGATGAGCGTGACTACACCTTAGTGTACAATCAAGAGAGTGGCTACACCTTCATCGTGTAGGACTAATGCGTGAATGATCATGATGCCTTCACTGAAATCCTGATCAGCTGGGCTATAGGCTACACGTGGAACGTTCCAATAATGTTTACTCCTATACGTGGAAGTTCCTCACAATTCTTATATTTTGTTAATCCTTTGATTAATTGTGGTACTATAAGTAAATACCGCCAGAATTATATTACTATATTTAATGCATCTTAATTTATACCCAATTCTATAATAAAGGCCTCTTCCATTTGTGCCCAAGCTGCATGAACCAGTTCTTTCAGTTCAGGGTTGGGTTCTGGGTTCAGGGTTGGGTTCGCGTGTCACAAATGGAATGCAAAAACCCCGTTTTTTGTTTACAAACATACTCAGCTGGCGAGGCAATTTAAGAGAGAGAGAGAGAGATAACGAGAGAACGAGATAACGAGAGAGAGAGAGAGAGAGAGAGATAACGAGAGAGATAACGAGAGATATAACAAGAGAGAAAGAGAGATAACGAGATATAACTCAGCTAGCTGCTATGTGAAGGGATCATATCAAGTTTAAGATCGCGGGAACGCATGGCCCCCACCAGCCATGTATGCCTCTTTTATGCCGTCTGACATCCTCTCCAACTCGTGCATGCGGAAAACCCTTCACGATAAAAGAAATAGGGCCCAAGGCGACCATTGTTTGTTATAAACTGAAAACTCTACCCAAGCTACCCACCTCTCAATGTGAGTAGAGAAAGTTCACGGGTTTTGCTGAGTCATTACGCGCTTTGCCTCGGACCCAGGTTTTCGTGCGCAAATGGAACGCCTGAACTCTTGGGTTCCGTGAACTGGTTCTTGAAATGTCGCAAATGGAAGAGGCCTTAATATATACATAGGTGGAATTTTTACTAGTCTCCCTTTTCGACAAAAGGGAGGCGTCAAACTCCACCATACCATTCTCCTAATTAGAGAGCAGTTTTAGTGGATAATTTCCACAGATAGTATAACCTTTATAATATCCTTACCCAGTACCCATTCACTGCTGGGTGGGAGTGTAGGACAAAACCTCCCTAGGACAAAATCCCCCTAGGAAAAAAACCCTAGGACAAAACCCCCCAAGGAAAAAAAACCTGAGGACAAAACCCCCCCTGGGACAAAAAAAAACAAGAAATTTTAAAATCATAATTTTTTTCTTATTATTATTTGCAGTTTATGAACACTTCTCTGAGATGTAAAATATTACATTCATTATATAATATATAGGTTTTGATAGATAGGTGTTGATAGGTTTTTACCTATAGCTACCGTAGATAACACTTAATTTAGTCGCCAGCTGCAATAATGTCGCCAACCGCCAAATATTACGAATGATAGCATCACTACTGATTTGTATGTGCCACTGAAGATGATACACAATAGTTTATATCATGACTGTATAATCTACCCTGTTTCAGCGTTGTTTTATGCTTTGTATCTGCAAGTATAGACGGTTTCAAATTACACTACTCTGGGGGTTTTTCGGGCGACGACGACGGCGGGAGGACACTCAGAACATAAACCCTAGATGGCGACCTTAGTGTATCCCATTATCAACGTCGCCACTCGGTTGATTTATTTTTGTAATTTGTTCATTTATAGCCATACTATGACACAGATGAAGACACAAAATGACACTCTCCAGATAGCCCCTTCTAACTTTCCTGAAATCATGGATGTAGAAATGTAAGTATTAACGCCACCACACGTCTGTAAATAAAAAAGAAACGTTGTCCTGGCGACTTTAGTGTTATCCACGGTACATGGGGATTTACGGTACTCAAGTAGACAAAACAATGATCAGGTGGAGTGAACAAACACAAAGAAAGATTATAATATTTTTCATGATTACTTCAGTAATAAATTGCTTAAATGATATTTTTTCTTCTAATTTTAATGGTATTAAACTGAGGGGGTTTTGTCCTATTTCGCACTTTAGCTTAGGGGTTTTTGTCCTAGGGTTTTTTGTCCTAGGGGGTTTTGTCCTAGGGGGGTTTTGTCTGGACCCCGCTGGGTGGACAGGGGCTCGGGTTTTAAGGAAACAGCCCAACTGTTTCCGCTCTGCCCGGGTATCGAACCTGGGACTTCTCAGTTGTGAACCGAGCGTGCTTCCCCTACACAACGGAGTACCCTAGGCACTCGTTAATTTATATATATATATATATATATATATATATATATATATATATATATATATATATATATATATATATATATATATATATAATATATATATATATATATATATATATATATATATTATATATATATATATTATATATATATATTATATATATATATATATATATATATATATATATATATATATATATTTTTTTTTTCTCCCTTTTTTCATATATAGGCTGCTGCTCCTTGCCGAATCTTAGGACGAAATCTAAATTCTTTTTAAGTATGGCCCCTTATTTATGGTTCTTATGTTCTTATATGTTTTCAGCAGTCACTCCTTAAAGTAATTGTCCAGACCATTTCATCATTCCTGATTTAATGCAGTCATAATATAGCCATTATCGAGTATATCAACAATATGTTGTCACTTTTTGCATCCAGTCACCCGTTTTTAAATGATTCCCATTCAAAATCTCTAAATTCCCCGAGTTTCCAAAATACAACTGACGACCAGCAGATGACGGACCACAGCTCGGTGACGTCACGGCAGGCAGCCTCCCAGCCCGGCCCTCATACAAATCCACGTAAACTCAAAAAAATATATAGTACTTGAAGAATTTTGGGTGTTTCTGATATTTCTTTTTTGCGATATCGCATATACGTACTTGCATCCTTTATGGGTGCAGCAAGAAAGCTGTGCCTTTCCAGAGAGCTTAGCACCCGTTTCCGACCTATTCGGCCACGATACATGTTTGGAGTGCTGGGGAGAGGTGGGCGGTGTTAAGCAGATTGTCTCGCTGCGCGCCTCTCGCCCGTCTCTTCCCGGCGCTCTACACATATATCATGGCCGTATAGGTAAAAAATGGGTGCTAAGCTCTCTGGAAAGGCACAGCTTTCATGCTGCACCCATAAAGGGTGCAAGTGTATGCCATATCGCAAAAAAATATATATCAGAAACACCCAAAATTCTTCAAGTACTATATTTTTTCTGAGTTTACGTGTATTTGTATGAGCACCGGGCTGGGAGGCTGCCTGCCGTGACGTCACCAGCATGTTTCGCGCCACGGCTGGAATGGAGCTGTTGTTTTTCCGCGCTTTTTACAAAAGTCATGTTTTTAGGGAAATAAGGCGTGGATCGAAATGAATTATTTTTTGTGGATTAGGTATTTTGAATGAACATTCAACATAATTATGCAAAGAAGAAATGTGTCTGGACGATTACTTTAAGCTACGTCCACACCAAGGATATTATCTTTCTAATATCCTTGCTCCACACTAGGCATTACGATGCGCATTATGTGCTGCGGTAAGTGATGCAGAACGGGGGGGTGTTCACACGGCTTATGGAACTGTCGCCGATGGGAATTCTCGCTGAAAAATCGACCTAGAACTCTCGCCGACGTGGAAATTTTAACCTTACCTGGACATTGGCACCTAACGTAACCTAACTGTTCAAGCTATTGCTGGTATTTCATCCCTGAGTGCAGAAACACGGGTAAAACTTGATTAAATGTAAATATTGGGTCCTGTAATATCAATAATTGGAACACTCGACGACGGCGGCGAGAGTTCCTATCGGCGACAGTTCCAGGTACCGTCCACACTACACCTTGGCATGATGCGCGCATTACTTCCCGCAGCACATGATGCGGGAGTTTACTGAATCATACTTTGGCTGACTTGTACCAGAGAGAGCCAGACGGCTACTGATGCGCGCATTACGTTGCAGAAATGCCCCGCGCTAGATTTGTTCCCAGCATCACTCAACACGAAAATTGAGTTCCATGCCTAGTGTGGACGGGCCTTTATATCACTCCTTTGCCTGTATGCCTCCGGGTGATATTAAAATTTTTATTATCATTATTATTATTATTAGAGGATATTAGAGGATTATTATAGAGGTATAGCTATAGCTACAGTAAAAGCCTTATAACATAGTGTTGCACAGGCATAGTGTTGCAGTAACTAAGTGCTCAAGTGATGTAAAATTAGGTTGTACAGGTACAGTACTGTATACAATACAGTACAGAGTTGTGATTATAAAGTGATTAAAGTGATACCAGTGTTAAAATGCGACTGAGTCCCCCTAACATCTTCTACATGTTACAACAAGGCTCCCCTCTCCTTGGATTACATGTCTGCTGCTGCCCGTTCATTGGTAAGTGTTGTTTTTATGCTTTTACAGTAATGTTTTTTTTTTTTTTTTTTTTTTTTTTTTTTTTTTTTACCACCCATATCAGAGGAGGACATTGCATAACTCGGCACATTGAATAACTCGGCAAGGGCCAGAGCCCCTATCGTGCCCAGTTATTCAATGTGCCGAGTTATGCAATGTCCTCCTCTGATATGGGTAAAAAAAAAAAAAAAAAAAAAAAAAAATACAGTACTGTAAAAGCATAAAAACAACACTTACCAATGAACGGGCAGCAGCAGACATGTAATCCAAGGAGAGGGGAGCCTTGTTGTAACATGTAGAAGATGTTAGGGGGACTCAGTTGCATTTTAACACTGGTATCACTTTAATCACTTTATAATCACAACTCTGTACTGTATTGTATACAGTACTGTACCTGTACAACCTAATTTTACATCACTTGAGCACTTAATTACTGCAACACTATGCCATGTCCATTAACTCTACCTTCAACTGCGAGTGCATGGAAGGACACAGGGGGGCGGCATGAGCCTCTAATCACAGGCGTCACTATAAGAATTCTGCCTGCGCCACCACGGGCGCGGGCCATCTATCACAGCCCTCGAGTGAGCCTCCATGGCCTACCATCCCACCCATGGAGCTCACTGCCTACACTGCTATAGGCATAGGTGGGGGAAAAAAAGAAAGAAAAAAAAAACAAAAAAAACAACAACTTGTCTTTGCCATGCCGAGTTATATCAAATTCCGAGTTATACAGTGCCGAGTTATAAGGCTTTTACTGTATTATCAATTATTTGCTTTAGTACTTATAGTTCATTCCCTCGTCCATATATTATGTTTTTTTTCTTGTATGCCTTCGGGTGAATAAAACTATTATTATTATTATTATTATATCAGTACTCCTATATGGTGCCATGATAACTTGTCTTGGTACAATGGTGCCATGATAACTTGTCTTGGTACAATGGTGCCATGATAACTTGTCTGTCTTGATACAATGGTGCCATGATAACTTGTCTTGATACAATGGTGCCATGATAACTTGTCTTGATACAATGGTGCCATGATAACTTGTCTTGTACAATGGTGCCATGATAACTTGTCTGTCTTGATACATGGTGCCATGATAACTTGTCTTGGTACCATGGTGCCATGATAACTTGTCTGTCTTGTTTACAATGGTGCCATGATAACTTGTCTTGATACAATGGTGCCATGATAACTTGTCTTGATACAATGGTGCCATGATAACTTGTCTTGGTACAATGGTGCCATGATAACTTGTCTTGGTACAATGGTGCCATGATAACTTGTCTTGGTACAATGGTGCCATGATAACTTGTCTTGATACAATGGTGCCATGATAACTTGTCTTGATACAATGGTGCCATGATAACTTGTCTTGGTACAATGGTGCCATGATAACTTGTCTTGATACAATGGTGCCATGATAACTTGTCTTGATACAATGGTGCCATGATAACTTGTCTTGATACAATGGTGCCATGATAACCTGTCTTGATACAATGGTGCCTGATAACTTGTCTTGGTACAATGGTGCCATGATAACTTGTCTTGGTACAATGGTGCCACGATAACTTGTCTTGGTACAATGGTGCCATGATAACCTGTCTTGATACAATGGTGCCTGAAAAACTTGTTTTGGGTACAATGGTGCCATGATAACTTGTCTTGGTAAAAATGGTGCCACGATAACTTGTCTTGGGTTTACAATGGTGCCATGATAACTTGTCTTGGGTACAATGGTGCCATGATAACTTGTCTGTCTTGATACAATGGTGCCATGATAACTTGTCTTGGTACAATGGTGCCATGATAACTTGTCTGTCTTGGTACAATGGTGTCATGATAACTTGTCTTGGTACAATGGTGCCATGATAACTTGTCTTGGTACAATGGTGCCATGATAACTTGTCTTGATACAATGGTGCCATGGTAACTTGTCTTGATACAATGGTGCCATGATAACTTGTCTTGGTACAATGATGCCATGATAACTTGTCTTGATACAATGGTGCCATGATAACTTGTCTTGGTACAATGGTGCCATGATAACTTGTCTGTCTTGGTACAATGGTGCCATGATAACTTGTCCTTGGTACAATGGTGCCATGATAACTTGTCTGTCTTGGTACAATGGTGCCATGATAACTTGTCTTGGTACAATGGTGCCATGATAACTTGTCTTGGTACAATGGTGCCATGATAACTTGTCTTGATACAATGGTGCCATGGTAACTTGTCTTGGTACAATGGGGCCATGATTACTTGTCTTGGTACAATGGTGCCATGATAACTTGTCTGTCTTGATACAATGGTGCCATGATAACTTGTCTTGGTACAATGGTGCTGTGATAACTTGTCTTGGTACAATGGTGCTGTGATAACTTGTCTTGATACAATGGTGCCATGATAACTTGTCTTGATACAATGGTGCCATGATAACTTGTCTTGGTACAATGGTGCCGTGATAACTTGTCTTGGTACAATGGTGCCATGATAACTTGTCTTGGATACAATGGTGCCATGATAACTTGTCTTGGTACAATGGTGCCATGATAACTTGTTTTAATACAATGGTGCCGTGATAACTGTCTTGGTACAATGGTGCCATGATAACTTGTCTTGATACAATGGTGCCATGATAACTTGTCTGTCTTGGTACAATGGTGCCATGATAACTTGTCTTGGTACAATGGTGCCATGATAACTTGTCTTGGTACAATGGTGCCATGATAACTTGTCTTGGTACAATGGTGCCATGATAACTTGTCTTGATACAATGGTGCCATGATAACTTGTCTTGGTACAATGGTGCCATGATAACTTGTCTTGATACAATGGTGCCATGATAACTTGTCTTGGTACAATGGTGCCATGATAACTTGTCTTGGTACAATGGTGCCATGATAACTTGTCTGTCTGGGTACAATGGTGCCATGATAACTTGTCTTGATACAATGGTGCCATGATAACTTGTCTTGGTACAATGGTGCCATGATAACTTGTCTTGGTACAATGGTGCCATGATAACTTGTCTTGGTACAATGGTGCCATGATAACTTGTCTTGGTACAATGGTGCCATGATAACTTGTCTTGGTACAATGGTGCCGTGATAACTTGTCTTGGTACAATGGTGCCATGATAACTTGTCTTGGTACAATGGTGCCATGAAAACTTGTCTTGGTACAATGGTGCCATGATAACTTGTCTGTCTTGGTACAATGGTGCCATGATAACTTGTCTTGATACAATGGTGCCATGATAACTTGTCTTGGTACAATGGTGCCATGATAACTTGTCTGTCTTGATACAATGGTGCCATGATAACTTGTCTTGGTACAATGGTGCCATGGTAACTTGTCTTTATACAATGGTGCCATGATAACTTGTCTTGGTACAATGGTGCCATGATAACTTGTCTTGTTACAATGGTGCCATGATAACTTGTCTTGGTACAATGGTGCCATGGTAACTTGTCTTTATACAATGGTGCCATGATAACTTGTCTTGGTACAATGGTGCCATGATAACTTGTCTTGGTACAATGGTGCCATGATAACTTGTCTTTATACAATGGTGCCATGATAACTTGTCTTGGTACAATGGTGCCGTGATAACTTGTCTTGGTACAATGGTGCCATGATAACTTGTCTTGATACAATGGTGCCATGATAACTTGTCTTGGTACAATGGTGCCATGATAACTTGTCTTGGTACAATGGTGCCATGATAACTTGTCTTGGTACAATGGTGCCGTGATAACTTGTCTTGGTACAATGGTGCCATGATAACCTGTCTTGATACAATGGTGCCGTGATAACTTGTCTTGGTACAATGGTGCCATGATAACTTGTCTTGATACAATGGTGCCATGATAACTTGTCTTGATACAATGGTGCCATGATAACTTGTCTTTTGATACAATGGTGCCATGATAACTTGTCTTGGTACAATGGTGCCATGATAACCTGTCTTGGTACAATGGTGCCGTGATAACTTGTCTTGGTACAATGGTGCCATGATAACTTGTCTTGGTACAATGGTGCCATGATAACCTGTCTTGGTACAATGGTGCCATGATAACCTGTCTTGATACAATGGTGCCGTGATAACTTGTCTTGGTACAATGGTGCCATGATAACTTGTCTTGGTACAATGGTGCCGTGATAACTTGTCTTGGTACAATGGTGCCGTGATAACTTGTCTTGGTACAATGGTGCCATGATAACTTGTCTTGGTACAATGGTGCCGTGATAACTTGTCTTGGTACAATGGTGCCATGATAACTTGTCTTGGTACAATGGTGCCGTGATAACTTGTCTTGGTACAATGGTGCCATGATAACTTGTATAAAAACAATTTTGTATAGCCCTGAATCAACCGGAAAAAATAATTTGTAGCACACTTGTGGCACTATGTAGCCAAACGACAATAACTACTACTCACTCAGTCTTGGTTGTTGGCCGAAGGTTGGCTGAAGCAAATGTTGTGACGAGGCCTATACCCCTTCTTTCCATATAGACACCACATATGCGGCAGAATCTACTTTCATTTACAGTAATTTATATCTAGACAACGAAAGGTTTCTGCAGAGTCCAAATTCAGGCCGGATTCCTGATGACGTACCAGTACATGACCCAACCAGCACGCCCACCCGACTAGGGACGTACCAGTACGTGACCCGCCGTATAAGGGTTAATACTCATTGCAGTTGTCCATTGCATGCACATCAAATTTAGGATTTAAACATAATGAACTCAATCTAACAAAGGTTCCAAGGAAACACAGTCTTTCCTTTGGGTTTAATAACAGAGCGGTACAACCTCACTCTTGTGGTGGCTACAAGGCACTGCCCGTGACTGCCTCACGCCGTGCTTCCCAACTCCCTCCTACAATGTTGCCAGCTCGCTACGGTGGTGCCTAATAATCCTACAGCTCCCCCCTAAGTGATTGGGGTTTAAAATCCAAGAACTGAAAATTAAACAATAATAATAATTTGGGTGCACCAGACCTGTAAACTCAAAACAGCACATGAAGCTGGCAGGGTCCTTGAGTGTGTGTGTATGTATGTATGTATGTATGTATGTGTATTAGGGTGTCCCAAGATCATAGAGGGAAAAAATGAAACTTGTTTTTTTCACTTGCTCGTGTTTTACTTCTGTTCACACATGCATAAGAAGAGTTCCTGTGAAATTAGATGAAATTCGGAGAATATTTAGGGGTCGCGACAAACTGAACAATTTTCTAATAACCCTTCAAAAAAAAAAGAAAAAACTCAAAACACCCCACATTTTTAGAAAGAAACTTATAAGGAAACCAAAACAGACAGTTTTCATTGTTTCCATTCAGAAAGCCTTCTTTTGAAGGTCCTCCTACTTTTCCCGCCCCACAAGTTTCCGATGGTGGTGGACTAACTGGAGGAGATACTTCTCCTGTGCGGCCGACTTCGTAGACCCCAGGTAGCGCTGGACTAGGGCGATGCCCCGCTCCGCGGCATCGTTGACCACTCGGAGCCAAGTGCCCGTTCTGAGCGTCCTTAAATTTGGTCGTCCTCCTCCCACAATGCCGGGTCCTTTGCCAGGAAGCCCTCGTCCGCGTCGAGTTTCTGAAAGAAAAACCGTGTCTTCGAAGTGACGAAGGACGAGAGGGAGGAAGACATCGTCATCTTTTTTCCCTCCAATCGCTTGAGTTCCTTCTTCGAGGCGGGCTTGTCCAATGCCTTGACCATCTGCTTCTTCTCCTCCACATCAATCCTTGAGTTGAAGAAGGCCAGTCCTGCGTTTTCCTCGAAACGTACCACAGGTGGCGTCGCAGGGTTTGGGTTCTGCTGCCTGGCAACGGTTTTGGTCAGGGTATGTCTTGAGGATCTCGAGGAAGAGCACGTCGTTCAACGGAGCTTTCACAGAGATCGGTGCCTCATGCCATTGCTTGCAGTACACTAGAGCAACGAAGAGGGCCACTCGTTCCACTCCGGCCTTCTCTCGACCAGTCAGCGACAGCTGGGATTTCAGCATCTGAAGCTTGAGGCAATAGATGGCCTTGGCCATCCACCGGGCTTGATGGAGAGCTCCAGGATGGCGGAATGGTTTGGCTGGACCATCACCACCGAGGAACAGGTAGGAGAGACGGAATAGTTCTTCATAGTCCTCCCTGGGATGGTTCTTCGACATCAGAGCCTCCTTCAGGAAGGCCAATGCGTCGTCCTTCAGCTTGCTGGCAGTGTCATTGGTGGCGAAGAACTCTACGAGGTCCTCCGATGTTTCCACCGTCTCTCTCTCCGAGGAATCCACGAAGGACCATCGATCATGGAGTCTTTTGAAGATTCCAATGTCAGGACCAGAGGAAGAGCCGAGGCTGGCTTCGAAGACATTCTTGAGGATCACCTCGTGGACATGATGGCGGCAGGCCAACCAAAGCAAGCTTCGTCCGAGTTCTTGCTCAATCCGAATGCAAGCACCTTGCACCATGCCAGTGTTCAAAGCCGTGGTGTCGAAACAGAAGGCGATGATCTTGTCCCTTCGCTTCAGAGCTTCATCCACCTCCTTCAAGACCACTGCAGCCACGTTTCTGCCAGTTGAATCCAAGCTTGCCGGGACCCCAAGAAGGAACTCGGCGTCATCTTCCCCTGTGAGGAGGACGGCGATGCGGTCCTCTGTATCGCCAGAGAGGGACGGGAGGAGTTTTCCGTCCCAATGCAGGACCAACCTCTCAGGTATCTCCTGGTTCCGCAGTTCCACGATCTTCTCGGCGGCTTGCTCTCTCCCCGCAATTCGTGCTCGATGGACCGTGCTCTTCGAGCCCGCCATACTCCCAATTGTCCATTCCAAGAACTTGAGCGGTAGCTGCGAACGTTGACGTTCTTGCCGCACCGACAACTTCTCTCGATCCCAATTTAAAAAATGAGGTTAAGATCCTTCCCCGGAGATCGATGGCGACTTTTTGATTTTTTTTCCTCTGGCTTCGGGATCCACGAGCCGGTGATGACGTCGTCAACACAGGACTGCTGCTGCTGCTGCTACTGCTTTGGCTTGGGATTTCCGCCCTTTCAGTCAGCCTGGCAATGTCGCTGTCTTCACGTTCCCGGAGCCGCTTGAGTCGAGTTCCGCGCTCGACCTGCTTCTCCACCTTCTTCGCTGTCACGAGGTCAATTCCAGCCACGGATGATTCCCCTCTGTCTTCTCTCTGACTCCGTAGGAACTCCTTGTCCTCGTCCTTCACGTCTGCCCGTTGGAGAGAGGAGGAGTGTGCGAGGTCGAAGATTTCTTGGAGGTCTCCTTTGAAAATCTCCTCATCCATACAATGTTTCGGCTGTCTTTGTTCTTGTTCTTTTTGAGGTCATTGTATCCTTTACCAGCTTTGACAGCTTCGTGCCGGCGTGTATACTGTAGTTGTCGGAATCCCCGGGGCGCGCCCAGAAGGGGAGAACCCCTCCACCACCGCCTTCCTGCTCCCGCTCCCCCGTCTTCCCCATCTCCCGGTGGTGGTGGTTTGTAGCGGAGGAGGATCTGCTCCTTCGATGGTAGCCGGGCTCCGGTGATTTCATCGATTGGAGCCTTTTTCGATCAGCCAAAGATTACTACGGCTCTTGTTGCCATTTTTGATAACCTGAGGGAGAAAAAAAGTGGAAATTTAGAAAAATCCTGAAATTTGAGTCACGTCACCTAAATGTTCACTTTGTCGGGACCCCTAAATATTACTCAATTCGCCCAAAATGTCAACGCAATACTGTTTTACTATGAGAGAACCGGAATAACACACGAGCGTGCAACATTTCAAAACTTTTGCATTTTGGGACACCCTATTTGTGTATGTGTGTGAGTGTGTACATACAAAAAAAATATGTGAACACGACTACAGTAGACCACTACACATAGTCAATCAGCCGCGCCGGCAGTCTTCGTTGACGCACAGGCTTCCTGGTAGTCACCGGAGGCGCTGCAGAAGATGGTGGGGGCTGTGGTGAGCCCGGCCGTGAATGGGACTGTCCGTCTGTCTGAGTGTCTGGCGTTGCTGGACAGAGAGTACCGTTGACCTTGGGATGACGTCAGTTACGTAATGACAGCCTGCCGCTGCCAGCCAGCTTGACCAAATACTGTCTGTATGGCCTCGTTTCCACGACCACACCAGCCCTGTCCCACGCACCAGTCGTCGTATCTTGGATAAGCACCTCGTCGCCCACGGCCAGCGGTGACAGCCGTCGAGGCACCCCTCCACGTGACCTTCCCACCTCCGCCTGTAACTGGGCCATGTGTACCTCTCGCTGCCTGAGGGTGCGCCGCCAGTGAATGTCCACCTTGTAGTGTTGGTGGGCAACAGGTATACCGTCCCGTAGCTGTCGCCCCGTGGCCAACTGTGCTGAGACTTGTTAATGCCTCGGAAAGGTGTGTTTAGGTACTGGAGAATGGCTTGCGATGTCCTGTCACAGTCAAGGCTGCCACCACCTCCTGTGTTGTCTCTGAGCATCCTTTTCGCGACCTTAACAGCCGCCTCCGCTCTTACGTTGGATTGTGGGTAGTAAGCCGAGGACACCCTCGCATCCACACCCCACTTCCTGAGGAATTCAGGCACCTCGCTGCTGGCCAAGTTGGTGCCCCCATCAGTGGAGAGTTGTTCTTGGGCCCCCCACCTTGTAAAAAACCTCCTGAGATGGATGATAACTTTACTGGAGGTAGTGTCAGCTGGGAAATGAGCCATTTCGAGCCACCCAGTAAGGCGATCAGCGTACGCCAAGTACGTGTGGCCGCCAAGTTGGAACAAATCTGCCACCACCGACTGGAATGGGTATTCAGGAGGAGGCGTCAGGACCAGCGATTCCGGGGGGAGCGAAGGGGCATGCGTCTCACATCCGATACAAAGTGACCTGTGATATTGTATGTCCCCTTCCATGCCCGGCCAGTAGACAGACTGTCTGGCCCGCCTCAGCATGGAATCAAGCCCTTGATGTCCAGCATGTAAGTTGGCAGCCACTCGATGACGGAGGGACTCCGGTACGACCAGGCGCACGCAGCCCTGGTCGAATGTATAGGTAACAAGATCACCTACCACAGCCAGCCTATCCCGCACTGTGTAGAACGGACGCATGCAGGGGGCCTCTTGTGCCTTGTGGACGTGCCAGTTGGCTGCTCGTACCTTCGTCAGTAGCCGTTGGTATACGGGATCGTCCCTGGCTGCATCTCTCACGTCCCCTTCGTTCAGTGTGATGCAGTCGTCACGGCTCAAAGCGGTGAGCGTGGCAGCGTCGGTTGGTAACACATAGCCACGCACAAGTCCTCCTCCTATTCACAGTCCTCCTCTTCCGGCCTCGCTCTGATGGACGGGAAGCGGGAGAGAGCGTCCGCTGCGCAGTTTTTCTTCCCTGGCAGATACTTAATGGTGAACCGGAACTGCATAGTTTTTTCCTTGAGGTGGAAGAGGCATGGGTTGGCAATGTCGCCCAGGGCCCTGTCTTTAAACAGGCCGACGAGAGGGCGATGATCGGTCAACAGGACGAGGTTAGGATAACCCAGCAGGAACAACCTAGCCTTGCGGAGACACCATACCAACGCCAGCGCCTCGCCCTCCACCGCTGAGTAACCTGCTTCGGCGGAAGTTAAGTGGCGGCTGCTGCACAGTCCCAGCTCCCACCCGCCACTGCAACAGAATGGAGTACCCGGGGGGGTGCAGTTGCAGTATTGCTGGACAAAAACGAACCCAATACCGTCCCCGGCTCCAGTCTGTGCTCCGCGGGGGCCTGGTCCTGTCATAATGACCACCCGCCCTTTGGCCAGCTGGAGATGGTTTTTTTTGGGCCGACAACCTTAACTGCAACTGCTCTCCCAGTCCCCCTTTTTTCCCCTTTGTTTTTTTGGGAATCTCTAAAGGGCTCCATCCGGGTGCGTCGCCAGAAAGGTGCCACTGGTTACCGGGCCCGGACCAAGCCCGATGTCTGTGAGCGTAGGCTGTTCGGGATTAAAATCCCCTGATCGCCGAAGGCATTCTGCTGTGGGGGGTTGGTAACTCTCCCGGGTCGATTTGGGAAAACCACGAAGTCCGCCTTCCTGTAGAAGGCAACTTTTCGGGTTTCAAGGTGACTTGGCGAGGGTGCAGGTCTAAAAAAAGGTATAGTGGCCAGAAGCATCACCCACGCGGGCGTCATACAAAAGGTGCCCGTCCACACCTTGTATTCCTGGGATGTCCTTGATCGCGTCATAAAATCTTCTGGTGAGGCATCCGCGCGGCAGTGCCCCATGGGTGTTCGTTGTAGGGGAAACCCCCCCATGGAGTGATAAGGGGGTAAGCCGCCTGCTCTCTTCGTCTAGCTCAATTTGGGGGAAGCCCCAGAAAGCATGGGCCACCGTTTTGTAAGTGTGTGTGGTACTGACGACACCATGCGAACGGACCCGGCGTGTGGTGTTTCCTGGGCAGGTCGCGTTCGGGTTTGAAAATCGACGGTGCAGCGGGGTTCCCCGTTTTTCTTTCCCCCCACACCATTCGGGCGCACCTTTCTGGGGCCCTCGCCCGTAGGCACCGGCTCCACGACGCCCCGTCGCACGTCTTCCTCCAGCTGGGCTTTGACCTCCCCCTCCCAGTGCTTAGGTCGGATGGGTACGGGCGGCGTATGGTACCCCCCGGGAAAGCAGGGGATGTGATGTGGGGCCCCAGTCATCCCGGGTAGAGGGGACCTCTCAGTATAAAGGTGTCGCGAAAAAATGTCTGGCAGCCTTCCCCCTTTCCAGTCTTTTGACGTTCCCCTCGGGGGGGCAAATGGCATCACGTCGGGCTCGGGGGGGACTGTCGCCTGCTAACCTTTCGCACAAACCTGCGCCTCACGCACTGCAGCCCCCCCGCAGGCCTTGTGAACCCACCTGCTCGCGGGGGGTGGGGGAACCTGGGGGTAAAAGGCCGAGACCTTTGCAGGTGTCAAACGACAGGTAGAGATTTTTTGCTGATGAGGAAAAACTGGTTGGGGGGTCGAGTCCCATTTGGCTGAAGCAACAGCCCCCCATGCCCCGAGTTGCTTGTTAACGACGTCCCTAAAACCTTTTACTGGCGTAGATTTTTCCCGTGTGACCTTTGAGGGCCTGGAGCAGGGGGGGCCCGGGCCACACACCCCATGGCGCCAGGGGTCAGCCATGGTGAGACGCGTTGGGGACCCCCTTTGGGGTCGTTTCCGTCACACGCAAAGTGGGGTGGCGGGAAAGAGCCCTGTCGCGCCACCAAAAGCACCAGTCACAGCGCTGTTTGCCTCTACAGCACTGTCAAAAAGACCAACCTTTTAGCAGCTGCGGGAGGTTTCTGAGCGTGCAGGGGACCCAGCTTTTTTTTGGGGGTGGGGTTTTCCCCGTTGCCCCCCAGGGGCGTTTCGGAAAACTGGGTTTAAGCCTTTTTGGACAGCCGTGCAGTACTTCCCGTGACTCGTCCACCTCCCCGTCGCTGAATCCTGATCCTCGGCAGCTGCCACTTCCAGCCGTCGGCCCTGGGTACGGGGTCCCTCACGGCCTTCAACGACACACTTTTTTCTAAATATTTCCCACACTTTTCTATTTTTTGCGCAACTTTGAAAAAACATCACCCTTTAAAATGGTCTACAACCCCGCCATAAGCTTACGCAAGAGCATGTAATCTGAGGTCGTGATCACAAGCAGGGGACTTAAAAATCCACTCAATTTCCTCTAGAGCGCAACGTTGGAAGAAATTTTTCATGTGTTCTCCCCCTGACTGCTTTCTGGGAAGAATGCTCCCACGTCACGGCCTGGTTAGCAGACTGTAGCACTTCCCCCGGGAATGGCGTCTAATGCTTTTCCCGGGCGAGAGTTGTTCCCACCCATCTGCTAATATCTTGCTCGATGGACCCGGAGCGGGGAATGCAGTTCAGACGAATATGCAGCGTCGCTGCTTTGCTGGCCACCCGGTTAGGGCCACCCAGGACTCTACAACCGCCCCCCAGTCGAAAATGCTGCAGTCTTTCCATCTCACACTTCTCAGGAGTGAAGGGGCAGGCGTCCTTGTAACAGTAGGAGCCCGGGTGCCGTGAACCAAGCTGGCAATCCCGGCCAACATGTCTTGCAATGCCCGCTGCGTGGGTGAGGTGTGATGGCGGGCCGGCTGGCGTCGCCGGTGTGATTGAGTAGCCGTTGTGTGTACCGCTCTGTGTATGTCGAGGTAGGGTATCCTACTCACTGCGCCATAACAGAGGTTCCAAGGAAAAAGTCTTTCCCTTTTTTGGGGGTTTTAAAAACAGCGGTACAACCCCACTCTTGTGGTGGCTACAAGGCACTGCCCGTGACTGCCTCACGCCGTGCTTCCCAACTCCCTCCTACAATGTTGCCAGCTCGCTACGGTGGTGCCTAATAATCCTACACAATCTAAAGTGCTTACATATTTCAGTACAAAAGCAACATAAGAATAGAAGAAAAAATAACCACTTTGAAAACATTTGAGAAAAATCTGGTTGGGAAGTAATAATAGTAGGGGAGAGCGGTGATAGTTCGGCCAGGAGGATGGTTCGGCCACAGGCCTTCCTGAAAAATGTAGGGGCCCTATATATGTAGGGGCCCCTACCGTATAGGGTATGTACGGTACAGGGTCCCGTACATACATGTCCTCCTTGTCATTTCTCTCCATTCCTGACATATCAATCAATCATTGGGGGCATACGCCGGGGGGCGCGTCGCCTTGCCCACCCTACGACGCCACTCCCGGGGGTCCACCACGCGCGAGTTCCCATGCAGGCTCCTTTCCCATACCAAGCAGCTCTCGACAAGAAACATCAACTTGCCCCAGCCACGAGCCTTGTGGGCGCCCCCTTGGCCTCCTCCACGCCGGATTGTCTCTTACAGATACAACCCGATGGGAAGGATCGGTTTCAGGGTAGCGTGCCACATGCCCATATAGCCGAAGTTGGCGCTGACGGACTATGCAGGTAATAGGCCTCGATTCACGGTGCAATCGCTGATTTGACACGTAATCATCCCAGCGATACCCCATGATTCTGCGAAGACACTTATTACCAAAGGCATTGATTCGTCTCTTCAAGTCACTATTTAGTGTCCATGTCTCACAACCATAGAGTAAGACAGGGATCACAAGCGATTTGAAGATCCGGATCTTTGTCCTCCTGCACAGGTACCGACAACGCCAAATACTCCCGCTGAGCGAGTCCATAACACCGTGGGCTATGCCAATCCGCCGTAAGACTTCTTGACGTGACCCGCCGTCGTTATGGACTGCGCTACCAAGGTATGTAAAACTTTCCAAGATCTCAATGTCCTCGCCACATGCATGAACAGACTGTACTGCTTCATCTAGTAAGTCTCCAAACACCTGGACCTTGGTCTTGAGCCAGGAGACCTCAAGTCCCAAAGGCTTTGCCTCCTCGTGCAGCGCCTAGAGAGCCATCACCAGGACCTCCAGCGACTCAGCAAAGATTACTGCATCATCGGCAAAAACAAGATCAGTGATCTTGGTGTTGCCAACGGATGCTCCACAATCACTTTGATCTACAACCTTGTCCAATACCCAGTCCATACAAGCGTTGAAAAGTGATGGGGCAAGGACGCACCCTTGCCTCACTCCTGTATTCACAGGAAAGAAGCCGGATACACCTGCCCCACACTTCACAGCACTCTCTGTCCCAGAATACAGACCAGTTATCAAACCAATAGTCCTTGCAGGAATCCCTCGAAGTCGCAGAAGATCCCAGAGTGACTCACGATGCACTGAGTCAAACACCTTCTTGAGATCAACATAGGCTGCAAGCATCCCGTCGAAACTCACGTCGGCGTTCCACCAGGACACGAAGCGCTAGGATACGGTCCGTTGTTGACTTACCAGGCGTGAACCCAGACTGCTGAGGTCTCTGATGCTTCACCAGATGGCTGCGAATCCGTGTCAGCAATAGATGGGCAAGCACCTTGCCTGGTACGCTGAGCAGTGTAATACCACGGTAATTGTTGCAGTCCTGACGGTCCCCTTTCCCTTTCCAGATAGGGACGACCAGCCCCCTTTTCCAGTCAGGAGGAATGGTACCTGATTGCCACACGGCAGTCAGGACAACATGCAACCCGTGGATCATGGCCTCACCCCCAGCTTTGAGGAGCTCCGCACTGATATTACAAACACCAGCTGCCTTTCCACCCCTCAACTTTGCTACAGCCTCTCTGACTTCGTCAAGAGAGGGTGCGCTTTCGTCAATGGGAGGATCGGCATCCACTGCCTGTAACCCAGTGGTGTGAAGCTGCTCAGTTGGAGGGTCCACCGTGAACAACTGCCCAAAGTACTCAGCCCAACGAGCCATCTGCCCATCCATGTCCGACACGAGGCGCCCATCTGCTGTTCGAATAGCACTCGCCCGAGAAGGAGACTTGGAACGGAGCTTCTTCAGGGCTCGGTAGGCGGGTCGGAGGTCATTAGCGTTCAAATGACCCTCGACATCCTCAGCGAGACTCCTGACATACCTCTCTTTGTCTCTCCCCAGGAGGGTTCTAGTCCGGCGTGACAGAGCCCTGTGCTGGTCCCGGTTCCCAGCCAGCCTGGCAGCGCGACTCTCCTCGATTTTCTCCAGCGTCTCCGTCGAGACAAAACCACGCCTTGACCTCGGGCGCTCCCCAATACACTCCTTGGCAGCCTGTAGAGTTTCACGTTTGATGGTATCCCACAGTTCTACAGGGTCCCCGAGAGCACCGAGCACATCAAACCGATTTGAGACTGCCACCGCATACTCATGAGCACATGTCAAGTCCTTCAGCTTCTCAAGATGAAACACAGTATGGTTACCTCTTGAGATTCTTCTGGACTTGACATGAAGCTTAAGTGTAGCAACAACAAGTCTGTGATCTGTTCCAAAGAACTCAGCACTCCGGTAAACCCTGCAGTTCTGGAGGATCCTCCAACGAGTGCTAACGAGGATGTGGTCAATCTCCTTTGCTACCCCTCCGGCATTACTATACCATGTCCAGCGGTGCAGCTCTGGTCTCTGATACCAAAAACCTGCAATTCTCAACCTTCTGGACCTTGCAAAGTTCAGAAGCAGAGAACTGTTGGTGTTTCTGGTACTGGAGCCATGGGGACCAACACATAACTCGTAGCCATCTCTCACAGTGCCAGTAGTAGCATTGAAGTCGCCCAAGACAATGAGTGTCCTGACATAGCTCTATACAATATACATTGCTTTCAAGTCTCCTCTTTTTCTTCTTTCTTCCAATGATGGCAACCCGTTACTTCAGCCGCTCCTCATAAGGCAGGTCTGACAGGCTGGGAACAATCTTTGTGGCTGCCCTCCATATTATTTCCATCTTCTTTGCATCCTTCCTCTTGTGCGGAGACCAAACTACTGTGGCGTACTCCAGGCTAGGGCGTATCAGGGCCACAATGCATTACTTCATCATGTCCTCGTCCATGTAGACAAAGGCTGTTCTGATGTTTGTTAGAAGATTATATGTAGCCTAGGGTAGGTCATGTCTCACCAATTTATTGAGTTTTTATAGGAAAGTTTATGAGACGGCAGATAATGATAAGGATTATGATATAATATATCTGGACTTTAGTAAGGCATTTGACAAAGTACCACACGAGCGACTCTTAAATAAGGTTAGGGCTCATGGTATAGATGGGAAGGTTCTTCATTGGATCAGAGCTTGGCTAAGTAATAGGCAACAAAGGGTTACAGATTAATGGTTCTAAATCTGATTGGGGGCAGGTGATGGTTCCACAAGGGTCTGTTTTGGGCCCATTACTATTTTTGATTTACATCAACGACTTGGATAGTGGGATTAGCAGTCATATCAGCAAGTTTGCTGATGATACTAAGTTAGGTAGGATTATTGGATCACAGTCTGACGTAAACATATTGCAGGGAGACTTAGATAAACTTAACGAGTGGGCAGTCAGATGGCAGATGGAATTTAATATTGATAAATGTAGCGTTATGAATGTTGGTAGAAAAAACCCTGGTAATAGATACACCATAAGCAATGTATCGCTGAAAAGATCAGAAGGTGAAAAAGATCTTGGAGTGAGGGTGAGCCCAGACCTCCGACCTAGGAAACAATGTATTGAGGCCAGAAATAGAGCTAATAGAGTATTAGGATTCATTACCAGAAGTGTTAAAAGTAGAAGTGCAGAAGTTATTCTAAAGCTTTATCTGGCTCTAGTCAGGCCTCACCTAGACTATGCAGTTCAGTTTTGGTCTCCATATTACAGGATGGATATAGTGTTGTTAGAAAAAGTGCAGAGAAGGATGACCAAAATGATACAAGGGATGCGTAACTTTAGTTATGAGAGGAGATTGAAGTTATTAAAATTACACTCACTCGAGAGACGCAGAGTAAGGGGCGATCTGATAGAAGTTTTTAAGTGGATAAAGGGATTTAATAAAGGAGGTAGGAAAAGTTCTTACGACTTTTAACCAGGGTAGAACAAGAAGTAACGGATTCAAGCTGGAAAAGCGTAGATTTAGAAAGGAAATAGGGAAAAACTGGTTCACAAATAGGGTGGTGAATGAATGGAATGGTCTCAGTAGACAGGTAGTTAGTGCTGAGTCATTGGGGAGCTTTAAAGGGGAGCTGGATAGGTTCATGGATGGGGATGAAAGGTGGATGTAGGTAGTGTTAGGTGACAGGAACTACCACGTGTAGGCCTCACGGCCTCTTGTAGCTTCCTTATTTTCTTATGTTCTTATGTTCCTATTCCAGTTTCCACAACAATATTTTATGGGGTACCTTATCAAATGCTTTCTCTTGATCCAAGTAAGCACAATCCACCCATCCATCTCTTTCTTGTACAGGGAGGTCCCGTTATACGAGCATTCGGTATACGAGAATCCGATGATACGAGATGTGTAAATTAGGGTCTATTTTCAATATACGAGATCGAAAATCCAATGCTACGACATTCAAACTGGGGTGAGTAAAAATATCAAGTTCAAAATGCGCGCCCTACCACTCCTGGGCTGGACAAAGGGGGATTTGGTTGACCCCAGTGAGGTCACCCCTAGCAAGCCGTGACCTGAAGGGTAATTAAGCATATGGCGCGGCCTGACATTTAGGGGTAATTAGCAGGTGTGCGGCCCCAACCTTGGGACTGCAGTCAGGTCACCCCTAGCAAGGCATGACCTGAAGGGTAATTAAGCATATGGCGGGGCCTGACCTTTAGGGGTAATTAGCAGGTGTGCGGCCCCAACCTTGGGACCGCTACACTACCTTCTCTTGGTAGTGTAGATAGCTTGATAGCTTGGCCGCTATCACGCGGCGTCCCCTACATTACAACGTCTGTTTTGCTTGTTATGGATGTTTTATGTTTAATTAATGTGCAGTTATGTTATTTTGTGTGCTATTTTCTCTTTCAGAATGCTTTTTCTACAGAATAGGTAGTACAGTGTAGGTAATATAGACGCTGTGTGTTTGTTGTGTTTGCTATAGTTTATTTTAGCTTGAAAAACATGTCTTTTTTTTTTTCTTTTTTTTAATTGATGGGGTCCTGGAACCAAACCTATATTTTACCATTAGTTATGTGTTTCGTTATACGAGATTTTGCTTTACGAGTATGCCAGGTGGAACCTAACTGCTCGTATCTTCGGGACCTCCCTGTACTATGTAGTTCACCCTTGAGTATGTTTCTTGAGTTAGATTGATTTATCAGATTCCTTACCTTGCCTTGAGGTGTTCATTGAGGTGGTGAAGGGGGAGAGAGGGGAAGGGAGTACCTGGTCTGGTTAGGCTTGTTACTGCCTCCGTCTTGGCTACAACTTGCTAGAACACTGCAACGTTCTCAAACCTTGTCTTAACCCCTTCACGCCCAGATCTTTCCCTTTCTATAGAAAATTGTATGTTTTCGAGCCATTAAATTACGAAAACTAACTGAATATATCAAATTAGCTAGTGGACAAGGATATTAAACAGGTCATATCTATAAAATATTGCTTATAGTCACTAAAAATTGTCTAATGGTACTACCCTAATTACAATGGAAATTACGTTCTGGGTCTCAAGGGATTAAACCTAACAAAGTTTAGTTTTCTTCTGAATACGATTGGGATTTAATTAGTATGTCATGCACAACAAGCCAGTTCATCAGAGGGGGTCAAGTCAAACACGCAAGTTTAAAATATATAGAACCATTTTTTTTGTTATTCTATGCGCTCAAATATTGGTATTTCAAGAACTTATGCTGTACATGGTTTCTTGGAGACTACAGGTTGAAGTTCCCAAACTCGGCATCCCAAGACTCGGCAACACCCAAAACTCGGCTATGGTTCCGGATTTTCCAAAACACGGCAGAACACCCAAAACCCGGCGCGTAGTTGCCGGGTCGGCCGCTAGGTGCCACCACACTAGGCCGCTTGGTTTCTTATCGGTGAAATATAGCTTTTTTCCTACATATTGAAGCATACAATCCTCTTTTTAGAATAATTTCGTCACCCTCACCACATTATAATGGACTCAGTGACCTAGTTTCGGGGTAGGGAGGGATTATCTAACTACCTTAATTTTTTTCATGTGACTTTCATGCTTTTTTTCCCCTTAATATATCTACGTTCTAAAAGTCGGAAAATTCCATTACTCGGCTCGGCGCTGGTCCCGAGGTTGCCGAGTTTGCGAACTTCAACCTGTAATTACTTGCAAAATATATGTGTATATTATCCTCAATACACATCAGTACAAAAGGATAGAATGCGTATATAATCATATCATCCCAAAACCGTCATAGAATAAAGTTTTTTTTATGATCATGCAAACACACACATAACCTAAAAATGCCCTCACCAAATACTGCATTGTGTACATTGACATCCCTTAAAGGAAAATCATATCACAGTGGGTTTCCATAATACAAATTCAGGTCCATGAAATGATGCCTGAGCAAGTTACATTAGAATGTCCATGAGAACAATGAAGTGATGTAACAATGAAGTGTGTCACCCCATGTAGATTTATTGCACACTGCACACCCTGCTAACACCAGCTTGCTTGCCACTCTTCACTAACCTATAGTCTATTTTTTTTATAAAGGTCAAAATGCACTAAGGAAGCCACGCCCCCTGCCTCCCCTTCTATTCTACGGGGCAGCTGATTGGTGCATTCCTCGTATCATCATTACCAATCACAATATCTTCACTACTTAACAGCGCGTGACCACTGGACAGAGCAATCTTCACTACAGAGGGTGACAAAATCAAAAATCCCTGTGTCTGTAGTGAAGATTGCTCTGTCCAGTGGTCACACTGCTGTTAAGTAGTGAAGATATTGTGATTGGTAGTGATGATACGATGAAAGCACCAATCAGCTGCCCCATAGAATAGAAGGGGAGGCAGGGGGCGTGGCTTCCTTACTGCATTTTGACCATAATAAAAAAAAAATAGCCACTCTCAGTCTCAGCCCAGACATGCATGTACTGCGCAGGGAGTCTGTACAGCGGGGATCACACGGGGATTTTCGTCGGGCCACTTTCATCGAACACTGACAACATCTATAGCACACGGTGGGGCTGGCGCTCTTCACCCAACCATAACATAAACAAGATGGAACATAGACAATGGGAGGCGCGGAAATTTGCTGTTAATGTTTTAACTTTAGAGGCATACGCAGTACGCACTGGTGAAGAAAAAGGAGGTGATTGTTAGAAGAGAACAGCGACAGATGAAGACGCGTTCCTATTGGCTAAATGTAAACAAATATCATATCAGCTTCATATTTCTGAAATTACATTACATATATAACATACACTGGTCTGGATTCGATTTCCTGTAATGTGTATATCATATCTAGGGCTGAGAACTAGAAGGGCCAATGTCAAAAAATGGCTAATTGTAGATAAGTCCACCACCGAACTGGAAATGTATGTATCTAGCATTGCAAGAAATGATAGCTTATAATCTAAGTAATTACTGAAAAAAAATCTTTCATCTGCTGTTATTACCTGATGCAATGATGAAGGATGCAATATTTCAAACGCATTTTTCTCAAAACATAGATTTGTGACATTGGCCTTTCTTGTTCTCAGCCCTAGATATGATGGTGTACATTTCAATGCTTAATAATTGCCGACACTATTTAAAATTTACAGAAAGAGTATAGACTTATTTTGACCCCTCAGTAGGTTACATGACATGAGCAACATTTTGTAGAATTTCACCAAACCATTTCAGCGAACAAATTCGACAAAATGAGCCTCGAGGTTGCCCAAACAGGTCCAGCGAAATGGTGGTAAGTCCGTTGTAAAGCCCCGTGTGATAGCCGCTTCAGTCAAGGATTAATTCATACTGAGAGGGAAGTATTCAAGAGACATGGGTTTTGGTAAAGCAAAGAAAGCACTGAAATGATGTACAGCCAAATTCCCAACATCCGACCTCCAAACATCCGACTTGTCCAAATAACCGACTTTTTTCACCACCACATTGTGTCTTGTTTTGGCCATTTATTTTACTTATTTTTTTTTAGTTTTTAGAAAATATTAATTTGTGGCTTTATTTATGCATGAATTTTACTTTCGCGTATACCACTGGATCGGCTTTCAAGAGCTGCATCTTTTATGTTCTATACCATTTTGTCCTTACGTTTATGGTTACTGTGATATCCGAACATCCGACTATTCCAATTATCCGACCTACCTTCAGTCCCCCCAAGGTCGGATAATTAATACTTAGCTGTAGTGTTGAGGCGGTGGAGGTGCATCAAATAAAACATCAATCCAAAAGTGTATGAGTCATAAAAGTCATGCAAAAGTACATTGCAAAGGGAGACAATCAGTGATTTGGACAAATGGAAAAATATAAAGAAGTAACCATGTGAAACAGGAATGCTAGGCCCTGAGGCAAGCAGGGCTGTGTGCATGGAAGACCATTAACTTGTGCTGTGCTTCTGTGTTGTGGCCCCTTGGAGACAGTCTATACAAGGGGTGGGGAACCATGTTACTACCAAGGGCCATTTGGATATTCATGACATCATTCACGGGCCTTACAAAACTATCAACTTATAAATCAGCCTGCTTTTTTTTAGCCGACGAGAACCCTACGTGAATTATACGTGTATGTCCCGTCATCTTTGTGTCCTATCCGTCCCGTAATGGACGTTCTTTTCCTTTAAAATTTACGTTATAAGTATTATGCATGCACTTAATAACAATTTATGTTGGTATGAAAAAAAAATCCTAGATTTATTGGATTTCGAGTCTCGTCTGTGGTTGCCGTGGCAGGGCCGGACCAAATGGTTTTGCGGGCCTTATACGGCCCGCGGGTCGGACGTTCCCCACCCCTGGTCTAGAGGAAGCCAAGCATCATGTACACAGGTAAATCACCCGTACTCAGCGGTTCATTTGGTTACAATGAGCCAAAACTTTCACTTATATTGGATATTTTAGCAATAAGCTATAGCATAATTTGAAACATTACCATAACATATTCATAACAAGATAAAATTTCACTTGATTTAAGGCAAGCCAAAGAGATCAAGTAACAGGTTTAATTTAGTGTTCATAAACTTTCTATTTTCTTGGGCAAGCTGACTAAGCCAGTCTTGTGGAAGGTTTGTGTAGCCAAGAATGAGGCCCAGAATCCCGCCCACCACGCCACCATGAACACACGCGCCCTCACCTCCCTGCATCACGATCTGGGTGATGTGCTTCTTGAAGTCCAGATGTTCACTGCTGACAGCGAGCACCAACAGTCGTAGTGTTGTCAAGACATCACAGCCATGAGGATACCTTTCATCTGGGATATGGAAAGCTGCCTGGAAACTCTCCTTCTCATTCTTATCATGTAGCTTTTCCTCAACCTTCTCCATCAGCTCCCTCAAAAGACCCGTCAGTGGAACACCTTCAGCATTTTTACCCTGAAGTAAAACATTATTTGATACTTCCTGCAAGTAACGTTACAGAAGTACATATTCTCTGCTCATTTTTTCTTCATTAAAGGAAAAATGTACCCTTTTTGCAGAGAGAGAGAGATGTAAAGAGCAATTTATGTAAACTGTAATATTCCGAGTGTACTACCAAAGACCCTCTACAACAAGATACTTCACTCAAGAGTGCCCTGTGGTGCGCGTGTGATCGATGCGCCGCCGTGCAGCAGGAGTTAACCAGTCTGCTGGCCCATTCACTTGCTGCCTAACTGACCTGAATTAAAGTGTCTCATACCTGTTTATATTGAACCAGACATGAAACCAACATAGTTAAAGAATAAAATAATACAAGGACACGTTCATATATACACATACAAATCGACAGCAATAGTTTAAAGACATACAAATATGCTGTCAAAACTTATTTTCACGGATTTTCAGGTAGACACACCCCGATAAAAAAAACCTTGTTCACTCCAGGAACTGAGTGTATGTTACCTTTTACGCTTCAGTCCCATGCAAGGAAGCTAGAGACACGTTCTCTAGCTTCCTTGGTCCCGTGATTGATGCCGTGTGGAAGGAGGGAGTATGAAGTATACAAAAAATACAGTTAAAGTACGAAAATGGAGGTGAAAAGGGTGAACTCGGGCCTCGTCAAAGACTAATGGATGATATTCCCATTTAAAGTACTATTCGCGTTTGGCGAAATAAACTTTTGGCGCTGGTTTGGCAAGACTACCGTATTTGCCGGCGCATAATACGCACCTCCACATAAGACGCACCCGTATTTTACATAAATATTTTGAGAAAATAAAATTATTAGTGTTTTGAGGACATATTTACTTTTCGTAAATATATTAACAGTTATTAAAGAAAAGGTTTTGTAAGGGAAAACAAATTATTATGAGCATGTATCCAAATACAATACTCACAGTGCAGTGAATGTGAATGAAAAATTTTACTAGTTAAAATGTAAAGAGAATGTGTAGGGTAACCAAAATCGGTCATCACTTATTGCAGGATGCTCCACGAATTGATATTCTAATATTTTCTACCTATGACATATAGCTTAGATTTAATGTTGTAAGTATGCCGTTGTTGCTTAAATTCTGCTACATGTATTCTGCTTGGGGAGGCGGTAGCGGAGTGGTTAGCGTCTCTGACTGGCGTTCTCGGTGACCCGAGTTCGATCCCCGAAGAAACCCAAAACCTTTCTGCACCGTCGAGTGGCCTAAGAACACCCACATGCCCTGCCCATCAACTCTACCTTCGATTGCGAGTGCATCGGAGGACACAGGGGGGCGGCATGAGCCTCTAATCACAGGCGTCACTATAAGAATCCTGCCTGCGCCACCACGGGCGAGGACCAACCATCACAGCCCTCAAGTGAACCTCCAGAGCCTGCCATCCGAGCCCTGGGTCACCACTGCCTACACGCGCTATAGGCACAATTGTAAAAAAAAGAAAGAAAAAAAATGTGTTTAGACTTTGTGGAAAATTTGCAGTAAAGATAATGGTATTATTTCGGTTGTGGGCTTTCAAAAGTCCTAGGATTCTTACCTACATTATCGTGTATCTTTCTTCATTGAATGCAGTTGAATTGCAGTTGAATGAAGTTCATTCTGAGTATTTTGAGCCCCATTTCTAGTGGCGCAATCAAATATTAATGGCATTACATGTACTACCGAAAATCTACCGGTATTTCAGCCAGAAGGTTAAGTTAGGTTAAATCAGATTAGGTTAGGTTAGAGGTGGGGTTTGGTTTAGTAAGAAGATATAGAGATAGAGCGAAAATTACCAATACTATGGCAATGTGAACCTTAGCAATGTTTGCGGGGCGGGCCTGGGGGGGCAGGGCGGGCACCCCCCCACACACACACATGTAAACAAACATTTATTTCTGACACAAACGAGAGCCAGATTAATTCAAAACACACCAAAACTATTCAGGAAAACTAAGTTTCGGCCTCGAAATCGGTGGTTGCCCAATAACAAAAATTTATCAAGATATTAAGGTAACACTGTCAGGTAACCATCTCTACCTTTTTGTTACTGTTGAAGGGCACCTATGTTGGGATCAAAGATATTCGCCATGGTTTACACCTGTGAATCTATCACAGTCGCGAGGGTTGATTAGTCTTCCTCAGGAAGGTACAGGACAAGGCATGATGGTATGGTGTGATTCGGCCTTGAAGCAGATGAAGTTGTGGTGCCGTGATGGGTCTTGGTGTGATGTGTGGAAGGCTTCTGTCCTGTCTACTGGTACCGTTGCAGCCAGCAACTACTAGCACTCTTTCCAGTTACAGTTTACAATTTTCTTATCCATAGAGATACAGGGGTGAGGATTGAGGGATCGAGGTGGTATAAAGGCCTACCCTGTCTCCCATCCATTTACAGTGGAGAGCGGCAGCGGGACTGCGGGAGGGGGGTGATGTTTACATATGACGGCCATCTTGGCCCGCCACCTTGTTGCCCCACCTCTTGTTTTCTCTTAAACTCCAATTTTTTCTTGGTATTATGCATTACTGTTGATATTATTAGTAACACAGTTTATAAATTTGTGTTCAGTGGTCTACTGCTCAACACAGATCACTTGAGTCCCCCTTAGTAATACACCACCGGCCATTCTGCATTCTCTGCCCGACCTCATTAGTAATATGGCCGCATTAGACGCAGGGTGAATTTTGCATTCCCTTTCTTGGAAAAAAACTGCGTCTTATGCGCCGGCAAATACGGTAATTAAATTGCTCAACGTGAGGGCCATGTATAGGTAAAAAAGGTTCAGGCTAGTCAGACAATGGAACACCACAAGTGAATGATTTTTTACCCACTCTCATATCAAGCTTCTATGCAAAAAAGGCTTAATATATTGGACTGAGTGGAAACAGGAACACACATTTTCAGACACAACATTATATATGTACTTGCAATGCGAAGGTAGTAAGTTTGAAATTCATGGGTTGAGAACCAAAGAAATATCGTCTGAATTATGAGTGATAATTGGTATCAACAATGAAGGATGAACAAAGCACAATAAACTGTTACATACCTGCAGAAGCGAGGCCACTAACAGTGCTAAAAACAGGCACGTGGCTCTCACCACGGGATCTGAATGTGAAGCTTTGCAAATTCTCTCAGCATTCATTTCCACTTCATGGTCCTTGAAGAAGCATGGTATTCCTGAAGGAAAAAATAACATTATAAAATATATACAATGCTTCCACAAGAAATGCTAAATGCGCCTATATTCTAATAGAAACATATAATTTGTCAGTAGATACTTACACCTGTTAACTGTTAACCCCTTAAGGCCCAGAACGTAATTTCCATTGCAGTTTCAGAACCATTAGACAATTTTAATGAACATAAGCAATATTTTATAGATATGACCCGTTTAATATCCTTTGCCACTAACTAATTTGGTATATTAAGTGAGTTTTCGTAATTTTATGGCTAACAACGGACAATTTTATGTAGCAAAAGAAAGATCTGGGCGTGAAGGGGTTAAGGCTGAGGTAATTCTATGACATGAGACACCGAGCAGCAGCTGACCACCTAATGCAATGCCCCTGAGATCAAGGTCAGCTGTGACTGCAGTTGGGATAGGGTAGGGTGGCAGTCTTGCTTGGGTGGATAGTTACACCAAAACATCTATCTTCTTGGCCAGCCATGAAACAATGGGGCCTGTGGTGCCTGACTGGGCCTTTTGACCACCCATCAGCATCTTGCCTCTGAGAATAGGAAGCCGCCCTGATGGAAGGCAGCGGCTGGTGCAGTGTAGTAAATACTGGATTGGACAGTTTACAGGTACCAAATTGTTTCTCCATGATCAGTAATCTAGCTTTAGCCTTTTCTTCATCAACCTTATCTGTAAAGTGTTTGGTGTCCAGCTCCCTGCCGGCTGGGTGACTTGTCTGCAAGATTGTCACATAGCGGTCAGGTGACTTACATATTCAGTAGAACTCCTTGTATCCAGTATTATGGTATCCGGCATATAAAAAAGAAGCTACAATAAATAATGATATAGTGAAAGAAAACTATAAATAAACAATTCAAAATTCCTGCGCGTGGTTGTATTTGCTCCCGTGTCCGCCAGAGTGTCCACCTAGTCAGCCCGCCACCACTTGTTTGTCACTACTAAGCAACTATGGGCATTTATGAAGGTGAATGACACTCCTAAAGCTGCAGAAGATGTCATACCCTACAACAACAGCGTGTTGACCTGTTGGATAAGGTGCTTTATGAGTGGTCTAGCCTGAAGCACTCTGAAGGTGCAGCTGTTTCAGGCCCACGCTGTTGATGTAAGTGTATGAATAAAGTGAAATGTAATAATGAATAAAGCTAAATGTAGTTAGTGAAGAGTTGATTAAGTGATAGTCAACCCCCACCACCACTACCACACTAGGATCCAAAGGTGGGCATTCCGCAATTTTAGTCCGCAATTCCACAACTTGCGGAATGGTAATTCGGTTGCGGAATTGCGCAATTACGGATGCCTGAAAAAATTGCGGAATTGCGAATTGCGGACCGCCAAAATTTTGAAACGCAATCGCAATAACTTGCGGAACGGGGAATTCGGTTGCGGAATTGCGCAATTACGGATGCCTGAAAAAAATGCAGAATTGCGGGTTGCGGACCGCCAAATTTTTGAAACGCAATCGCAATAATTGTGACGGTGACCACCTTCAAAGTGGCAAGTGCCCGCGTGAACATAAGTTCCCACCAAATATTGTGGAGACGACACTGCCAACTGCCAACTTGCCAAGTGTAGCACAGTCACTCAGTCAGTGCGTGCTGGAACTTGGGATTGAGAGCGTGTACGCTGGTCGTGTGTGTGATTAGTTGCCAACCTCCACATGCTGAACCAGAAGTGGGAGGAGGAGGAGGAGGAGGAAGAGGAAGATTCATAGATTACTTAGATTAGTGATTATTAGCCAGTAGACTGTGAAGTGTACAAGTAAAGAAAAACACTAAAAGAGACAAAGACTTAATTGTGAAGGACAAGTAACAAGTATAGACAGAAACAGAATAGGAATACAGAAGTATTAAACACTAATAAAGAGTCTAGAGACATTTATTGTTTTAACTGTAGGTGTTTAAGAGTCTAGAGATGTTTAAGAGTCTAGAGACATTTTGTTTTAATTGTAGGTGTTTTGTTTTAATTGTAGGTGTCAAAATTAGTTTGCGGAAATGCGATTGCGAAAAGGCCTATCTGAAAAAAATAGCGGAATTGCGATTGCGGACTGGTGCAGGTCGGAATTGCGGAATTGCGATTGCGGAATTGGAAAAAAAATTGCGATGCCCACCTCTGCTAGGATCAACACACTTCACATTGTCTTTGGGATATAGGTAAGCAAAATAGATTTTTTAAAGTTTTCATGTATTTATGGGTACACCTTGAGTATTTTTAAAGAACACCTTCCCGTATCCAAAATGTTCCCGTATCCGGCACACTCTCAGTCCCAATGATGCCGGATAAAGGGAGTTCCACTGTACCTAAATTTTTGCTTGAGTGCCAAAACTTAGAATAATGGTTGTCAAAATGGCAACACTGAGGGAGCGTGGAGTATTATGCCAACTCTGTTCCTCCTCCCTCCTACACACTTGCTGACAGCCATGCGACCCCCCCCCCCACCACCCAGCTGTAACCACTTTCATGACCACCTCCACACTGCTATGTGCTAAATTTCATGGTGCCTTTGTTTCGATTGCTGTGTTCACTGTTGTTCATTGCCTTCATCATACATCTTAATGGTTCTACCATTTTCCCTTTCTGCACTGCTTGCTCTACTATCTCTCTTACCATACTCCCAAACTTGCAAAGGATATCTAAATGTATTCATGCACATTTTTATTTCTTCTAGTTGGGCGGTTGGACGCATGTCTGCACACATATCATACATTTTTTGGGTTTTTAGAAATCTTAAAAAAAAAAGACTGTCATGAATTTGCCTTAACCCCTTGAAGCCCATAACGTAATTTGCATTGTAATATAACCACCATTCGACAATTTTAATGAACATAAGCAATATTATATAGATATGACCTGTTTAATATCTTTGTCCATTAGCTAATTTGGTTTATTTAGCTATTGTTTCGTAGTTTTATGGCTAATAACAGACAATTTCATATAGCAAAGGAAAGATCTGGGCGTGAAGGGGTTAAACATGTCACACTAGTCATCTCAAAGCAAAAGGACAGTACAGTAAACCCTCTCGTATCCGGCCCCTCATTATTCGGACTTGGACATTATTCTGACCTCCTCCTTTTTTTTTTCCTTTTTTTTTTTTAAAGAGGTAGGTAGGATGTCATGATATGAGTCAGTGAGGTTAGAGGCCCAGGCAGCCAGGCAGAGCTTTAATGATCCATCACTGAGCATACTCTTTGTATACTGTACAGCACCCTCCAGAGTTTCACGCTTGCTTTCTTCCCAAGGCATAGCGCAAAACTCGCGGATCGCAAAACTCGGGGATTGAAAACCCTGTAAAAATACTTATTTAGTCCGGTGCGAGGTGTACCTACCGTATTTTACAGCTTATAAGAATCACTTTTTCCCAAAAAAAATATCCTGAAGATGCCCCCAGCCCCTGTCCACACAGCAGTGAATGGGTACCAGGTGTTAGCCAAGGGTTTGTGACCCGCCTCCCGGGGTGGTGGCTTCGGCCAACACTACGTAGAGGAGAGGAGGAGGAGCTTGAGCTTGAGCTTGAGTTGGGAGTCACCCAGCAGATGTTGTCGGTGAAGCCTTTAGTCAATATAGGCCAGGCCTTTGAACCGGTGTTGCATAAAATAAGTAACACCTCAAAATAAGTAGCACCTGACCTAAACCCCCCGCCGATCCTTACTTATTTACCACAAAATACTCCTTTGTAAGTGATTAACCATGACATGTGTGGTACTGTGGTTGCCTGGAGGTACTGGAGGAACAGGAGAGAAGAGAGGAAGGCATTGGAGGTACCGTAGAGAAGGGAGGAAAGCATTAGTGTAGTGATTAGTTAGTAAGAGCAAGGCATTGAGTGATCTAGCTCTGTACACGTCTTATGTCTGTTAGTGTGCTTTTATGTATGACAAGGCAGGTGAAGGGATTATCTTGTTAAAAACTTCCATCTCTGTCTCTTGATTCGTCTTCTTCTTGTGACCTTTGACGCTTAGTATCGCTTCATAGGTTCTCTTCAAACTTCGTCTCCTTTTTTAACAGATTTGTCAACTCTTCCCTTGTCTATTTCACCTGGGATACTAAAACATTTTCATTTGTTTTGGTCTGAGTGAGTGAGGGTGTCAGCTGATGGTTGTGTGACAGTGTTATACGGCAATAACACTGTCACAATGCCTTCCTCTCTTCTCTCCTGTCTCCTCCAGTACCTCCAGAAACCACAGTACCACACACGTCATGGTTAATCACTTATAAAGGAGTATTTTGTGGTAAGAACGGCGGGGGTGTAAGGTTTAAAGGTGCTACTTATTTCGAGGTGTTACCTATCTTATTTAATTATCCTTGATGAAGGCTGTAAAATCCACTTAAAATCTTTCTCTGCACCGTTGAGTGGCCTAAGAACACCCACACGCTGCCCATTAACTCTACCTTCGATTGCGAGGGCATCAGAGGACACAGGGGGTAGCATGAGCCTCTAATCACAGGCGTCATTATAGAAATGATGTCTGCGTCAGCACGGGCGAGGGCTAACAATCACAGCCCTCAAGTGAACCTCCAGGGCCTACCCCTGGAGCTCACAGCCTAACGGCGCTGTAGGCACACACACACACACACTGTGTGTACAAGACGCGCTCTGGTAGGCTCCTACAAAACAGATATACTGACTGGCTGCAGTGACCAACAAGGACGCAGAGGACCCAAAAAGACTTTGAGTACTTACAGGTGAGAGCTATGCAGTTAAATAGTCCCGTCTCCACATGATTAGCCTAAAAAGTGAAAAATATTGGACGTAAACAAAGATGGAAGACCCCGCCGCGATCAATTTCGATGGCTTCAATACCAAAGAAAAAGACATGTTAGAGCTGAAAACGAACCAGAAAAGTCTCTATGCTAGAAAATGTAGTTCACGAAATGATGGATAGACTAGAGAAGATGGAAAAGAAAGTGTTCATCCTGGAAAAAGATAATACTATTTTGAAAAATAGAGTGTAAGAATTAAATGGTAAACAAGACGACGAAAAGGTAGTGAAAATGCATGCAGAAATGAATGCAGTACATAAGAAATGGAAAATGACACAAGAGGAAATGAAAGATGAAAAAAAGACATGGAAGATAGAAAAAGAAAAAGACAATGAGAGCTTACGCCAAATAATTGAAGATCAAGAAAATGAAAAGAAAAATCTGACCAAAGAAGTAGTCAAAGTGATCAAACAAAAGGAAAATTTAGTAAGAGATGCGGTAGACAAAAAGAAATGTGTCATCATTTTTGGTTTGAAGGAAAAAGTGCTGCCCAAGAAAAACATAAGAGAAGAGGAAGAAAAGGAAGTGTCAAAAGAAATATTTAAAGTAGTAGAAGAAAATACAGTGATAGAAGAAGAAATAGAAGAGATACATAGGTTAGGGAAATATGAAGAGGGAGGGGTCCGCCCCTTAAAAGTTAAGTTTAGGTCACAAAATACAGCACTAGATATATTGTCTAAGGCATGGAAACTGGCAAAGACAGAAGAATATAAGAAAATATGGATAAAAAAAGATTTAATGAGGAAGAAAGAGCCAGTCTGAAAAGTACTGTTTAAAGAGCCCCAAAACAAAAACGAATTGAGAACGGAAGAGGAAAAACAGAAATTCTATTGGAGAGTTTTAGACCAAAAACTGAAGAAGTGGTATCTAAAAGAGAAAGAGTAAGAGCAGACAGTTCAAAGGAAAATGAAGTAGGATGGCAGGTATCGTATACAAAAATAAATGGGCTAGAGGGCAACATTAAAAAGAAGTAAACGATTACCTTAGACCAAGAAACCAGACATATTAGGTCTAGTAGAAACGAAGCTGAGTGATTCTGAGGATGTGCCAGTTGGGGAGGGGCAATATAATGATGGAGGAGAAAAAGAAATCAGAAAAAAAGGGGGGTGGTGTAATGGTGTTAACAAGGTAGGATGTGGTAGTAGGGAATGTGGAGAAGGAGAAGGAATGGCCGAGGTGTTGAAGGTAGAGTTGGTGATGAAAAAGGGAAGCATAAGAGACTTTGTACTCATATACGTTCCACCTAAACAAATTCCTGGGGGGAGAGAAGAGTATGGAGACATGATAAAACCAAACAAATGTTTAAAGAATACGATGGAAAATAGTGAGAACATAATTTTGATGGGAGCTTTTAACTGCAAAGAATTTGCTGGGAATGGTATACTGAGGAGGAGAAGACTCATGGGGTGGTATATTGTTGGATTGGTAATGAAAAATTATGACGCAGTGGATTAAAGAGAATACCAGATTCGAGGTAGCGAAGAAACCCTCAAGACTAGATCTACTATTGACGAAAGAACTGGAAGTAATTAGTAAGTAAATTATCAGTGCCCAAATTGGGAAAAAGTGACCATGTACTTATTTAATTTGAAGTAATGATAGCAAAAAAGAGGGAAAGAAGAACACAAGTAGGAAAGATAAAAATTATGGAAAAGCAGACTTTGACGGATTAAGAACATTTTTTTGGAGAGACAGACTGGATTTTTTTCCATGCAACAAAGGAGTACCCAAAAAATGGGTGAGTTCATCTGAATTTACACCGAAGGAAATAAATAGTTTTTGTTCCAAAGGGTGGTTATCAGGAAAAGAAAAAGAATGAATGGTTAACAGAAAATGTGAATTAGCAAGACTAGAAGAGAAAAAACATGGAATAGTTGGAGGAAAAAAGGTGGCAGCAACCTTTGGGAGAAGTACAAAACAAACTAGAAATGATATGTAGAATCCGAAGAGAAGAAGAAAGTACTATAGATATATAATAGAAAAATGTAAGAACGAACCGAAACTTTTCTATAGATATATAAATGGAAAAATGAAAAACAAGAAAGGAATAGATAAGCTGAAGGTAGAAGGCATTGTTTGTTTGTTTGTTTGTTTGTTTGTTTAGAGGATAATTCCTCAGAGCCGTAGTGATCTACCGCTGCAGCTTAGTGTTGGCCGAAGCCACCACCCCAGGAGGGGGGTCACAAACCCCCAGCTAACATCCGGTACCCATTCACTGCTGGGTGGACAGGGACTCGGGTTTTTAAGAAAGACCACCCATCTATCTTCGCTCCGCCCGGGGATCGAACCCGGGACTTCTCGGTTATGACCCGAGCGTGCTAACCACTACACTACGGAGTACCCCATAGTGGACATAGTGGGCATAGTGTATGAAGATGCATTACAACAGGCTGAGGTAATGAATAAGTGTTTACAGACTGTATTTACAAGAGAAAGTGAATTTAAAACGAAAAATATAATAGCAAAAGAAAATATAATGGAAGACATAAAAGTAGACATAATAGAAGTAAAAAGGCTATTGATAAGTCAAGATGTGAGAAAAGCCCCGGGTCCAGAAGGAGTGTCGAATTGGATAATGAATGAGTGCAGTAACCAACTAGCAGGAAAGTTACATAGTGTAATTGAGAGTTCACTCAAGGAGAGCAGAGTCCCGCTTGATTGGAAAAGAGCAAATATTGTGCCAATTCACAAAGGAGGAGACAAAGAAGAACCATTAAATTACAGGCCAGTATCATTAACAAGTGTAGTGGCAAAAATGTGTGAAAAAATTGTGAAGGACAGATGGTTGAAATATTTGGAAGAGACAAACACACTCGCAGGTGGCCAGTTTGGATTTAGAGGAGGAATGTCACGTACAACGAATTTATTAAGCTTTTACTCGAGAGTGATCGATGTGACACAGGAAAGAGAGGGGTGGGTCGATTGCATATACTTGGACCTAAAGAAGGCATTTGACAAGGTACCTCACAAGAGACTGCTCTGGAAGCTAGAACATGTAGGAGGATTGAAGGGTGGTTTGCTGAAATGGATGGAAGACTTTTTGAGCAGCAGAGAGATGAGAACAGTAATAAAAGATCAGAAGTCAGAATGGTGCAGTGTGATAACTGGAGTTCCTCAAGGATCAGTATTGGCCCCAGTGATGTTCTTGGTCTATGTAAATGATATGACAGAGGGAGTGAACAGTTATATGAGTTTATTCGCTGACGATGCAAAATTACTAAGAAAAGTAGAAAGTAAAGAGGACTGTGAGGATTTACAAAAGGATCTAGATAAGATTTTCAGATGGAGTCAACTAGGGGAAATGGATTTTAAATGCTAAAAAGTGTAAGTGAGGGAAAAATGGTCAGTAGCAAAAGAGACAAGAGGAAAGTATTCGATGGGAAATGAATGGATAATCAAAACAAAGGTCGTAAAAGATCTGGGAGTGTGGATTACGGATAATTTGTCACCAGAGAAGCATATAAACAAGATCACAGGAGATACCTATCAGTTGCTGAGGAATATAAGAATGGCATTCAAATATCTGGATGAAGAGATGATTAAGAAATTGATAACATCTTTGATTCGACCAAGGTTGGAATATGCGGCAGTGATTTGGTCACCACATAAAAAGAAGGATATAAGCAGAGCTGGGCAGTTTTTAAATAAAATTGTATTTAAATACGTTATTTAAATACATTTGTGTTTTATAAATGTATTTATAAATGAAATTGGTTGTCATGTATTTAAATACAGTATTTAAATACTTTTATGAGTTTTTAAATACTTTGTATTTAAATACATTTAACCCTTTCCCGCAACGAAAAGTTTAATAAGTTTTTCCGTCCACTGCGACATCTGTCTTATGCTCCCAAAGGGGGCCCCGCGAAATGGCCTGACTGTGCGGCGAATAATTTTGTTATGTTATAAATTTTCCCACCAAGTGTATTCTTTTTTCCTGGCATTATTATATATCATTGGTTTTGCAAGAGATTATTCTGCCTTATGAAAAAAAAAAATAACAATAAATGCAAATAAATAGCAGAATTTACCGACTAAAAAAAAATATTGATTAAAGAAATAAGAAATACTTACGTCACCACTTCGTAGCTCGAAACTTCCTATGTCAACTTTTTATGGTTATATGCCAATAAAAGCGGACTTTTATGAGGATTCCAACGCTACCATTATAATTTTCATATGGCCAGTATGGCCAGCTCGGGACAACTTTTTAAAGGGACGACAATCCGCGCTCACAGGCTGCCTGCTGAGTGGAAAACTAAGACACAAACCCTTATCATTTCACATCCACTCACACGAGAGTTGACAATTAGTTTATTTTATAGGTCTAGCTTGGATCTTTGACGCAGAAAATGTTGACGCAATTCTGATAAATACTTTTTTTTTTGGCAAAATTTTTAACTGTTTAATCGCGTCAAAAGCTCAGATTGCAGACGGGCCCGTTTTGACGCGATCGCGTCACCGTGCGTGAAAGGGTTAATATAACATTTTTAATACTTTTTTATCAGTTAATTTGGCCATAAACCCGCCCAACTATCTGGCAACCCTGATGTTACAGTGAACCAGTGTTTCCACTGGCAAGGAAATGTCCTGATTTCAAGGAAATTTAGGCCTGAGAAGAAAATTTCTAAGGAAATCCTAAGGAAATTAATTTTTCCGGATATGTTAAAATTTGTGTGTATTTAAAATGTATTTACAAATGTATCTTTAAAAACAAATTTATGTATTTAGTATTTCAATACTTCTTAAATGTATTTAGTATTTAGTATTTAAATACATTCGAAAAAAAGTATTTAGTATTTAGTATTTAAATAATTTCTCCCATGTATTTAGTATTTAGTATTTAAATACATTTAATGTATTTAGTGCCCAGCTAAGCTATATAAGGAAGCTTGAGAGAATACAAAGAGCAGCCACAAAATGGCTCCAAGCCTGAGAGAATTTAACATATGAGGAAAGACTTTCAAAACTAAAACTCCCAACTCTTGAGAAAAGAAGAGAAAGGGGAGATTTTATAGCAGTGTAAGAGCATCAATGGGTCTGTAAAAAATGGATTGAAAAAATTGAGAAGATCTGTTTGTGTGGGGCGACAGAAGTACAAGAGGTCATGAGAAGAAATTGAAAAGGACAACATGCAAGAGGGACATAAAAAAAAAATAACAGCTTCCCCTTTTAGAAGCATAGAAGCCTGGAGCAACCTTGATGCAAAAGTGATTAATGCAAGAAGTATTCAGGACTTCAAAGGCAAACTGGATAATAGTAGATTTGGAGACGGGACAGTACGAGCATAGCTCTTTTCCTGTATGTTACAATAGGTAAATACACACACAAAAAAACAAGTTTAAAAAAAAAAAAAAAAGTGTACGAAGCAGCGCGAAACTCGGGGGTATAATGCGCGAAAGTCGGGATGGTTTAAAAATTTAGGACTCAGCACGAAACTCAAGGGTTGCGAAACTCGCATAGAGTGAATTTTGGGAGGGTACTGTAATTGTGTTTCTTTGTTGTGTCCAAATGTTGTATTGGCTAGTGATCTGAGGCCATTGAGCCTTGGACCCAGATCCAGCAACGGAGGTGGTATCTCCACTACCACCTGATCTCCCACCAACTAGATACTACCTGCCCTTACTACCGTATCCAGCAAGCCTCCCTCGGTAGGTAGTTAAAACAGGTAAAGAAGGCCCTGACTGGCTTGGGCAGTAATGACGTCATCAAACTTGCCATCAGTCACCAGCCAATGACAAACTGTTTCTAAAACTTCTCGACCAATCACAAGTCAACAAGACGTTTGACATGGCCTTTAAAGGTGTGTCACACGGACACTTTTTCCGTTAGTGTTACGGGGTGGCCGTGGCAAGAATGTTTCCCCGTCACTGGCTACCCCGCCACCTCAACACCTTTAAATAACCCTTATTTAAGGTGACACACAGTACTACACTGACCTAAATAATGACACGTGTATATAACGGCTCACTATAATCACTACGATGTATAATAATTAGTAATAAGACGTAAAACCCTGCCCACCCTGCTAGCGAGCGACCTGCCCCGCCTGGCGCCCTGCCTACCTCTCAGGACAACACGCTGTCATCCGCCTCACCTGTGCCTTCCTGAAGAAGACAGGTCAGCTACCACGCCTGTGATAGCATCATAGGATATAACCAGGGATCATAGGGCTCCTCAAGGGGTCCTCACAGCCCTACAACCAACACCAAGAAGGAGGAGGAAATCTCCGCCATCATGATACTGCTGCCGGCTGCCAGATGTTGGACTGACAGTGCTGTACACTAAAGCTGTACAGTACTGCATTTTTATTGTGTATTTTACCGTAGATTTATTTATTTACATGATTTATCTTATGTTTATTGATATTTGCATGACTTAGAAATTTGCTATACACTAAAACCCTTATAACTCGGCACGATAGGGGCTCTGGCCTTGCCGAGTTATTCAATATGCCGAGTTATGGGAAAAGCCCTCCTGATATGGGTAAAACTAAAAAAATAAATAATAATAATAATAATTTGTAACAAAAATTACGAATGACGAATCCCAATCCAATAACACTTGCTGAACTGTGTGTTATACTACTTTGTGATATTGTTTGTAATGTTTTGTAATTATTACTTCGGCTCCCACCAAGCTTGTTGTGTTTTTGTCGTAGAAACCAATTCTTTTTCAATTGCGACAAAACACGGTCTTCGTATCCAAGACGGTGCTTGGACGACAAAAACACGGCTCAGCCTACACGCTGGTACCAGACCTTTGCTTTACTTTGCCACCTATTTTATGTGTTTTGGGATTACATCATACAGTACTGTATTTCAAGATGTCAGTTCCATCATGCAAGGGTGTCTCCAGCAGGAAGGGAATGAAATTGAAGAGCCTGAGCCTGCAGAAAAAGGTCAAAAGGACAAAAACATGACTTTATGCGACTGAGGATATGCCGAGTGTAAGCAAAGAGATGCAGTTATAACTCGGCAATATGCCGATACATTATTTTTTGCCGACTTTCTGTATACATGTTCACACAAGAGGTTGTGAGGGCATGATATGCCGAGTGAAAACCAAGAGTTGCAGTTTAAGGGAGGCGGTAGCAGAGTGGTTAGCGTCACCGGGTGGCGTTCTCGAAGACCCGAGTTCGATCCCGAGTGAGACCCATAAATCCACTTAAAATCTTTCTGCACCGTGGAGTGGCCTAAGAACACCCACATGTCCTGCCCATTAACTCTACCTTCGACTGTGAGTCAATCGGAGGACACAGGGGGAGGCATGAGCCTCTAATCACAGGCGTCACTATAACAATCCTGCCTGCGCCACCACGGGCGAGGGCCAACCATCACAGCCCTCAAGTGAGCCTCCAGGGCCTACCATCTGAGCCCCGGAGGTCACTGCCTACAGGTGCTATAGGCATAGATGTAAAAAAAAATTAAAAAATAAAATAAATAATAATAATATTTTTAACTCGGCATCATGCCGAGATACATCATTTTTTGCCAACTGTTTTTGCCTTGCCGAGTTATATCAAATTCTGAGTTATACAGTGCCGAGTTATAAGGGTTTTAGTGTATTCACAGAATTGTTTTTTTTTTTAATATGGGGGGATATAATCCCATTATTCCGGATCCTGCATTACTCGGGCCACTCCTTGGCCCAATTAGTCCGGATATGAGAGGTTTTACTGTACTTTCTTTTGTTATAATATCTATATCCTAGCTCTTGCACCCTTTATTGGGAAGATTTGAGATTGAGATTTGCAGTTGAGAGAGAGACAGTACACTTCAAATTCCCACCATAGCAAGACCTCTTGCTTAGCTTCTCCGATTAAGATGAGAAGTTGTATATATTAACTTGTATATATATATATATATATATATATATATATATATATATATATATATATATCATATATATATATATATATATATATATATATATATATATATATATATATATATATATATATATATATATATATATATAAGTGAAAACCCAAGGACGTGTTCTAGCAACACAGCGAGTATCTTGCCTGGGATTACAGCCTGACTAGTCATCCTGAAATAAACCTGCCATGAAACCACTCACCACCACCACCTTGAGATCAACACAGGCCGCAAGCATCCCTTGTCAAAACTCACGTCGGCGGTTCACGTGAAAATGTTAATTCTTTAAAAGTCTAAATTTTATCATCATAAACAATTTCACTTCTCACACATGAATGTACAGTGTACAGTAGGGTGTCCCAAGATCATAGAGGGAAAAAATTAAACATGTTTTTTTCACTTGCTCGTGTTTTACTTCTGTTAACACATGCATAAGAAGAGTTCCTGAGAAATTAGATGAAATTCGGAGAATATTTAGGGGTCGCAACAAACTGAACAATTTTCTAATAACCTTCAAAAACAAAGAAAAAACTCAAAACATCCCACATTTTTAGAAAGAAACTTATAAGGAAACCAAAACAGACAGTTTTCATTGTTTCCATTCAGAAAGCCTTCTTTTGAAGGTCCTCCTTCTTTTCCCGCCCCACAAGTTTCCGATGGTGGTGGACTAACTGGAGGAGATACTTCTCCTGTGCGGCCGACTTCGTGGACCCCAGGTAGCGCTGGACTAGGGCGATGCCCCGCTCCACGGCATCGTTGACCACTCGGAGGCCAAGTGCCCGTTTCCGAGCGTCCTTGAATCGGTCGTCCTCCTCCCACAATGCTGGGTCCTTTGCCAGGAAGCCCTTGTCCGCGTTGAGTTTCTGAAAGAAGGACCGTGTCTTCGAAGTGACGAAGGACGAGAGGGAGGAAGATATCGTCATCTTTTTTCCCTCCAATCGCTTGAGTTCCTTCTTCGAGGCGGGCTTGTCCAATGCCTTGACCATCTGCTTCTTCTCCTCCACATCAATCCTTGAGTCGAAGAAGGCCAGTCCCGCGTTTTCCTCGGAAACGTACCACAGGTGGCGTCGCAGGGCTTGTTCTGCTGCCTTGGCAACGGTTTGGTCAGGGTATGTCTTGAGGATCTTGAGGAAGAGCACGTCGTTCAACGGAGCTTTCACAGAGATCAGTGCCTCATGCCATTGCTTGCAGTACACCAGAGCAACGAAGAGGGCACTCGTTCCACTCCGGCCTTCTCTCGACCAGTCAGCGACAGCTGGGATTTCAGCATCTGAAGCTTGAGGCAGTAGATGGCCTTGGCCATCCACCGGGCTTGATGGAGAGCTCCAGGACGGCGGAATGGTTTGGCTGGACCTTCACCACGAGGAACAGGTAGGAGAGACGGAGAAGAAGTTCTTCATAGTCCTCCTGGGATGGTTCTTCGACATCAGAGCCTCCTTCAGGAAGGCCAATGCGTCGTCCTTCAGCTTGCTGGCAGTGTCATTGGTGGCGAAGAACTCTACGAGGTCCTCCGATGTTTCCACCGTCTCTCTCTGCGAGGAATCCACGAAGGACATCGATCACGGAGTCGTTTGAAGATTCCAATGTCAGGACCAGAGGAAGAGCGAGGCTGGCTTCGAAGACATCCTTGAGGATCACCTCGTGGACATGATGGCGGCAGGCCAACCAAAGCAAGCTTCGTCCGAGTTCTTGCTCAATCCGAATGCAAGCACCTTGCACCATGCCAGTGTCGAAGCCGTGGTTCGAAACAGAAGGCGATGATCTTGTCCCTGACGCCCGCTTCGTCCACCTCCTTCAAGACCACTGCAGCCACATTTCTGCCAGTCGAATCCGAGCTTGCCGGGACCCCAAGAAGGAGCTCGGCGTCATCTTCCCCTGTGAGGAGGACGGCAATGCGGTCCTCCGTATCGTCAGAGAGGGACGGGAGGAGTTTTCTGTCCCAATGCAGGACCAACCTCTCAGGTATCTCCTGGTTCCGCAGTTCCACGATCTTCTCGGCGGCTTGCTCTCTCCCGCAATTCGTGCTCGATGGACCGTGCTCTTCGAGACCGCCATACTCCCAATGTCCATTCCAAGAACTTGAGCGGTAGCTGCGAACGTTGAAGTTGTTTGCCGCACCGACAACTTCTCTCGATCCCAAGTTGAAATGAGGTTAAGATCCTTCACGGAGATCGATGGCGACTGTTTGAGTTTTTTCCTCTGGCTTCGGGATCCACGAGCCGGTGATGACGTCGTCGACACAGGACTGTGCTGCTGCTACTGCTTTGGCTTGGGATTTCCACCCTTTCAGTCAGCCTGGCAATGTCGCTGTCTTCACGTTCTGGAGCCGCTTGAGTCGAGTTCCGCGCTCGACCTGCTTCTCCACCTTCTTCGCTGTCACGAGGTCAATTCCAGCCATGGATGATTCCCCTCTGTTTCTCTCTGACTCGTAGGAACTCCTTGTCCTCGTCCTTCACGTCTGCCCGTTGGAGAGAGGAGGAGTGTGCGAGGTCGAAGATTTCTTGGAGGTCTCCTTTGAAAATCTCCTCATCCATACGATGTTTCGGCCTGTCTTTGTTCTTGTTCTTCTTGAGGTCATTGTACGCCTTTACCAGCTTTGACAGCTTCGTGCCGGTGTGTATTACTGTAGTTGTCGGAATCCCGGCGCGTGACCAGAAAGGGAGAACCTCCTCCACCACCGCCTTCCTGCTCCCGCTCGCCGTCTTCCCCATCTCCCGGTGGTGGTGGTAGTAGCGGAGGAGGACCTGCTCCTTCGATGGTAGCCGGGCTCCGGTGATTTCATCGATTGGAGCCTTGTCGATCAGCCAAAGATTACTAGCGGCTCTTGTTGCCATGTTGATAACCTGAGGGAGAAAAAAAGTGGAAATTTAGAAAAATCCTGAAATTCGAGTCACGTCACCTAAATGTTCACTTTGTCGGGACCCCTAAATATTACTCAATTCGCCCAAAATTTCAACGCAATACTGTTTTACTATGAGAGAACCGGAATAACACACCAGCGTGCAACATTTCAAAACTTTTGCATTTTGGGACACCCTAGTGTACAGTGCAGTGCACTTTTTATGTACAGGGGAAGTACTCTCATTTTCAAAGTGATATCGATTACCTGAACTTTTTCCAATCTTTTGCCATAAAATTGGTCTCTGCTTTAGCCCTCTACCAATCATATCTGTTAGAATTTGTCAGTGCATTGCAGGGATTCTTTTCCAAAACCAATCAAGGATGGCTAACATCCATCCCAACCCATCTAGATCCCCACCCTAAAACTCCTCATGGCCTTCAATGGGACTTAACCCCTTCACGCCCAGATCTTTCCTTTGCTATAAAAAAATAGTCTGTAGTTAGCCATAAAATTAAAAAAGGTAACTTAATATACCAAATTAGCTAGTGGACAAGGATACTATACAGGTCATATCTATAGAATATTGTTTATATTCACTAAAAATCGTCTAATGATACCCAAATTACAATGGAAATTACGTTCAAGGGGTTAAATCATTCACATTCATCAGATCAACAGAGTCACTCACCCAACACAAGCGCTGATGGCAGGCATGAGTTGTCTCGGGCGTTGGTGAGGTAGATTCCTCTCGATGCCTCATCCTTGACTTGCTTATTCACAGCTTGAGCAATGCCGTGAGGGTTGACAGAATATCCTTCTGTTGTTATGACCTGAAGCAGTAAATAAACTTTTGTTCTTCTATCACTCAGATTTGATAACATTCCTATTTCAGGTTGCTACTTCTACCTGTGTTGTATTATCTTGTTTACTTAATAAGAACATAAGAAGAACATTAGGAAGCTACAACAGGCCGCGAGACCTACACGTGGTAGTCCCTGTTACTTAACAACTACCTACATCCATCTTCATCCCCATCCATGAATTTATCTAGCCTCCCTTTAAAGCCCTAATGACTCCGCACTAAACTACCTGTCTACTGAGTCCATTCAGTTGCCCAGTCCATTAATGACAGTATTCCATGCTGAGTCATCTTTGGCAGCCTCTTGGTCAAGGCACAAACCTCATACCTCATCATTTTTGGGCCAGTCTTGACAACTCTACCGTCAACATTCATACTTCTCATTCTTTTCACCACATTACACTCCTGCATCCTTAACACTTCAGTCTGCTTAACCCCTTCACGCCCAGATCTTTCCTTTGCTATAAAAAAAATTGTCTGTTGTTAGCCATAAAATTACGAAAAGTAACTGAATATACCAAATTAGCCAGTGGACAAAGATACTAAACAGGTCATAGGTATAAAATATTGCTTATATTCACTAAAAATCGTCTAATGGTAGCTCACTTACAAGGGAAATAACGTTCTGGGTCTCAAGGGGTTAAACTTAACACATCAATACTGCATTTGGCTTCCATTCTACTTCTTAATTACTTATTTGCAAACCTGATCGAATTAGACCCACCATTCAAAGGTGCACCACACAACAATCTGATCATCCTTATCTCACTGCATTTCAGCCTATATACAGCCTATATACATCCTCCTCCTCCTTCTTTGTTCAGATTCCACTAATATGACGCATCACACTCCTCACACAGGCTACATGCAAACACCCTTCAGCTCGAAAGGAAGACTCTCTACATCAGTAAAGATAACAACTTGTTCTAACTAATAATAACAAAAATAATGATAATAATGACAATAAAAAAATAATTGATAATATATAATCAATGAATATAACAGATAAGAATAAAAAGAACCCGATCAAAGAAAAAAATAAAAGATAATCAATAATAAGCAGCATTCATTGCCCTGGCCAAGAGGAAGGAAGGAGAAATCACGTCACCATCAACAAATACTAAGTATACTTTAACCTTCACCATGCATCTGTTACCTTGTACCTTCACTAAATATTCTACTAAAATAAATAAATATTCAGCAAAACTTCTTGCAGCCACTCATAAATGTCATTCTACGCCCCTCAGCTCTTTCTTAGTCAACACTCTGCATAGACTACCTTGTTCAATACTTCTTTAGGAATTCCTTGCCTAATACCATCCAGTTAATTAAGAAACATTACCATCCAGTATAAGAAATAGTGTTGGAGTTGGATCTGGTCTCTTACTCTTACAATTGATCTTCCAGCAACTCTACCTCCACCACTAACATTGTGTGGATAACAAATCTCTTCTAAACACCAAAAACACTCAACAGCAAAGCCAATCCATTCTTGATCCTCTCTCACTATCCCTTATAAGCGGTGCAGTAAATCTCTACAACATTCTCATGCACAATATCCTCTACACAGGATAACTTCCACATCTATCAATTTTTTAAACAATATATTTTTTCACTGTCTACGCCACCTCCACGCCGTGCTTCACTCACTCAGAAACTCTCCACTTCAAACCTTTTTTTACGCTTTTAGACTCAGCATACATTCATTTGTGTTCCTTTCCTACCTTCCTGAACCTCCTGCCTTCCTGGGGATGCCTTGCTACCGTGCCTGTGCTCCCTCCCACCTGCTGTGTGACATAGATCACTAGACAGAATTTGTGTGAATAAATCAGATTATTTCCTTGAGTAACCTTGACTACATACCATATCACTGTTTCAATCATTCAGATAGCATGCAATTCTACACTGTAAAGTTCCAAGGGAAGACATGAATACAGAAATCATCTAGCTGGTTCATTACTCAAAGCTCTATACAAGCCCTACAAGCTGGTTCATTACTCAAAGCTCTATACAAGCCCTACAAGCTGGTTCATTACTCAAAGCTCTATACAAGCCCTACAAGCTGGTTCATTACTCAAAGCTCTGTACAGCCCTACAGGAATATCAACGCTTCCTGAACACTAACTCTTTTCATGAACGGTGACAGGAAGTATCCTGGCATGGGGTCCAGGTCTGGTGAGCCGTGAATCCTCCACTGGTCCAGCTGACAGGCCAGCTCCAGTTCATCCACCACTCCTCCCCAACGCATCATGGACTCCAGCGTCAGCAGCTGAAAAGATGATGACCACTTGTTCATGACGGCTGGGATCACATGTTAATATACGGTACACTCAACCCTCGGCTACCGTGCCTAATTGCTGCCGCCATAACCGCGCTGAGCAGGTACGATGAATTGTATACAGGTTGAAGTTCCCAAACTCGGCATCCCAAGACTCGGCAACACCTAAAACTCGGCTATGGTTCCGGATTTTCCAAAACACGACAGAACACCCAAAACCCGGCGCGTAGTTGCCAGGTCGGCCGCTAGGTGCCACCACACTAGGCCGCTTGGTTTCTTATCGGTGAAATATAGCTTTTTCCCTACATATTGAAGTATACAATCCTCTTTTTAGAATAATTTTGTCACCCTCACCACATTATAATGGACTCAGTGACCTAGTTTCGGGGTAGGGAGGGATTATCTAACTACCTTAATTTTTTTCATGTGATTTTCATGCTTTTTTTCCCTTTAATATATCTACGTTCTAAAAGTCGGAAAATTCCATTACTCGGCTCGGCGCTGGTCCCGAGGTTGCCGAGTTTGAGAACTTCAACCTGTATTATGCTTGGCGAATAGGCTGAAATAGAGCCAATAATGTGCTGTGAAGAGAGTGCTCTTTATTATTGACAATTTTAGAAAATATGGTCAGCACACCAACCCATCGACAATGATAAACTTGTATACAGTAAACCTTCCCTAATTCGAAACCGTATAATTAGAACTTCGGATAATTTGACCTGTTTTAGGCCCAGTTTCAATTTTTCAACATCTTTCCATAATCCGAATTGAAGTTTGAATTCTCCGGGCCTTACTAGTGCGAGTCTGACCCCTCCCATGTGACCCACAGGCGCCTCAGTCTTTCGCGTGCTTTCCTCCTGGCAACATCTCCCCACAGAGTGCTCCACTACACTACAACTACGTGTTCTTTTGTTGCCTCTCTAGCCTTGAAGTGTATTATGTTGATGCTTGAGTGCTCAGTGTATCATGTACATGGCTGCATCATGTGTTTGTGGATCTGGAAAAGGCTTTTGACAGGATTCCAAGAAGGACAATTAGATGGGCATTACGAAGACAAAGGGTACCGGAGAGGCTTGTAAGGCTGGTAATGGCTCTGTATGAAGGGTCGAGATCAAAGGTGAGAGTAGCTGGAGGAACACCAGATGCCTTTGAGATAGGTGTGGGGGTGCATCAAGGCCCAGTTCTCAGTCTCTTTTGTTTGTGGTAGTGATGGAAGAGGCCACAAAGGAATGCAGAGCAGGAGATCCATGGGAGCTCCAATATGCAGATGATTTAGTCTTGACAGCTGAGACAAAGGAGGAAGTTGAGAGGAGATTTGTAGATTGGAAGCAAGCAATGGAGAGAAGAGGTCTGAAGGTGAATATGTCCAAGACAAAGATGATGGTAACAGGCAAGAAAATAGAGCAAAATATACAAGTGGGAAGGTTTCCCTGTGGAGTGTGCGGGAGTGGAGTAGCAGTAAACTCTATTCGAAGCAAGGAATGTGACAAGTGGTGCCATAAAAGATGTTCGGGACTAGGATCCCTGAATGGGGGGGTAGATTTCTGCTGTTCAGTGTTTATGAGAAGAATCAACAGAGAAGGCCCGCCAGAAGAGGAAGAGCTAGAAACTATAGAAATGAATGGTGGTGTAATAGAAGAAGTGAAACAGTTATGCTATCTTGGTGACATGTCAGATAGCGAGGGTGGCGTGGAGAGAGCAGTAAGAACACGAGTAACAACTACATGGATGAAGTGGAGAGAGATGGCGGGACTGCTGATAAACAAGAGTATTCCACTGAAAAACAGAGGAAGAGTATTTGAAGCATGTATAAGATCCGTGTTGCTGTATGGTTCTGAGACATGGGCTTTGACGAAGAAGTTGGAGGATGTGTTGGTTGGGTGTGATGGGAGAATGTTGAGATATATGACTGGGATCACATGGAGAGATGAAGTGTCCAGTGAAGAGGTGGCAAGAAAATGTGGATTGAAGGAGCTGAGTACAGTGCTGAGAGTAAGGCGATGGAGGTGGTTTGGGCACGTGAAGAGGAGAGAAGGTGGTGAGGCATTAGGGAAAGCTGTTGGAGTGGAAATTCCATGTCGCCGTCCACCGGGCAGGCCAAGTAAGACAAGGAGGCAGTGTGTTGAAGAGGATCTGGCAGCATTGGGCATTGAAGAAGTTGAGACAACACATAGAGATAGTTGGAAGTGCATCATCGGCCGTCTAACCTCATAAAAATTATGGGAAAAACTGATGTTAAACTGAAAGAAGAAGAAGAAGAAGAATCTTGAGTGCTCAGTGTACAGTAGTTCTGCATTTCAAGACTTCAGTATTAGCCATGTTTTGGTGAGTACACGTAATACAATCTGTGCTGTTTTGGCATGTTATAGCGAGTTCTTATTGTGTGGAGGGGCTAGAGGTAACCATCGGATAATTCGTACTTTCGGCTAATTCGATCTAGGTTTCCCCTCAATTAGTTCAAATTAGAGAGGGTTTACTGTATTGAGGTTGGGTAGCAGAAACTTAGTACATAGTTCACTTAACATCCAAATCTTCATCACCTTAGAGAGCTGGTGGAATACTTTGTAGTAAATATACATAGTCACCATGTTGCCTTGCAGCGATGGGTCACATCAAAAGTGTGGTGCAGAGTGAGTAATGCAATGAATGTTACTTGCAGTGTTTGCAGGGCTATTTAGGAATTCCATCCTTCATGTGTCATTGCATGCACGGTGAGTGAAGTTGAGGATGGAAAGTCTTGTTATGGGTTAGGTCTCTTTCCATTACAAGCACCAATAGTACAATTAGCACCAATACTGCTACATGACTGAGTAGCAAAACACAAGGTCGCCCAACAGCAAGGGTTGAAAGTGGAAAACTTTAGGCATTTAATTCCCCTAACATTGAAAGGACTCTCCCTATACCTGAATGTGTCACTCCCCAGTACATGAGGGATGGAGAGGACAGACCACCAAAAACTGACTGTCCCAGACATAACATACCATATATGGTGGCGTATAAGTCAACCAGGCGTACAAGTCGACCCCGAGATTATTAACTCAAGGTTACGGGTTAGGCCTATACTTGCCGTATAAGTCGGCCCCCAAAATACGGCAGGCTACTGGTAGGCCAAAGCTTGAATGTGGATAGGCTACGGTACGGTATACGGTAACCTGTCGCAAAAACACACAACACCACACCACTTATATGAAGATGTGAATCTTTACTATAGGTCCGCCTCTTGTTTTCACTTGAAAAACACCCTAGTGGCCTGATAGTACCGCTACATACTGTATATTATAGTAAAACACCCTAGTGGCCTGATAGTACCGCTACATACTGTATATTATAGTAAAAACACCTAGTGCCTGATAGTACTGCTACATACTGTATATTATAGTAAAACACCCTAGTGGCCTGATAGTACCGCTACATACTGTATATTATAGTAAAACACCCTAGTGGCCTGATAGTACTGCTACATGCTGTATATTATAGTAAAACACCCTAGTGCCGTGATAGTACCGCTACATACTGTATATTATAGTAAAACACCCTAGTGGCCTGATAGTACTGCTACATACTGTATATTATAGTAAAACACCCTAGTGGCCTGATAGTACCGCTACATACTGTATATTATAGTAAAACACCCTAGTGCCCTGATAGTACTGCTACATACTGTATATTATAGTAAAACACCCTAGTGCCCTGATAGTACCGCTACATACTGTATATTATAGTAAAACACCCTAGTGGCCTGATAGTACTGCTACATCTGTATATTATAGTAAAACACCCAGTGGCCTGATAGTACGCTAAGTACTGTATATAAGTAAAACACCCTAGTGCCTGATTTAGCATATACGCTAGTTTATATAAAACACCGTGCCTGATAGTACGTACATCTGTATATTATAGTAACACCTAGTGCCCTGATAGTACTGCTACTAACGTTATTTCAGTATACACCTATGGCCTGATAGTCTGCACATACTGTATATTGTAGTAAACCTAGTGCTGATTGTACGTACTACTGTATATGTAGTAAAACCCAGTGCCTTGTAGTATGCTTCATACTGATATTTGTAACCCTAGTGGCCTATAGTACTGCGACATGCTTATATTTAGAAACCCTTGGCCGATACTGTACATACTGTATTTAAGTAACCCCTAGTGTGCCCTGATAGTATGACATACTGTATTTATAGTAAAACTAGTGCCGATTGTATGCTACATCACTGTATATCAGTAAACACTGTGGCCTATAGTACCACATACTGCTATATTATAGTAAGAGCACATAGTGGCCTGATGTTTCTAACCCTGCTCACAATTAATAATTAAGTAAGAAACACCCTATGCCCTGATAGTACTGCACATACTGTAATATAGTCAACAACCTAGTGCCTGATAGTCTGCTACATACTGTATATATAGTAACCTAGTGCCTGTGTACCGCACATACTGTATATTATAGTAACACCGTGCCGTGATAGTACTGCTACATACTGTATATTATAGTAAAACACCTAGTGGCCTGATAGTACTGCTACATACTGTATATTATAGTAAAACCCTAGTGCCCTGATAGTACCGCTACATACTGTATTTATAGTAAAACACCCTAGTGCCCTGATAGTACTGCTACATACTGTATATTATAGTAAAAACCCTAGTGGCCTGATAGTACTGCTACATACTGATATTATAGTAAAACACCCTAGTGCCCTGATAGTACTGCTACATACTGTATATTATAGTAAAACACCCTAGTGGCCTGATAGTACCGCTACATACTGTATATTATAGTAAAACACCCTAGTGGCCTGATAGTACTGCTACATACTGTATATTACAGTAAAACACCCTAGTGGCCTGATAGTACTGCTACATACTGTATATTATAGTAAAACACCCTAGTGCCCTGATAGTACTGCTACATACTGTATATTATAGTAAAACACCCTAGTGGCCTGATAGTACTGCTACATACTGTATATTATAGTAAAACACGGTAATACCTAAGACTGGACTGCACTAACCGGAGCCCTCCACCATTTGCATTCGCTAGTGTTTACACTTTGTGTATCAGCTGTTTCCATCAGCTGTTGGCTGTGGGGGGAACTGCCGCTAAACGTCTTCTCCAGTTATCACTTTTGCTTTGGAAGTGGCGCAGCGCATATTGTAGTTGTCTGATTGGAGTTATGGTAAGTGGTGTACAGCGATTGTTAGTAGTGCTGTTCCACTTGTTTGCCACTCGGTGGTAAAGGTTCGCATTTTATCCTTGCCGTATAAGTCGACCCCTAGTTAGTTATGGAGATATTTTTATCAGGCTCAAAGAGTCGACTTGTTTGCCACCATTTACAGTACATGTCCACCAACAAATGCTAGTTGCAAAGGAGGAGGGCAATTAGGAGGCCTGAGGGAATTTTTGTGTTCTAACCAGCCATTTCTCACACAATTAAATAGCAATTAAAAGGAAACAATCCCCTGTGTGCCTTCACTACATGAACAACAAGGCAACTGAGTCATTAAGTCCCTGCCCTGCACCAACTGAGTCATTAAGTCCCTGTCCTGCACCAACTGAGTCATTAAGTCCCTGCCCTGCATCAACTGAGTCATTAAGTCCCTGCCCTGCATCAACTGAGTCATTAAGTCCCTGCCCTGCACCAACTGAGTCATTAAGTCCCTGCCCTGCACCAACTGAGTCATTAAGTCCCTGCCCTGCACCAACTGAGTCATTAAGTCCCTGCCCTCCATCAACTGAGTCATTAAGTCCCTGCCCTGCATCAACTGAGTCATTAAGTCCCTGCCCTGCATCAACTGAGTCATTAAGTCCTTGCCCTGCACCAACTGAGTCATTAAGTCCCTGCCCTGCACCAACTGAGTCATTAAGTCCCTGCCCTGCACCAACTGAGTCATTAAGTCCCTGCCCTGCATCAACTGAGTCATTAAGTCCCTGCCCTGCACCAACTGAGTCATTAAGTCCCTGCCCTGCACCAATTGAGTCATTAAGTCCCTGCCCTGCACCAACTGAGTCATTAAGTCCCTGCCCTGCACCAATTGAGTCATTAAGTCCCTGCCCTGCACCAACTGAGTCATTAAGTCCCTACCCTGCACCAACTGAGTCATTAAGTCCCTGCCCTGCACCAACTGAGTCATTAAGTCCCTGCCCTGCACCAACTGAGTCATTAAGTCCCTGCCCTGCATCAACTGAGTCATTAAGTCCCTGCCCTGCACCAACTGAGTCATTAAGTCCTGCCCTGCACCAACTGAGTCATTAAGTCCCTGCCCTGCACCAACTGAGTCATTAAGTCCCTGCCCTGCATCAACTGAGTCATTAAGTCCCTGCCCTGCACCAACTGAGTCATTAAGTCCCTGCCCTGCACCAACTGAGTCATTAAGTCCCTGCCCTGCATCAACTGAGTCATTAAGTCCCTGCCCTGCACCAACTGAGTCATTAAGTCCCTGCCCTGCACCAACTGAGTCATTAAGTCCCTGCCTGCACCAACTGAGTAATTAAGTCCCTGCCCTGCACCAACTGAGTCATTAAGTCCCTGCCCTGCATCAACTGAGTCATTAAGTCCCTGCCCTGCACCAACTGAGTCATTAAGTCCCTGCCCTGCATCAACTGAGTCATTAAGTCCCTGCCCTGCACCAACTGAGTCATTAAGTCCCTGCCCTGCACCAACTGAGTCATTAAGTCCTGCCCTGCATCAACTGAGTCATTAAGTCCCTGCCCTGCACCAACTGAGTCATTAAGTCCTGCCCTGCACCAACTGAGTCATTAAGTCCCTGCCCTGCACCAACTGAGTCATTAAGTCCCTGCCCTGCACCAACTGAGTCATTAAGTCCCTGTCCTGCACCAACTGAGTCATTAAGTCCCTGCCCTGCACCAACTGAGTCATTAAGTCCCTGCCCTGCACCACTGAGTCATTAAGTCCCTGCCCTGCATCAACTGAGTCATTAAGTCCCTGCCCTGCACCAACTGAGTCATTAAGTCCCTGCCCTGCACCAACTGAGTCATTAAGTCCCTGCCCTGCACCAACTGAGTCATTAAGTCCCTGCCCTGCACCAACTGAGTCATTAAGTCCCTGCCCTGCACCAACTGAGTCATTAAGTCCCTGCCCTGCACCAACTGAGTCATTAAGTCCCTGCCCTGCACCAACTGAGTCATTAAGTCCCTGCCCTGCACCAACTGAGTCATTAAGTCCCTGCCCTGCACCAACTGAGTCATTAAGTCCCTGCCCTGCACCAACTGAGTCATTAAGTCCCTGCCCTGCACCAACTGAGTCATTAAGTCCCTGCCCTGCACCAACTGAGTCATTAAGTCCCTGCCCTGCATCAACTGAGTCATTAAGTCCCTGCCCTGCATCAACTGAGTCATTAAGTCCCTGCCCTGCACCAACTGAGTCATTAAGTCCCTGCCCTGCACCAACTGAGTCATTAAGTCCCTGCCCTGCACCAACTGAGTCATTAAGTCCCTGCCCTGCACCAACTGAGTCATTAAGTCCCTGCCCTGCACCAACTGAGTCATTAAGTCCCTGCCCTGCACCAACTGAGTCATTAAGTCCCTGCCCTGCACCAACTGAGTCATTAAGTCCCTGCCCTGCACCAACTGAGGTCAATGTAGCCGAGAAAAAAGAAGCGGCTGACACCAACAGCGACAAACTGAACCCAGAAACATGCCTGCAAGACTTCAGACCATGAGAACATGAGAAAATAAGGAAGCTACAAGAGGCTGTGAGACCTACACGAGGTAGTTCCTGTTACTTAACACTACCTACATCCACCTTTCATCCCCATCCATGAATTTATCTAGCTTCCTTTTAAAGCTCCCTATTGACTCCACACTAACTACCTTGTTGAGGCGGTAGAGGAGTGGTTAGTCTCTGACTGGCGTTCTCGGTGACCCGAGTTCGATCCCCGAAGAAACCCAAAACCTTTCTGCACCGTCGAGTGGCCTAAGAACACCCACATGCCCTGCCCATCAACTCTACCTTCGATTGTGAGTGCATCGGAGGACACAGGGGGGCGGCATGAGCCTCTAATCACAAGCGTCACTATAAGAATCCTGCCTGCACCACCAACGGGCGAGGACCAACCATCAGAACCCTCAAGTGAACCTCCAGAGCCTACCATCCGAGCCCTGGGTCACCACTGCCTACAGGCGCTATAGGCACAAATATATATAAAAAAAAAAAAACCTGTCTACTGAGTCCATTCCAATCATTTACCACCCTATTTGTGAACCTTTTTTTTTTTATTTCTTTTTTAAATCTACGCTTTTCCGACTCACCATGACATCCGTGTTGCAGGACCAATCATGGGGCGGAAAGTGTGACCGCAGATAGTCACAGATTCTATTTTCTAGAGAGACATTTTCTGAGTCATAGTAAAAGTTGCATTCATCCACGGTGAGTCCCTCTGTGTTGAGAGTGATGGCGTCGCCGATGGCCATGCCGTACACCAGGCCTGGAATGGAGGGATCAAGAGACACCTGTTGAATGATGCAAATGAGAAAGTTTATGATGCATTCTTTCACCCCTTCACGCCCAGATCTTTCCTTTGCTATATAAAATCGTCCATAGTTAGCCATAAAATTACGAAAAGTAACTAAATATACCAAATTAGTTAGCCGACAAGGATACTAAACAGGTCATATCTATAAAATATTGCTTATAGTCACTAAAAAGTGTCTAATGGTACCCAAATTACAGTGGAAATAACGCTCTGGGCCTCAAGGGGTTAATCTGGCAGTGCAATCTTGGACTTCATGTGGCTCAAAAATTTTCAAGTTCATGTTCATGTTTGGACATGGTATGCACAATGCACATCTGTCCACTGCAAGTACCACATGCCATGATATTATGTACATTCAACATTTGCATTATGATGTGGTTTATTATTTCAATTATGCCAAAGATCAGAACATTTTTCAAGCTAAGTGATGGTACATGAGGATCTCCTACAGCCTCTACAATCTACATCCTACATCATTCTTAAAACTGATAACATACCAATATATCATGAATGGAGTGACCTTGGACAATATGTAACTTATTTCTAGTACACTCATGGTAATCATTTCTTTCACCGGGTCATATTTCCCTAACTATAAAGGACCTTGGGCCTAATGGTTAATGGCTATATGAATCATTTAATTACCTAAAGAAAATTAAAAAATGAGAAACTCTAATCCTTGCTGGAAAATAGATTGAAGGTAGGACACTGATCTTATTGTTCCAATTATCAATTCCCTGAAGACCCTTCCGGCCATCCTCATCTTACTACAACACCACTGGAAGCAAATCCCAAGACCTGGCAGTCCATTTGACCTAACAAGATTTTAAACTAAGGACTCATAAGAGCGAATTCCTCGGAAATTCCTTATCAACATTGCCTCATCGATATGTCCTCAATGTGGTACACACATTTCATCTCTAACAGCAGATGGTTGAATCACTGGACTGGGCATGATGAGGACTGATGTACACTGCCGTACCTTTTGACCGGATACACAACCCAACACGACAAACAGGATTACCTAACTAATAACACTTTGTATGGGTGACCACTTATGGATAAATTTATAACCTAACTAAATCAATACTTTAGCCTATGAGAACTGAGGTTACCATCCTTATTTATGAGGGAAGGGGAAATTGTGTGGTGTGTGAGGATATGCGAGTGCAAGGCAGACACCCCGGCTTAAGTCTTCTCTCATCAGGTATCTGTGGCGGGTGGAGAGGCGAGTGGCCGAGTGAGTGGGGTGGGTTGTTTAGGAATTTCAAGAACATTTATAACCAGGCGGGGGTTGCAATTACTAAGGTACTTTTAGATATTTACGGAGACACTAACCTGTGGCGGATGGTGAGGCGAGAGTGGCCGAGTGAATGGGGAGACGCTACTCGCCCGAATCCTGTGCTCCCCACCGACCTTGGCTACAATTTCTCTTTTTCTAAACATCCAATTAAGTGGGGGAGGGAGGGAGGGGGGGAGAGCATAAGATAATCATGGACTTTCTTATTAATGTGGTTCAATCTTTCAAGATGATTAAGAATTTTCTTTTAATACAAAAATAAAAGTTAACTAAAAAAGGATCCGAACTAAAATCAAGATACTACTACTTTCAAGCCTTCGGATAGGAACCCGGGAATTCCTGGAGTAGTGGGAGTGAGTTGCTACAATAACTACTAATGATAACTACTTACAATAACTGTAATGGGGAATCTCTACCTTCTCATCATAATTATGTATAACCCGTCTCCTTATTTACAGTGAGGTAGGAATGAACTTTACCCTTTTGCCTATCATCCAACAATGTTATTCTGCTACAAACTAGCCTATAATACTTATATTTAATCTAAACGGTTTTGCCACAAGATCTCTCCGCATTTTACTGACGGATCATTCAACATTCTGGCCCTGTCCGTGTACTGCTGTTATGGTGGCGCTGACAGCCTGGTGACGGGCTCCGAGGTGTGGTGTCTGTAGCAATGGCTGAGTCTGTGACGTCACAACATGGAGCTAATGGTTTTTGTGCGCACAAACTTTTCTAAAACTTAGATTGTCTGTATCATCAAAAATACTGTTTAGAGACTGTTTATTAACCCCTTCACGCCCAGATCTTTACCTTTGCTATAAAAAATTGTATGTTGTCGAGCCATAAAATTACGAAAAGTAACTTAATATATCAAATTAGTTAGTCGACTCGATCGATAAAATATTGGTTATATTAACTTAAAAACGTCTAATGGTAGCCAAATTACAATGGAAATTACGCTCTGGGTCTCAAGGGGTTAAAAAATCAACTGCTGTGAGGCTTGGAGATTTTATACTGTTCGCTGGTTCAAGTAGAGGAAACAGGCCCATTCTCAGTCAAGACTCACCCAGCAGCGAGTCTGTCAGCTGGTCTGGCTTGAGGGTGGTGGCACAGGCTGGCGGCATTAACGGACACTTGAGTTTATTAGTGCGTGACATTCCCTGAGCCTGACGGTACTCCATGCTGGCTGACTCTGGGTTGCTGACGCTGGTCACCACCTTCATGCCTCTCACCCGCGTGAAGATGCTGACCCTTGCAGCAGGCCTGGAGGAACAAAGAACGGCAAGGGTCTTACAATGCTCTACTTGCTCAAAGTGCAGGTCAAACCTCTCACAGCTCTCTTGTCACTCTAGAGTTAGAGTTTACAGAGGCGCCGAATCCTAACAAAAACTTCCGCACACTGGCCGAACCCTCAAATATGGGAGAACAAGTAAATTAATATAGAAAAAAAAAAAAAATGATTCACAATTCAAGAGTATATTTGGATAATAAGAATAAATTCCACTTAAAAAATTATTACAAAAGTGTTAAAAAATTGCCTCAAAATTCAAGAGTACAGGGAGGTCCTGAAGATACGAGCAGTTAGGTTCCACCTGGCATACTCGTAAAGCGAAATCTCGTATAACGAAACACATAACTAATGGTAAAATATAGGTTTGGTTCCAGGACCCCATCAATTAAAAAAGAGAAGAAAAAAAAGAGACATGTTTTTCAAGCTAAAATAAACTATAGCAAACACAACAAACACACAGCGTCTATATTACCCACACTGTACTACCTATTCTGTAGAAAAAGGATTCTGAAAGAGAAAATAGCACACAAAATAACATAACTGCACATTAATTAAACATAAAACATGCATAACAAGCAAAAAAGACGTTGTAATGTAGGGGACGCCGCGTGATGCGAGAGAAGGTAGTGTAGCGGTCCCAAGGTTGGGGCCGCACACCTGCTAATTACCCCTAAAGGTCAGGCCGTGCCATATGCTTAATTACCCTTCAGGTCACGCCTTGCTAGGGGTGACCTGACTGCGGTCCCAAGATTGGGGCCGCACACCTGCTAATTACCCCTAAATGTCAGGCCGTGCCATATGCTTAATTACCCTTCAGGTCAGGGCTTGCTACGGTGACCTCACTGGGGTCAACCAAATCCAGCTTTGTCCAGCCCGGGAGTGGTAGGGCGCGCATTTTGAACTTGATAATTTTACTCACCCGTTTGAATGTTATATCATTGGATTTTCGATCTCGTATATTGAAAATAGACCCTAATTTACACATCTCGTATCATCGGATTCTCGTATACCGAATCCTCGTATAACGGGACCTCCCTGTATACAGTACCCTCCCGAGTTTCACGTTATGCGAGTTTCGCGATCCGCGAGTTTCGCGCCGAGTCCTAAATTCTTATCATCCTGACTTTCGCGCATTATCTCCTTGAGTTTCGTGCTTCTTCGAGCTTGTTTTTTTTTTTTGTTTTTTTTTGGTGTGTGTGTGTATGTGTGTGCCTACAGCACCGTTAGGCAGTGACCTCCAGGGGTGGGATGGTAGGCCCTGGAGGTTCCCTCTAGGGCTGTGATGGTTGGCCCTCGCCCGTGGTGGCACAGGCAGGAGTTTTATAGTGATGCTTGTGATTAGAGGTTCATGTCTCCCCCTGTGGCCTCCGATGCACTCGCAATCATAGGTAGAGTTGATGGGCAGCATGTGGGTGTTCTTAGGCTACTCGACGGTGCAGAGAAAGATTTTAAACCTTATGGTAATATCAAGATCAAGATCAAGATCAAGATCAAGTATCTAAAGTGGCTAAAGAGGTAAATAGTGGTATGTAGCTACTGTAAGCTACAGATGGAAGAATGGTGGCAGCAAGACATGTGTGATGTGTGAGACAGAAGTGGATGAAACGGTGGAGCACTTGATGCTGGAATGTGAACGGTATGAGTATGCTAGAACAAAGATGTTGGAGGTAGTGGTAGGAGAAGTCGGAGTGGAAGAATGGCGAGAGATGAGAGACAGGAGTGTGGATAGGCAGATGGAGTACCTGCTGGGGTTGTATGCTGAGTGGAGGAGTGACAGTCGTGTGGCTGAAAGTGTAAAAGAATTCTTGGAGAACTCTTGGAGAGCAAGCATGAGAGAGAATGAGTGGCAGGGGGCCCCTCAGTGAGGGGGGACCCTGTATGAATGTGATGCAGAGAGAGGAATGAGGGGAAAATGAAACACCTAGTTTTACTTCCCCCTTTTGCTTCTCTCCAAACAGAATACTACGTGTGTGGGAGAACGCCGGACCAAAGGCTTCACCGACAGCGTCAGCTGGGTGACTCCCAACTCAAGTTCAATCTCGTAGGTCCTCTCCTCTCCTCTTCCTCCTCTCCTGTCCTCTAGTTTTGGCCGACCACCCCGGGAGGCGGGTCACAAAGCCCCGGCTAACACCCGGTACCCATTCACTGCTGGGTGGACAGGGGCTCGGGGTACTTTCAGGGTATTTTTGGGGGGAGAAAGTGACTAAATAAGCCTTTTTACAGTGTTTTCAATACCCGAGTTTCGCGATCCTCGAGTTTAGCGCGATGCCTTGTGAAGAAAGCAGGCGCCAAACTCGGGAGGGTACTGTGTAAGGATAATAAGAAGGAAGGAACGACTCGCAAGCAGTAGCGTAAATAGGTCCTTGGAAAGGAAAAGGGGGGGGGGGGGGGGGGGGCACGGATGAATCCAGGGTTGTTTTGAGGGGGAAGGGGGGGTGAAGCGAAGGGAGCCTCTACAGCTGGGGGTCTGAAGAGGGGTCAGGAAATATTTTTAATATCAAGCATTTTTGGGACATTTGTGAGGCCTCAGAAGACAGCTACAGTAATCTCCCGTTTATCCGGCACATAGCAGCCAAGGCCCTGCCGGATAACGTGGAAAGCCGGATAATGCATCACTAGCCCCCTAGGCCCCTCCGGCACCCACGAACCCAATAATAACCAACAAAAATGATGATAGCAGTAATAATAATAATAATAATAATAATAATAATGGCTAGAACAGTATAACTAACAATATTAAAAACATTAATACCTGTAATAATAATAATAATAATAATAATAATACACTTAGCCCTCGTTTTCCCGGACCTCCATTTCCCGAATATCGGATTTGCCGGTCAAAATCCGAGGTCCGGGGACATGTCAGAGTCCCGGACAAATGCCTGGTCCAGTCCGTAAATTGATAAAGTTGTTCAGCGGTCCGAGCGTCTCCTGTCAGTGTCCGCGCCTCCCACCAGGTGGCAGCATGCTCAGCGGTCGTATTGTTTACATTTATAATGTAATGTTTACATCTATTGTAAGTACACCTTGCAATCATATGTTGTTATTACCTGTACATGTATATTAAACCATGTTTTGTATGTTATATGTATGTATTGTATGGCACATGACTTTTTTTTTTTTTCATCACAAAGGACTGGCCAAGGGAACAAGAAAAATAGATAACACAAAGCCCGCTTAGTTGCCAGTCCCTATAAAGAAGACAGTAAGAGAATAAAATAAAAAAGAGGGGTGAGCCAATTTAGTTCGGGAGGTGTCTTGTTACTCTTCTCTTGAAAAGATTTAAGTCGTAGGAAAGTGGAAAAATAGAAACAGGAAGAGAGTTCCAGAGTTTACCAGTGAAAAGAATGAAAGAGTAAAGCTACTGATGAACTCATGCATTAGTGGACAGAATAGGGATGAGAATGAGTAGAGTCTTGTGCAGCGAGGCCGCGGGAGGGGGGGAGGCATGCAGTTAGCAAGTTCAGAAAAGCAGTGAGCATGAAAATAACGGTAGAAGAGAGCAAGAGAAGCAACATTGCGGCGGTGATTTAAAGATTGAAGACAGTCAGTCAGAGGAGGGGAATTGATGAGACGAAAAGCTTTTGACTCAACCCTGTTTAGGAGAGCTGTATGAGTGGATCCTCCCCAAACATGTGAGACATACTCCATACATGGGCGGATAAGGCCCCTGTAGAGAGCAAGCAACTGGGAGGGAGAAAAAAAAGGATGCAGACGTCACAGGACACCAAACTTCTTAGAAGCTGTTTTAGCAAGAGATGAGATGTGAGATTTCCAGTTCAGATTTTTAGTAAAGGATAGTCCTAGAATGTTCATTGTAGAAGAAGGAGACAGTTGAGTGTCATTGAAGAAGAGGGGATAGTTATCTGGTAGGTTTTGTCGAGTAGATAGGTGAAGAAATTGGGTTTTTGAGGCATTGAACAAAACAAGGCTTGCTTTGCCCCAAGCAGAAATTATAGAAAGATCAGATGTTAGGCGCTCGGTGGCATCTCTCCGTGAATCACTTAGTTCCTGTTGAGTTGGACGTCTAATAAAAGACGTTGAAAAATGCAGGGTAGAATCATCAGTGTAGGAGTGGATAGGGTTTTGAGTTAGACTTAGAAGGTCATTAATGAATAAAAAAAAGAGTGGGTGATAGGACAGAACCCTGGGGAACACCACTATTGATAGATAGGAGAAGAACAATGTCCGTCTACAGTAGATGTAATAGAACGGTTTGAAAGTAAACTTAAGATAAAGGTACAGAGAGAAGGATAGAAACCGAATGAGGGTAGTTTGGAAATTAAAGATTTGTGCCAGACTCTATCAAAAGCTTTTGATATGTCAAGGGCAACAACAAAAGTTTCACCGAAACCCCTAAAGGAGGATGACCAAGATTCAGTTAGGAAAGCTAGAAGATCGCCAGTAGATCGCCCTTTACGGAAACCGTACTGACGATCAGATAGAAGATTGTGAGCAGATAGATGCTTAAGAATCTTCTTATTAAGTATAGATTCAAAAACTTTAGAAAGGCAGGAAGTCAAAGCTATTGGACAGTAGTTTGAAGGATTAGAATGGTCACCCTTGAGAGAACGAGAACACCCTATAGAACGGTATGAGTGCTACCGACAAAGTGTCTAAAGTGTTAAGGCCAAGATGGCCTTAAGAACATAACATAAGAAAATAAGGAAGCTACAAGAGGCTGCGAGGCCTACACGTGGTAGTTCCTGTCACCTAACACTACCTACATCCACCTTTCATCCCCATCCATGAACCTATCCAGCTCCCCTTTAAAGCTCCCCAATGACTCAGCACTAACTACCTGTCTACTGAGACCGTTCCATTTTGGGCCTTAACAGAAGTAAACACAACACTCTTCCCTCTGCCGCTCTCCGCGGTCAATCAAACGCCTCATCTCCCGGGTCTGCCGCTCCACCTGGAACAACACGCTCGGCGATGCCCTCCACATCCTCTCCATGGGCCAATACCGTAGTGACTCTTCCCCCCAGCCGTGGATAAGGAAAAAGTCCCGCGTCCTCGGTCACCCTCACCCGCCTCCGCCTGGGGCACACGACACTCATGGCTCACCTGCACCGCCTCCGTCAGTCACCTGACCCCCACTGCCCCTGGTGCAGGAACTTTTCGGAGATTATTGAACACTTTTTGCTGCAGTGTCCGTGCTTCCACTCCCACCGTGTAGTGCTACAGTCTCAACTCCTCGCCCTGAACGTCGCCACCTGTGACCTGCCCACCCTGCTGGCGGCAGCTGGCGTCCACCCCTCCCGACAACACGCTGTCATCCGCCTCACCTGTGCCTTCCTGAGGAAGACAGGTCAACTACAGCGCCTGTGATAGCATCATAGGACATCACCAGGGCTCATAGTGTTCCCCAAGGGATCCTCGCAGCCCTAAAAACAACAACAACAACAACAAAGTGACATAAAAGTCCACGGCGGGGTAGTTGATATTGGCGGTTGCCCGACAGAGTAGGATAAACGTCCGGGGGTGGGTAATGGCCTCGGACTGTTGCGATTCCCGGACGTTTGCGGTTCCCGGACCAGTGCTCCCCCCTCATACCCTAATAGTCCGGGAAAACGAGGGTTGTATGTAATAATAATAATAATAATAATAATAATAATAATAATAATTATAATAATAATAATAATAATAATAATAATAATACTGTAATAATAATAATAATAATAATAATACTGTAATAATAATAATAGGCAGGCGATGGCTACCAGTTGCATTGGCAGAACACATAGCAGACACACGTGGTTTAGAAGGCTTGCGGCCAGGTACCGACTTCTCATCGGCAACGGTATTACTGGGTAAAGACCGAAAGTATAGACCAGTTTCGTCAGCGTTGTACACCGCAACTCACTACGTTTACAAGCCGAATGCGCACCAAATTATCCGGCGAAAAGACGTTTAGTGCATCTCGCGCCGAAACAAGCACCGGAATTTTCGTCGGATAATGAATCACATGGACGGATAGTGTTTTAATACAGCCAAATTGCTGGCTCCGGATAACGTCACACGACGGATATAAAAACGACGGAAAAACGGGAACGCCCCGACACTAGAGAAGACCTGAGGTGATGGCTGATGTGCAGAGGCTTCTAAACCAAGAAAACAGTCACAGCAGTCTCATTAAGAAGTAAGCAAGTGGTAGGGACACAATACGTAGCTACCATTTGCTTACCTCTCGACGAGGATCTGTTATGACTCTGTTTTCCTGGTTTAGAAGCCTCTGCACATCAGCCATCACCTCAGGTCTTCTGTAGTGTTGTCAGCGAGAACAGAGCACGGTAATATAGCACCTGGCATATCAATTTCGCGCAAAATAACTCTAAATTCTTCCATTGTCGTAATTATCCCTTCGTATGTCACCCGCGGCGACCCCGCCTTATCCCCACAATGCACCGATGTAAACAAACTGTGACATAGTTATGGGTTGGGTCCATTGTGTAGAGAATTCTGGTCCTAGTGTAAAACATTGGTAAATTGGTACTTTCAACCAGTAATTGAGTACTTGGTCACAAATACTCTTTTCCCATGTATTTTGATGTGTTAAGAATGATGGTCACATTCAAAATTGTCAGAAATGCATAATTTTGCAGTTATCCCCCCTCCATAACAAACCTGGGGACCCGTCGGGAACCCAGGGTTTTGGGCGGGGAAAATGGCAACTAGTTTTGTACTGATAGTACATTATGTGGATGACGTACAATATATCCGGTAAACCCTATGGGATAACATAAGGCCAAAAATATAAAAGCACAAATAACTATTTGATAAAGTCTACGGGAATTACCATATTTTACAGCTCATAAGACGCTGCATCTTGGAAGACGCACCCTGAGTTTGGAAATAAATTTCTATGAAACAAGTGATAAAAATAAACAGATTTTCTAACGGTAGGCGGTAGTAAAATGTACCAGTTTTCTGGGTAGTGGTGGTCCAGTGTTTCTGCTGCTCTGTTCTCATGTTATTTGGCGTATCGTACAACTTTTAGATTGTATGCGATAGTATTAGTAAATTGTTTTGATGAATTCGCCATGGGTGATAATTTCCAGGACTGAAAAGAGCTTGTGATACGTGTGACAGCCTGGTGGTAAATGATACGTCAACACTAGCAGACGATGGCGCTGTTGGCGGCGCCAATCTGCCGAGCAGTGATGTTAACTGTACGATAATTAGCGTATTTGTATGATAATTTGACTATCCGTACGGATACGGTTGTACGGTTGTGATCGTACATGAAAATACGATAATTGAGACAAGTAATACTTATAGCGAAAAAAAAGTCATCGAGAGCGAGAGCAAGAAAATCTGATGAAGCTGCGAGCGAGAGCGAGAGATGAGAGCGAGAAGCGAGAGCAGAGACGAGAGCGAGAGCAGAGAGCGAGAGAGAGAGAGAGAGAGAGGAGAGGAGAGCGAGAGCGAGAGAGAGCGAGCGAGAGCGAGAGCGAGAGCGAGAGCGAGAGCGAGAGCGAGAGCGAGAGCGAGAGCGAGAGCGAGAGCGAGAGCGAGAGCGAGAGCGAGAGCGAGAGAGAGAGAGAGAGAGAGAAAATTGAGTTTGACTTTTGGTCCTTTGCATGACATGGACTTGGAGCATTGCTTGCCACATTGGAAAGCAGATTGTGAGAGGGTATTTAGCAAGGTTAACCTTACCAAGACAAAGGTAAGAAACTGACTTCTAACGGGAACCATACTTGATTGGTTCTCTACGCAGTGCAGTGTGTACATAAGAACATAAGCAAATAAGGAAGTTACAAGAGTCCGTGAGACCTACACGTGGTAGTTTGGTACCTGTTTGTAAGGAAAAGAGAAATTGTGTTACTTTCATTCCTACACATGATATGATGTGTCCATGACAACTGACACACTATAATGATAAGCTATATAGACACACTATAATGACCCGAACTAAATTGGCTCACCCCTTTTTTATTTTATTCTCTTACTGTCTTCTTTATAGTTGGCTGTGTAGGCTAAACCCTGGCCTTGGTGGCCAAACACACATACACACATTTGCAGGACTGCACATTTGCACATTTGCATTTCTGCATTTTACATTTTAAAATTTGATGTGGAAGTGAAATATGACATTTTTCTGGGCATGTATCAGAAAGGAATTGAAAAACATGTTCCACTATACTGTCGGACCCCGCCGAACACGAGTTCGCCCTGCACGAAACTCGCACTTACACGAATAGGTAAAAATATCCCATGACTTGCCGAACACGAGTTTTACTCGCGATAACACGAATTTGAATTTCCCGGCGGATGTTGTCGATGCTGTCGGCGGCCATTTTGCCGGGGACAGCCTGGGCACGCTCAGCCTGGGCCGCCAGAGCTGCTACACGTAGTCTTTCTCTCTCTTGCTCGTGCTGCTGTTGCCCCCACGTCGTGCTGCTCCTGCTGGCATGTCTTCCAAGCGTTCGGCTCCACCTACTCCAGGGTCAAGCGAGAAGAAGAGGAAAGTGTTGTCCCTAGCGGAGAAGATGGATGTGCTTGCTGTGATTGATAGTGGCCTAGGCTGGTCTGCTACGGGCAAGAAGTTTGGCCTGCATGAGGCCACTGTTCGTACCATCTGGAAGACCCGTGAAAAAATAAGACAAAGCGTGCGAGAGTGCTGATGTCTCTAGCAAGGTGGCTTCTGTGAGCCGACGTGACCCACTGCTAGAGAAGATGGAGAAAATACTGAACAGGTGAGTTAATGATTTTTCATATAAATAAAGTTTATGTTATTGTGTGTGTTGCTACATGTGGTGTGCTAACAGGTGCTCGGGTGGTGTGTAAGGGTGTTACAGGTGAGTTAATATTATTCATATGAATAAAGTATTTTTTATTTACCCTATGTTACTACGTATATTACTACGGGTGTGTGTGTGTGTGTGTGTTGTGCTACGTGCAGGTGTGTTAACAGGTGCTGCGGTGGTGTGGGCTGTGTTGAGGCGTGTGTGTGTGTGTGTGGTGCTACGTGCAGGTGTGTTAACAGGTGCTGCGGTGGTGTGGGCTGTGTTGAGGCGTGTGTGTGTGTGTTGTGTGGTGCTACGTGCAGGGTGTTAGCATGCATGCATGTGTGTGTGTGTGTTGAGGCATACCGTTGTACAGTACCATTGTATTTACGCATTGTTTTTTTCTTGTCATTTACGCATAACAGGTGGATATCAGAGCAAGTGGACCAGCGGAAGAGCAACGTGGACGGCGTAGCCATCAGGGAAAAGGCGAGGAGCATCTACGACCACCTAGCAGAGAAGGAGCCTTCTGGATCCTCCCCTGCCCCCAGGTTTATTGCCAGCCATGGGTGGTTCCATAGATTCAAGCAGCGTTTTAGCCTGCACAACATTGCTCGCACAGGTAAAAACATTCAATATATTTTCACACTTCTATCTATCTAATATTGACTCGTGCTATATTCCCGTAATGAAGAGCATTAAATATTTTTTCACACTTCTATCTATCTATCTATTGACTTGCCATATTCCCATAATGAAAAGGTTTTTTCTTCGTTTTTTTTCACAGGTGAGAGTGGGTCAGCTGATAAGGAAGGGGTGCAGGCATACCTCAGCACCTTCAAGTCCCTGATTAAAGACAGTGACTACCTACCTGAGCAGGTGTTCAACGCGGACGAAACTGGCCTATCTTACAAGAAAATGGGCAATAGGACTTACATCCACAAGGAAGTCAAGAAGTTACCAGGATTCAAGGCATTTAAGGACCGTCTGACACTGCTGTTTGTGGGGAATGCTGCAGGGGACTGCAAGATTAAACCGCTCCTTGTGTATCGTGCTGCCAACCCACGTGCTCTGAAGGGACTCAACAAGCGTTTTCTGTCAGTGGTATGGAAATCAAACAAGAAGGCATGGGTGACAGCGAAGGTGTTTGAGGAGTGGTTCCACGAACATTTTGTGCCAGAAGTGCAGCTCTACATGTCCAAGAAAAATCTGGCATTTAAGGCAGTTCTGCTAGTGGATAATGCTGGTGGACACACTTCACAGGCACTTAACCTGGACCATCCGAATGTGTGCGTTTTCCCACCTCCCCCAAGGACAACTTCCCTGTTGCAACCGATGGACATGGGTGTGATCAAGACATTCAGTGCAACTACCAGAGGGCTGTGTACAGAGAAGCACTCAAAAGGATGGAAGACGACAGCACGATGACTCTCATGGACTTCTGGAAGCAGTACAAACATCCGACATGCTCTTTTGACCATCAAGCAGGCATGGGATGAAGTGAAGCCAAGCACCCTTAATGCCTGTTGGTATGCACTCTGGCCTGAGTGTGTCAACGACTTCAATGGGTTCCCTGCAGTCACTCAGCAAATGAAGGACATTTTAGACCTGGCCCCACACTGTTGGGGGTGAAGGCTTCTCTGACATGACTGAGGAGGATGTGGCAGAACTCATTGACTCCCATGGAGCAGAGCCTTCAGTGGAAGAGATTATCCAGATGAATGAGGATGACCAAGCAGGTGATGATGCTGATGAAGATGACTGACACAGAGACAAGGCCTGTGTTTACCATCATGAAATTGAGAAACTTGCTGAGGGAAGCAGATAACTTGACAGAGCTCTTCACTGACCAAGACCCCATACAGGAGAGGAGCATCAAGTCAAGAGAGTTGTGGATGAAGGCCTTATACCTACAAGGAAACTTTAAGGAGCATGGAGGCCTCTGCTTGCCAAAAGCCATCACAGCTTTCTTCAAACCATCTCCAGCCAGCACACCAGCCAAGAAGCATTCTACACCTGCTACACCTCCTGTTACTACACCAGCCAGGCAGCCTGTTACTCCTGCTACACCAGATAATACTACCTCATCAATGTCATCTGTCTCTCCCATCCCATTATGTGGCTTTTGATGATCCAGATGATACAGACAGTGAGTGATCTCCACCCAGCACACCAGCCATGCCTCCTGCTACACCAGCCAAGCAGCCTGTTACCTCTATTTTTTTTATAGTTAATGAAAACCATTTTCTAGTTTTAAGGTATTTTTTATTATTAATAAAAAATATTATTTGTAATAACAGTTGTTTCCTTCATCTTATTCACCCAAAAATAGTAGTAAACATTTTTTACCCTCCAAAAATGAGGGTCTGGGAACGTAACCTATTTTTTTACTTATCAAAAAAAAGTGAAATTTTTTTTTGACCCCCCAAAAAGTGATGGTCTGGGAACGTAACCCCTATTTTCCTATTGAACCTGTTATTCGCCGAACACGAATTTTGCCGTGCACGACGGGGTCAGGACCATAACTGTCGTGTTCGGCGGGGTCCGACAGTATACACCAAGAGAAAAGGGTAAGAACATAAGAACATAAGGAAGCTACAAGAGGCCCCGAAGCCTACACGTGGTAGTTCCTGTTACCTAACACTACCTACATCCACCTTTCATCCCCATCCATGAACGTATCCAGCCCCTCTTTAAAGCTCCCTAATGACTCCGCACTAACTACCTGTCTACTGAGTCCATTCCATTCATTCACCACCCTATTTGTGAACCAGTTTTTCCCTATTTCTTTTTTTTATTTACACTTTTCCAGCTTGAATCCGTTACTTCTTGTTCTACCCTGATTACTAGCCGTAAGAACTTTTCCAACCTCTCCTTTATTAAATCCCTTTATCCACTTAAAAACTTCTATCAGATCGCCCCTTACTCTGCATCTCTCGAGTGAGTGTAGCTTTAATAGCTCCAATCTCTTCTCATAACTCAAGTTACCCATCCCTTGAATCATTTGGGTCATCCTTCTCTGCACTGATTCTAACAAGGCTATATCCATCCTGTAATATGGAGACCAAAACTGAACTGCATAGTCTAGGTGAGGTCTGACTAGAGCCAGATAAAGCTTAAGAATAGCGTCCACACTTCTACTTTTAACACTTCTGGTAATGAATCCTAATACTCTGTTAACTCTATTTCTAGCCTCAATACATTGTTTCCTAGGTCGGAGGTCTGGGCTCACCCTCACTCCAAAATCTTTTTCAACTTCTGATCTTTTCAGCGATACATTGCATATGGTGTATCTATTACCAGGGTTTTTTCTACCAACATTTATAACGCTGCACTTATCAATATTAAATTCCATTTGCCATCTGACTACCCACTCACTAAGTTTATCTAAGTCTCCCTGCAATATGTTTACATCAGACTGTGATCCAATAATCCTAATCTTAAGGCGTTTTCTGCGGGGATCCTGATTGCAACCGAAAAATTTTCGGTTGCTAAAATTTCGATCCCTGTTCAACCATCCAGGGAAGATGATTGGCCCGACCCGCAAACATTTGTTGTTGTTGTTGTGACCGTTTGCAACCAAAATTTTCCGGTTGCAACCAAAAATCCCCCGCAGAAAACACCTTTAGTATCATCAGCAAACTTGCTTATATCACTGCTAATCCCACTATCCAAGTCGTTGATGTAAATCAAAAATAGTAATGGACTCAAAACAGACCCTTGTGGAACCCTACTTGTCACCAGTCCCCATTCAGATTTAGAACCATTAATTGTAACCCTTTGTTGCCAATCACTTAGCCAAGCTCTAATCCAACGAAGAACCTTTCCATCTATTCCATGAGCAGTGGCGTACCGAGGGGGGGGGGGGCATAAGGCCATGGCCCCCCCCTTTAGCAAAGAATAAATATCAATAAATAAATCTATTTATTATGAATACACACAAATCTCAATTTCCCGGCCCTCCATTTCCCGGATATTGGATTTGCCGGACAAAATACGAGGTCCGGGGATATGTCAGTCTCAAGGACAATTTTTTTTTTTTTTTTTTCCGTTGAAATACCTGGTCCTGTTAGTAAATTGACACAGTTGTTCGGCGGTCCGAGAGTCTCCTGTCACCCCTGGTCAGTATCCGCACCTCCCGCCAGGTGGCAGCATGTTCAGCGGTCGTATCGTTTACATTTGGGCACACGACATTCACGGTTCACCTGCACCGCCTCCGTTAGTCCCCTGACCCCCACTGCCCCTGGTGCAGGAACGTCTCTTTGAGACTATTGAATACTTTCTGCTGCCTCCCGCCAGGTGGCAGCATGCTCAGCAGTCGTATTGTTTACATTTGGGCACACGACACTCAAGGTTCACCTGCACTGCCTCCGTTAGTCCCCTGACCCCTACTGCCCCTGGTGCAGGAACGTCTCTTGAGATTATTGAACACTTTCTGCTGCCTCCCGCCAGGTGGCAGCATGCTCAGCGGACGTAAAAGTCCGCGGCGGGGTAGTTGATATTGGCGGTTGCCGGACAGTAAATACTAGAGTAGGATAAACGTCCGGGGGTGGGTAATGGCATCGGACTTTTTTTTTTTTTTTTTTTTTTTTTTTTGACTTGCGATTCCCGGACTTTTGCGGTTCCCGGACCAGTGCTCCCCCCTATTAGTCCGGGAAAACGAAGTTTGTGTGTGTATTTTATATATATATATATATATATATATATATACCGTATTTGCCGGCGCATAAGACGCCCCTCCGCATAAGACGCCCCCCCATGTTAAAAGGGGTTTTTGAGAAAAAAAAAATATGGTTTTTTTGGGGGAAAAAAAAAAAAAATGAAAAATTTATCAAAAGTTATTAAAAAAAAAAAGGATTTGTATGGAAAGCAAATGAATTTTGAGCGTCCCTAAATAAAAATTTTCAAGTGCAGTGCGTGTGAATAAAAAAATTTTTAATTTAAAATGTAAGGGGAAAATGACGGGAAACCCAAAATCTGTCATAATATTTTGCAGGATCCCCCCCACATTGGTTCAATTTTTTGCTAGCTAGACATAAGCTTAGATTAATTTTTGGGGTATCCCTTTGGCTTTTTTGCTATGTTTTTAAAAAATTTGGAAAATTTGCAGTATAGTTTTGGGTATTTTTTGGGTAGTGGGTTTTCAAAAGTCCTAGGACTTTTACCGACACCATCGTGTAGCTTTCTTATTATGAGATTTTAAAACCCATTTCTCATGGGGGAAATTGAAAAATAAGGGCATTACACGTAGTACCGAAAATTCCCGTTATTTCACCCAGAAATTTAAGTTAGGTTAAATCAGTTTAGGTTAGGTTAGAGGGGGGGGTTGGTATAGTAACAATGATATAGAAAAAAAAACGAGAAGAAACCCGAATATGGCAGTGTGAAGCGTAGCAAGTTTGCGCGGCGACCTAAAGGGCGGGCTTCCCCCCCCCCCCCATGCAACACAAACACTGTAAACAAACTTTGTTTTCTGACAAAAGAGACCCAGATTAATACAAAAAAATAAAAACTATTGGGAGGACGTAATTTTTTCCCTCGAAACGGTGGTTCCCCAAATAAAAAAAATTTACGAAGATTTTTTGGGGAAACACTGTAAGGTAACCATTTCTACCTTGTTTTTAATTTTTTGAAGGCCCCGTTGTCGGATCGACGTATTTGCCCTTTTTAAAAACATAAATCTATCACAGCGGAGGGTTGTTTAGTTTTCTTCGGAAGGTGGGTACAGGTGAAGGCTGGTTCACATCTGTATCCGGCAGCGTTCTGTCACCCGTCCCTTTGTTTCACACTTTCGTCAGGTTTTTCCGTCTTTTTCGGCAGTTCCTCTCCCCCTAAGAACAGGGTCCCTCAGAGGCTAGGGTTTTAAAAAATTTAAATTAATAGCACTTCTGTTGGATAAAGAAGAGGAAACCCAAAAAGGGACGTTTTGGGTTTACATAAAGCCTTGAGAAAAACGAAAATTATCAGCACGACACGTCTCTTACGTTAAAAATTTTCTTCCCCAGAAACCGTCTGACAGAACGGGGATGTATTGGAGCCGTGACGGCGGGCACCGTTTAGTGTAACACTCTTTTTGTTGAATGTAAGAAATTTTAACAGATGTGTGAGACGGGGCCGTGTCACCATGGGTGTTGTGTGATTCTGCCCTTTAGGCGGCGGTGAGCGCCGTGAGGGGTTTGGTCTTGGTGTACCCTTGGAAGATTTTGTCCCGTCTACAAGTACCCTTGAGCCTTTACTAGCACCTTTTTATACAATTTCCTTATCCCCAGAGGTACAAAAGGGGAGGATTGAGGGGGGAAGTGGGACGTACAACTATGCTGTCTCCCATCCCCCCTTGCTTACCACTTAGCGGGGCTAAACAACACGCACATACACCGCATGGGTTAGGCCCCCCCCCAGTTGGGACCGGATTGAGGGTGACCTGCGCTGACCCGACTTTTCCTCGCCGACAAATGCAAAAACCATTACACCCGCCCGGTAATTCAGTCAGCCACAGGACACCAGAAACCACCCGCGCACCCATGTCCCCACATTGTACAATGACTCCTGTAAATAAACTACAAGGGTAGGACGTCCCTTTTTCCACCTTTTTTAAAAACCCCCAAGATACTACACTCCCCTCACCCCCCCAAATAAAATTTTAAAACGCTCTTTTTTTTACATTCCATTTAAACAATACTCATTAGCGAAAACTCCATACCCTTTCTGCCCCCCTTTATCATCTCCCCAAAAGTTGTGCAACTTGCGTGGCCCGAGTAATGCGGTTAAGGCTACATCTTTAGCGGGATGTTTGTCTTTTTCCCTGAGTGCGGGGAGGGGTTGACGGTAATGACCCCTGGTGGGTGCAGCGGGCGTGTGACTGAAGATCCAGGTGAAGCGCAGCCTGAGAATCAAAGGTTTTTCAATGGAGACAGCAGTGGGGGGGGGATGATGTTTACTCTGACACGGCCATCTTGGCAGCAACAATCGCTATCTTGTTGCCTCATCTTGTTTTCTCTTAAAAACCCAAACCTTTTCTTAGTATTTTGCATACTGTTGTTTTAAAACAGTTACAAAATTTTTGCTCAGTGGGCTATGCTAACATAGATCCTCCCGACCCCTTTAGTAATACACCAGGTGTTTTTTCATTCTCTGCCCGCCTCTCATTCGCTAATATGCCCCATTTAAAGCAGGGTGAATTTTTTCCTTTTTTAAAGGGAAAAAAAAGGTTTTTTATTGCCCGGGAAAAACGGTTTAAAATTATATATATTATAAAATTTTTAAAAATATATATATATATATAAATATATATATAAATTTTTATATATATATATATATATACACGGCCACCCCATTTAGAATGGGTTACGTTTTGAAAAACTGTTTTTTAAATCGAAAAATTTGTAAACGAATGTATTTTTTTCCCTTTAAACCCCCTTTTTTAATTTGAATACGTTTTCCCATAAAAATAATCATCCCCCAGCATGTCTAAAAATGCTTAAAAACAAAATTTGTGGGTTTTGGCATACATACAATTTAAAGTCCTTTCCAGTCTTCCCATAATAAGTGGACGATGTTTCGTTACTAGCTTGGCACTCAAAGGGGTAGCATTTTTAGCACTTGACATAATCTTCTCCTTGTCCTTCTTAATAGTTACGACAGTCGACTGGGAAAGGCTAAACCAATTAGCCAGGGCCTTCACTCGCACGCCTTCGTCAAATTTCTTGAGAATCGCTATCTTAGTCTCTAGTGTTATGGCTTTTCTGGCTTCTTGGGCTTAGGCCCACCCACGCTAGCACTGGCACCATGCTTGGGAGGCATTATTCACTGAAATGTCTGATTATACACAATAATGTTCATAAACACAGCACGACCGGTCGGAGAATATGTAAACAAACAATCTTGAGCGTCCCGCGTGTGGGATGTGCTGGGGCCAATGGTTCTGTTTAACTGAACTTTTTACAATATTTAGGTATTATAAATATTCTTATTATTTTTGCATTAATTTTTTTTTTTTTTTTGTTTATGAATTTACAAAAATTTTGTTCGTAACTTTGAATTATTCGTGAGTAAACCAAATTTTTGGGACAAAATAATTTTGTTCGTATCTTCGAAAATTCTTTAAATAGAGTTTTTCGTAAATCGCGGTATGAGAGTGTGTATGTGTGTATAAAAATTTTATAAAATTATATATATATATATTATATATATAATATATATATTTTTAATTAATATATATATCAGTGGTACCTTGACTTACGAGTCCCCCAACTTATGAGTTTTCCGAGTTACGAGCAGTCACTCGGTCAATTTTTTGTTTTGTGTTGCGAGCCAAAATCGAGTTACGAGCATTTTATTTTATTTTTATTATTATTTATTTATTTTTACGAGCGAGCTTCAGATACGCCGCCGCTAGTTGGCGCAGCGAATGCCACAACATCCCGCGTCTCACTTGTTCACTTCACCTGGTTACCTCGCCGTGGAAGCATCTCTGTTGTGTTGTGCTCACACAGGCGAATGCAAATGGCGGAGGGTGAGTGCAGTACGTTTAGCGGCAGTTCCACCCACAGCTGTTTCCAAAAAGCTGATACACAGAGTATAAACAAAACACTGGCGAATGCAAGGGGAGGCGGTAGCAGAGTGGTTAGCGTCTCCCACTGGCGTTCTCGGTGACCCGAGTTCGATCCCCGACAAAAACCAAAACCTTCTGTACCGTCGAGTGGCCTAAGAACAACCCCCATGCCCTGCCATTAACTCTACCTTCGATTGCGAGTGCATCGGAGGACACAGGGGGGCGACATGAGCCTCTAATCACAGGCGTCACTATAAAAAAATCCTGCCTGCGCCACCACGGGCGAGGACCAACCATCACAGCAGCCCTCAAGTGAACCTCCAGGGCCTACCATCCGAGCCCTGGGTCACCACTGCCTACAGGCGCTATAGGCACAAATGTAAAAAAAAAAAAAAAAAAATGGCAGAGGGTAAGTGCAGTACATTTAGCGGCAGTTCCACCCACAGTTGTTTCCAACAGCTGATACACAGACTGTAAACACTGGCAAAGGCAAATGGCGGAGGGTGAGTGCAGTTCAGTCATATATCAATCAATCAATCATTGGGGGCATACGCCGGGGGGCGCGTCGCCTCGCCCACCCTACGACGCCACTCCCGGGGGTCACCACGCGCGAGTTCCCATGCAGGCTCCTTTCCCATACCAAGCAGCTCTCGACAAGAAACATCAACTTGCCCCAGCCACGAGCCTTGTGGGTGCCCCCTTGGCCTCCTCCACGCCGGATTGTCTCTTACAGATACAACCCGATGGGAAGGATCGGTTTCAGGGTAGCGTGCCACATGCCCATATAGCCGAAGTTGGCGCTGACGGACTATGCAGGTAATAGGCCTCGATTCAGTCTCACGGTGCAATCGCTGATTTGACACGTAATCATCCCAGCGATACCCCATGATTCTGCGAAGACACTTATTACCAAAGGCATTGATTCGTCTCTTCAAGTCACTATTTAGTGTCCATGTCTCACAACCATAGAGTAAGACAGGGATCACAAGCGACTTGAAGATCCGGATCTTTGTCCTCCTGCACAGGTACCGACAACGCCAAATACTCCCGCTGAGCGAGTCCATAACACCGTGGGCTATGCCAATCCGTCGTAAGACTTCTTGACGTGACCCGCCGTCATATGGACTGCGCTACCAAGGTATGTAAAACTTTCCAAGATCTCAATGTCCTCGCCACACGCATGAACAGACTGTACTGCTTCATCTAGTAAGTCTCCAAATACCTGGACCTTGGTCTTGAGCCAGGAGACCTCAAGTCCCAAAGGCTTTGCCTCCTCGTGCAGCGCCTAGAGAGCCATCACCAGGACCTCCAGCGACTCAGCAAAGATTACTGCATCATCGGCAAAAACAAGATCAGTGATCTTGGTGTTGCCGACGGATGCTCCACAATCACTTTGATCTACAACCTTGTCCAATACCCAGTCCATACAAGCGTTGAAAAGTGATGGGGCAAGGACGCACCCTTGCCTCACTCCTGTATTCACAGGAAAGAAGCTGGATACACCTGCCCCACACTTCCCAGCACTCTCAGCATATAGGTACAGTAAAAAAATTGGGGTGTTTTTGGGGGGCTGGAATGGATTAATGGTATTTCAATTAATTTCAATGGGGAAAACTGATTTGATATACGAGCAAATTTTAGTTACGAGCTCGATCATAGAACGAATTAAACTCGTAAGTCAAGGTACCACTGTATATATATATATATTGGCCTCCCCCTTTTCAATTTTCTGGGTACGCCACTGTCCATGAGTCTTAACCTTATTTAAGAGTCGCTCGTGTGGTACTTTGTCAAATGCCTTACTAAAGTCCAGGTATATTATACCATAATCCTTATCATTATCTGCCGTCTCATAAACTTTTCTATAAAAACTCAATAAATTGGTGAGACATGACCTACCCTTGGTGAATCCATGTTGTGAAGCAAGAATGGTATAATGGAAGATGTGAGAGGGCAAAGAGAATAAGGGATGAGGCATGGAAAAGAGTGAAGAGAAGTCGGACACAAAGAAATAAAGAAGACTATAAATTAGCAGGAAATGAATATGTGTGCCTAAGGAGAGAGGAAGAGAAGAGTTATGAGAAGGCTATAGTTAAAAAGTGTAAGGAAGAACCCAAACTGTTCTACAGATTTATCAATGCAAGAATCAAGCATAAGGACAAAGTGGAGAGACTGAAAGGAGGAAATAAAATATAGGAAGATCCAAAAATAATGAGTGAAACAGGAAAGAAGCTGGATACACCTCCCCCACACTTCACAGCACTCTCAGTCCCAGAGTACAAACCAGTCATCAAACCAATAGTCCTTGCAGGAATCCCTCGAAGTCGCAGAAGATCCCAGAGTGACTCACGATGCACTGAGTCAAATGCCTTCTTGAGATCAACATAGGCTGCAAGCATCCCCTGTCGAAACTCACGTCAGCTTTCCGCCAGGATGCGAAGCGCTAGGATACGGTCCGTTGTTGACTTACCAGGCGTGAACCCAGACTGCTGAGGTTTCTGATGCTTCAGCAGATGACTGCGGATCCGTGTCAGCAATAGGTGGGCAAGCACCTTGCCTGGAACGCTGAGTGTAAATACTGTGTTTATTGTGCATGCCTGACGGTCCCCTTTCCCTTTCCAGATAGGGACGATCTCGGTGAGAAAGTACACCTGCCTCGTTCCTTCCTACCTGAGGAGGGGATGCCCACTTTCACCAACCGTCAATGGTTCGCCTATCAAGCGCTTGTTGGCCGGTGCCACGTCAACACTCCCACCCCCGTGTAGGGGGTAGTCTAGCCAAGGTGACTCCATTGCTGGCTCTGCATTGGCTAAGCAGACAGGTAGCCGCTCTCAACTCGACAACACCTCCCACCACAAGCTGCTGTTCTCATCCCCGGAAGGCACTCGCTGGAGAATTGGGCGCTCATCCAGACTGCTCTTCACTGACGGACACCATTCAACACTCCCCGCTGCCTGAGGTGTTAACTAAGTTGCTGAAGATTGCTGCTGCAATACTCCTCCTCCGGGCTGCTGCAATACTCCTCCTCCGGGCTGCTGCAATACTCCTCCTCCGGGCTGCTGCAATACTCCTCCTCCGGGCTGCTGCAATACTCCTCCTCCGGGCTGCTGCAATACTCCTCCTCCGGGCTGCTGCAATACTCCTCCTCCGGGCTGCTGCAATACTCCTCCTCCGGGCTGCTGCAATACTCCTCCTCCGGGCTGCTGCAATACTCCTCCGGGCTGCAGTACAGGGAGCTAATTGGGTGACATGCCCCTGCTCTGATATCACTATTATTAGTACCCGAGCAGTCAGTTGTTTGGTTCCTGTTACTTGGCTGCTAGCCAGCTATTGCCATTGTTTGGTGTGGAAATATATTCGGGGTAATCATACTCCTTGACTTTTCTTCCCCACCATTCTGAAGATTGATACAATAATATTAATTGATAGCCACCTTGGCCCTGACAGGCGACCAGCCCCTAGGCTACACATATTTCTTAATTTTGATATGAGTCTTAATAGTAATTTACATAAAAGCTTACATATCTTTCTAGTCTTCTAAATTGCAAAATGGTTGATAAAAGTCTGGCATCTAAAAGACTAGGGCATTGATGTACACAGGGTTTCCCCCCTTTTCCCCCGGGGCCCGGGGGGTTCCCCCTTCCCCCCCTTTAAGGAAATTTAAACTCCCCCCTTTTTAAGGCGGGTCCAAATCCCCCCCCCCCTTTTTTTTAAACCCTGGGGGGGCCTCCCCGGCTGGCTCCCTCCCCCCAAACTCCCCCCGGGTGCCCTTTTTCCCCCCGGGGCCCCCCCCCGCTCCAACTCCCTCCCCCGGGCCTAAACCCCTTCCCCGGGGCTGCGAATTTGGGGGGGAAAAATTTCCCCTGCTGCATTTTCCCCCGGGCTCAAAATTTCCCTGTTCCCCCCCCTTCCCTTTTTTTTCGAAACTCCTCCGGGGTTTTTTCCCCCCCCCTTTAACCCCCCCTTTTAATTTTTTCCCCCGGGGGGGCCCCCCGGGGCCCTTTTTAATTTTTTTGGGGCTTGGGGTTTTTAAAATTATTTTTTTCCCCTTTTTTTCCCCTTTAAAAGGCCCCAAAATTAGGGGGGGGTTAACCCCCCCCCCAAAATTTTTAATTTTTTAATTTTAAAAAAAAAAAGTTATCCCAAAAAACCCCCTTTGGAAAATTTTTCATTTGGTTTAAAAAAGCAGGGATTTAAAATTTAAAAACCTATTTAAAATTAAAAGGGGGGTTTCCCCAAAACCCAGGCTTTGGTAAAATCTAAAAGCCCAGGATTGAGGTAAAATTAAAAACCAGGTTGGGGTACCTCAAAAAAACCAGGCTTTGGGTCCCATCAAAAAGCCCTTTTGGGTACACATCTAAAGACCAGGCATTGAGGTTTAAAAAACCCTTAGGCCAAAAGCCAATTTAGGTACACTCAAAAAGCCGGGCTTAGGTCACTCTAAAAGCCCAAGGCATTTACACATCAAAAAGCCCCCTTTAGGTACCTCTAAAAAGAAAAAACATTGAGGAACATTTAAAAACCTGCATTGAGGTACACTTAAAAAAAAAAGGGGGGCCCCCTAAAAGCCCAAAGGTTGAGACACATCTAAAAAAAAAACTAAAAAATGCATTGGGTAACTTAAAAGCCAAAGGCATTGAGGTACACATCAAAAAACCCAGGCATTAAAGGACACTCTAAAAGAACAAAAAACTTTAAAAAACCGGGTTTGAGGTAACATCAAAAAGAAAATTTAAAAAAAACCAAAAAAGGAAATTAAAAACCAAAAGGTAAAATTAAAAACAAAAAGGGAATTTAAAAAAAAAACATTGAGGTACACATCTAAAAGCCAAGGCATTGAGGTTACACATCAAAACCATGCTTTGGGTAACATCAAAAAACCAAAGGCATTGAGGTAACACATCAAAAACCAGGCATTGGGGTCCCATAAAAACATGCATTGAGGTACACATCAAAAAACCCAAATTGGGAAACCCCTTAAAAACCCGGCATTGGGGGAACCTTAAAAACCTCGAGGTTTTAAACCAAAAACCATTTGAGGTACCTCTAAAAGACCAGGGCAAAGGGAAACACAAAAAATCTTGGGGTACACATCTAAAAGCCCGGGCATTGAGGTACACATCTAAAACCGGTTAGGTCCATCAAAAACCCAAAGGCATTGGGTACAATTTTAAAAAACCCAGGCATTGGGGTACACTCTAAAAGAATTTGAGGTACAACTAAAAACCGGCATTGAGGTACAATCAAAAAACCAAGGTTTGGGTCCATCTAAAGCCACATGGGAACATCTAAAAGACCAGTGATTGAGGTACAAAAAAAAAACCGGCTTTGGGGAAAATTAAAAAAACGGGGGAAAATTTAAAAGCCCCAAAAAATTTTAAAAACCCGGGGAACCCAAAAAAGACCAAAAAAAAGGAAAATTAAAAACCAAAGGATTGAGGTACACTCTAAAAGCCATGCATTGAGGTACACATTAAAAGACCGGGGCCCATTAAAGCCCAAAAACCTCAAAAAAGACCAGGCTTTAGGTAAAATTAAAAAAGGCATTAAAACCAAAAAAAACATAAAAACCCAAAAAAGGAAAAAACCCAAAAAAAAAAATTAGCAAAAATTTTCCAATTAAAAAAGGAAAAAAAACCAAAAGGAAGGGGAAAAATTTAAACCAGCAGGGGTAAATCCAAAAAAGGCAGGGAAAAAAAAAAACATTGGGTCACTTAAAGCCGGTTGAGGACATAAAGCCAAGGCTTGAGGTAAAATTAAAAGAAAAATTTTGGGGTACACATCTAAAACCCAAAAGGCATTGAGTTCCCAAAAAAAAAAAAGGGGCCTTTTAAAAACCAAAAAATTTAAAGGCCAAAAGAACAAAAAAACCCGGGAGAAAAAAAAAAAACCCTCGGGGCCCTTTAAAAAAAAAATTTGAAACCTTTAAAAAAACCCAAAAAAGGGGTTTAACAAAAAAAAAGGGGATTGAGGTACACATCAAAAGCCCAAGGCATTGAGGTACACTCTAAAAGACCGGGCTTTGAGGAAATAAAAAAGCCCAAAGGCATTGGGCATCTAAAAGCCCGGGGAAATTAAAAACAAAAAAATTTTTTAAACATTTAAAGAAAACAAAGAACAAAAAGAACATTAGGACCAATGCCCAACTTTAACCCATAAAAAAGAAACTTTAAACCCCTTTAAAAAACTTTGAAACCAAAAAAGAGGGTTTTTTAAACCCTTAAAAAAGGAAATTAAAACAAAAAAGGGGGGAAAAAAAAAGCCGGGTATTAAAAAAAGCCGGTATAAAACATTTTAAAAACCAAAAAAGGAAAAAAAAACCCCCAAAAAGGGGAACATCTAAAAAAGGCATTGAGGTACACACAAAAGACCATGCTTAGGAACACAAAAACCAGTGCATTAAAATTTAAAAAGAAGGCTTGAGGTACACATCTAAAAGACAGGTTGAGACACATCTAAAAGCCCAGGATAGGAAACCATAAAAACATAAGGTAACATCAAAAACCAAGGCATTGAGGTACACATCGACCAGGCATTGGGTAACATCAAAAGAAAGGCATTGATTTACACATCTAAGCCCAAAGGCTTGAGGTCCCCCAAAAAAGACCAGGCATTGGGGTACACATCAAAACCAGTGCATTGAGGTACACATAAAAGCCCAAAGGCATTGGGACACTTTAAAAAAAGGTGAGGAACACTAAAAACCAGGCATTGAGGTACACTCAAAAAGCCCCGGTTAGTAAAATCTAAAACCGATTGAGGTAAAAAAAGACCAGGCATTGGGCCCAACTAAAAGACCGGGGTTTGGGTACACTCTAAAAGACCAAGGCTTTGGGGTACACATCTAAAACCCCCTTTTGGGACACATCAAAAAACCCAAAAGGGAGGTACACATCAAAAAAACCCAAAGTAGGTACCATCAAAAAGACCAGGGCATTGAGGTCAAAAAACCACTTTTGAAAAAAAACCAAGCAGGGGAAAAAAAAAAACCTGGGGAGTCACATCAAAAGCCCACAATTGAAAAATTAAAAACCGGGATTGAGGTACCCCAAAAGACCAAGGGGGAAAAAATCAAAAAAAAGGTTGAGGTACACATCAAAAAGCCAAGGATTAGGAACATTAAAAGCCCAAACATTGGGTTACACTCTAAAAAGTTTGGGACAATTAAAAACCCAGCATTGGGACACCCTAAAAGCCCAATTTGAGGACAATCTAAAAGCCAGGCAGGGAAAAAAAAAAAAAAGGGGGAAAATAAAAAAAGGAAGGGAAAAAAACCCAAAAAATTAAAAAAAAAAAAATTTTTTTAAACCCCAAAAAAAAAACCCCTTTAACCAAAAAGAAACTTTAAACCAAAAAGAACTTTTCACAAAAAAACCAACAAAAAAAAAAAAAAAATTTGAGGTACACAAAAGCCAAGGGGGACCCCTTAAAAGACCGGGTTTAAACATTAAAAAACCCGGGGGAAAAACCCTAAAAAGCCGGCATTGAGGAAAACCCAAAAACCCATGTTAACCTCAAAAGCCGGGTTGAGGTACACATCAAAAAAACCCAGGCTTGGGAAAATCAAAAAAGAATAAAAAAAAAAGGGGGAAATAAAATTTAAAAAAGGAATAAAATAAAAAAGGAAAAAACAAAAAAGGGGGAAAAATTAAAAACCAGGATTGAGGTAAAAATTAAAAAAAAGGGAAAAAAAAGCCGGGGTTATAAACAAAAAAAACAAGCAAAAAAAGAAAATTTTGGGGGGCCCAAAAAGAAAATAAACCAAAAAAAAGAAAAAAAATTAAAAGCCCAAAATTTGGGGCACAAAAAAACCCGGGTTTTAGGACAATCAAAACCAGGCATTGGGGTACACTTTAAAAAGCCGGATTGAGGTACCATCAAAAGCCAGGATTGAGGTACACATCTAAAAGACCAAGGCATTGAGGTACACATCTAAAGACAAGGCATTGAGGTACCATCTAAAAAGAAACCATGCATGCATGAGGTACACATCTAAAAGACCAGTGCATTGAGGTACACATCTATAAGACCAAGGCATTGAGGTACACATCTAAAAGACCAAGGAAATTGAGGTAACACATCTAAAAGACCAAGGCATTGAGGTACACATCTAAAAGACCAGTGCATTGAGGTACACATCTAAAAGACAAGGCATTTGAGGTACACTCTAAAGACCAAGTCATTGAGGTACACTCTAAAAGACCAAGGCATTGAGGTAAAACTCTAAAAGACCAAGGCATTGGGTACACATCTAAAAAAACCAGTGCATTGAGGTACACATCTAAAAGACCAGTGCATTGAGGTACACATCTAAAAGACCAAGGCATTGAGGTACACATCTAAAAGACCAGTGCATTGAGGTACACATCTAAAAGACCAAGTCATTGAGGTACACATCTAAAAGACCAAGGCATTGAGGTACACATCTAAAAGACCAAGGCATTGAGGTACACATCTAAAAGACCAAGGCATTGAGGTACACATCAAAAGACCATGCATTGAGGTACACATCAAAAAGACCAGTGCATTGAGGTACACATCTATAAGCCATTGCATTGAGGTACACATCTAAAAGACCAGTGCATTGGGGTACACATCAAAAAGACCGTACATTGAGGTACCATTCTAAAAGACCAAGGCATTGAGGTACACATCTATAAGACCAAGGCATTGAGGTACACATCTAAAAGACCAAGGCATTGAGGTACACATCTAAAAGACCAAGCATTGAGGTACACATCTAAAAGACCAAGGCATTGAGGTACACATCTAAAAGACCAAGGCATTGAGGTACACATCTAAAAGACCAAGGCATTGAGGTACACATCTAAAAGACCAAGTCATTGAGGTACACATCAAAAAGACCAGCTTTTGAGGTACACATCTAAAAGACCAAGGCTTTGAGGTACACATCTAAAAGACCAAGGCATTAAAGGTACACACCCTAAAAGACCAGTGCTTGAGGTACACATCTAAAAGACCAGTGCATTGAGGTACACATCTAAAGACCAGTGCATTGAGGTACACATCTAAAAGACCAACCCATTGAGGTACACATCTATAAGACCAGTGCATTGAGGTACACATCTAAAGCCCAAAGGCATTGGGGTTTACACATCTAAAAGACCAAGGCATTGAGTACAACATCAAAAAGGCCAAGGCTTGAAGGTACACATCTAAAAGACCAGTGCATTGAGGTACACATCAAAAAGACCAGTGCATTGAGGTACCATCTAAAAGACCAAGGCATTGGGGTTTAACCCCATCTAAAAGACCAGTGCATTGAGGTACACATCTAAAAGACCAAGGCATTGAGGTACACATCTAAAAGACCAAGGCATTGAGGTACACATCTAAAAGACCAGTGCATTGAGGTACACATCTAAAAGACCAGTGCATTGAGGTACACATCTAAAAGACCAGTGCATTGAGGTACACATCTATAAGACCAAAGCATTGAGGTACACATGAAAAATAAATCAATAAACAATATGGAATGCAGAACCGTGCCTCAGTACCTTGCATGTGGCGAGGGTGAATGCCTCTCTCGCAGGAAGTGGAGTGTGGCCTGTGAGCCGGTGTCACAAATGGCCTGTGGTGGATGGATCAGCTCGTTGCCTTGAGTGACTAAGACACTCAGCTTGGGGCAGTCCACCAGGTGTCCAGGCAATGCCCTCATGCTATTGTTGGATAGGTTTAACCTTTCAAGCTGGAAGAAATGAAAATGTTCCTTAAAAGCGATATTAAATAAGGAAATAAATGTATATATAAACTATATTTAAATAAGGAAATAAATGTATATATGTACACTGAGGAAAATATGGATATCCTTAAGAAATTGAGCTTCCTTGACTAACAGGGACTGTGTTAGTGATTCATCATATAAGGAATGGAAGCTTTTCCTTACAAACTTAAAACGTGCAAAACAGACGCCAATGTAATGTATAGACTTGATGACTTGAGCAGCCTTCCAAGATGATGATGGTTATGATGACAATTTTTCTTATTACAGTAAACCCTCACTTTTACGGACCTCTATATTACAAATTTCGGCTTTAACAAACTTTTTCTGCCAGTCCGGTATCAGCGGGGATTTACCGAATAAGTTTGGTAAACTTCGTTCGTTCGGTGGTGGGCCGGTGTAGCGATCTCACCAGCTACCTTGATCTCAGTAGCTACACTCGTCACTGCGCATGCGCGGCAGACGACGTCACATTGGCCGCAGGGTTCCCAGACTTGGGGGTTTCCCCCTAAATTTGGGGGGTTTTCTTCCCATTTGGGGGGAGACACAGTAGCTGTGCTTCACGTCAAATCTCAGAAGCTACCCTTTCAGTGAAAAAAGACAATATCAGCCATGGCAGAAGAAGGAAATCGATATACAAATGATAAAAACTTTCGTGAGCGTATGGAACGTATTATGTTCTATTTGTTGAGTGGCAAGCATCCACCAAACTGCAGTAAATCCCAAAAAAACTACACTCCTCAATGCTGTCAGGAATGACAAATACAAAGTTGATGGTAAGTAGGTTAAGTGTATAAGTACAAATGTATATAGACGTATATTGTTGGCAGCGAGCGAAGCGAGTTGCCACTTACCATTATAAGACCCATTCGCGTAAGGGGACACTGCTCCCTGGGTGAATAGTTGTTTGACAATACAGGTTGAAGTTCCCAAACTCGGCAACCTCGGGACCAGCGCCGAGCCGAGTAATGGAATTTTCCGACTTTTAGAACGTAGATACCGTATTTGCCGGCGCATAAGACGCAGTTTTTTTCAAAGACAGGGAATGCAAAATTCACCCTGCGTCTAATGCGGCCATATTACTAATGAGAGGTCGGGCAGAGAATGCAGAATGGACGGTGGTGTATTACTAAGGGGGTCTTGAGTGATCTGTGTTGAGCAGTAGACCACTGAACACAAATTTGTAACTGTGTTACTAGTAATATCAGCAATAATGCATAATACCAAGAAAAAGTTTGAGTTTGAGAGAAAACAAGAGGTGGGGCAACAAAGTCGCGGTTTCTGCTGCCAAGATGGCCGTCATATGTAAACATGACCCCCCTCCCGCAGTCCCTCTGTCACTCTCCACTGTGAATAGATGGGAGACAGGGTAGGCCTTTATACCACCTCGATCCCTCAATCCTCACCCCTGTATCTCTATGGATAAGGAAATTGTAAACTGTAACTGGAAAGAGTGCTAGTAAAAATGCTGCAACAATACCTGTAGACGGGACAGAAGCCTTCCACACATCACACCAAGACCAAGACCCATCACGGCGCCAAAAAGGAGAAAGACTAATCAACCCTCGCGACCGTGATAGATTCACAGGTGTAAACCATGGCGAATATCTTCGATCCCGACATCGGTGCCCTTCAACAATAACAAAAAATGTATGAGATACACCTTACAGTGTAATATCTCGGTAATTTTTTGTTATTGGGTAACCACCGATTTCGAGGCCGAAACTTAGTTTTCCTAAATAGTTTTGCTGTGTTTTGAATTTATCTGGCTCTAGTTTTTATAGGAAATCAAAGTTTGTTTACATGTGTGTGTAGGGGGGTGCCCGCCCTGCCCCTCCAGGCCCGCCCTGCAAACATACCTAAGCTTCACACTGCCAATGCCATTAATATTCGATTGCGCCAAGGCAAATGGGGCTCAAAATACACAGAATGAAGGAAGATACACGATAATGGAGGTAAGAATCCTAGGACTTTTGAAAGCCCACTACCGAAATAATACCATTATCTTTACTGCAAATTTTCCACAAAGTCTAAACACATAGCATGAAAAGCAGCAAAGGCATTCTTACAACAATAAATATAAGCTAAATGTCATAAGTAGATAATATTAGAATATCAATTCGTGGAGCATCCTGCAATAAATGATGACCGATTTGGGTTACCGTACACATTCTCTTTACATTTTAACTAGTATAATTTTTCATTCACATTTACTGCACTGTGAATATTGTATTTGGGTACATCCTCAAAATCATTTGTTTTCCCTTACAAAATCTTTTTTTGAATAACTTTTAATAAATTTACGAAAAGTAAATGTCCTCAAAACACTAATATTTGTTTTTTCTCAAAATATTTATGTAAAATAAGGGTGCGTCTTATGCGGAGGTGCGTCTTATGCGCCGGCAAGTACGGTATGTTAAGGGGAAAAAAATTGTTTGGGAGCCATAATACCAATAACAGACCTGTAGAAGTACACAAAATAACAGTGTACACAACTCTACAGTCACAACACCACTGAACAATAACAACAAACAAATCGGCGGGAGAAACCAAGCGGCCTAGTGTGGTGGCACCCAGCGGCCGACCCGGCAACTACGCGCCGGGTTTTGGGTGTTCTGCCGTGTTTTGGAAAATCCGGAACCATAGCCGAGTTTTGGGTGTTGCCGAGTCTTGGGATGCAGAGTTTGGGAACTTCAACCTGTATATACGTTTTACCCAAGATAAGAATTGGTATACATTGTCATGTCAAACAACTATTCACCCAGGGAACAGTGTTTCAGTGCGTATTTGTGAGGTGTAGCTACTCGGGCCAAGGGTAGCTGGTGAGATCGCTACAGTAGTGATCTCACCAGCTACCCTTGGCCCGAGTAGCTACACCTCACAAATACGCACTGAAACACTGTTCCCTGGGTGAATAGTTGTTTGACAATATATACCAATTCTGATCCTGGGTAAAACGTGGTGGAAACATTGAATGTAGAATAGTAATCAAAGTAGAACATAGAACATTTCAAGCAAATGTGCCTGGAACATTACCCTACCCGTATACTGAAACACTGCTCCCTGGGTGAAGAGTGGTTTGACAATATATACCAATTCTGTTCCTGGGTAAAATGTGGTGGAAACATTGAATGTAGAGGAGTATTAAAGTAAAACATAGAACATTTCAAGCGAATGTGTCTTTGCCTAGAACGCTATCCTACCTGTAGCCAGAGCTGGGCAGTATTTAAATACAATTGTATTTAAATACGTATTTAAATACATTTGTGTATTTAGAAATGTATTTATAAATACACTGGTTGTCATGTATTTAAATACAGTATTTAAATACATTGTATTTAAATACATTGTATTTAAATACATTTAATATAAACATTTAAATACTTTTGTATCAGTTAATTTGGCCATAAACCGGCCCAACTATCTGGCAACCCTGATGTTACAGTGAACCAGTGTTTCCACTGGCAAGGAAATGTCGTGATTTCAAGGAGATTTAGGCATGAGAAGGAAATTTCTAAGGAAACCCAAAATCTAAGGAAATCCTAAGGAAATATTTTTTTTCGGACATGTTAAAATTTTTGTGTATTTAAAATGTATTTACAAATATATCTAAATACAATTGATGTATTTAGTATTTAGTATTTAAATACATTTCTCCCATGTATTTAGTATTTAGTATTTAAATACATTTCTCCCATGTATTTAAGGCGTATTTTGTGACTACATTACAAAGCAGAATTATACTTATTTAAGCTACGCCCACTTATTTTCTACTCTTTTGAGTGCACTGATAACCGACATGATATGCTCTCTCGAGTAAAATTATACTTTTCTTGGGAAAATATATTCTCTTTTGGGTGTGGGTGGTGGTTTCAAGAGCCTGGCCAATCAGATCGCGCGCATGAGAGAATCTTATCAGACCTCCTCCCGTAAATGTTTCTCTTTTCCTTTAATTCTCATCCAATTCAACATTCATTACATGCGCACGACATGCAAAGGATACTGTATTTAATTAGGAGTAGGTTCAACACGTTGATCGGATATATACATCAACTCTTAACAGGTAATAACTCACAAATATTAAAATTCTTCAGCGACATCTGGGAACAATTTTTCCAATCCCGCGAATCTTTCAATGCGTCCGAACCTTTGTTAAGACTTGTGGCTAGCACGATAAAACTTGTAATTTGGCCATAATACACTAAAATAATAAACACTCTCTTTAGTAATAGTTATAATTACTTCAAAAATGCAATGTAACTGGTACATTTGTCATAACTTACACAGGAATGTCACCCAAAAAATTGTACATAATGGATATACGAACACCTCCACAGTCCTCCAGTGAGGCGAGGTGAGGTGCTCTGAGGTGCTCTCAGGGTTCCTCATGCGTTCGCCGATTTCGGCAGCTGGCGGCCCTCTACGCATGGCTGTAGCTCCGAAACTAACCACAGGATTTTCTTGAAAATAACCTCATTGTGATTCCCACACAAAGTTACCTTACATGTAGTCATCCTAACCCTTACCTAACCTAACCTAACCTAACCTAACCTAACCATCTGCACGGAGGCAGGTCTGATGGCGCTGAGTTAATTCGATCGACGGAAGAAGGTCACCAGCGAGGACTTCAAGAAATCCAAGGAGAACGTGTTGTACAGAATGACGTACAGAAGTTAAAAAGGAGATAAAAGAATGACAAAAAGGATATTAAGAGAAGAATAAATGCTGGTAGTGTGAGAAGACGAACCCTTGTGTTAAATGGGAGGATATAGCAAGAGAGAGAGAGAAGGGGGTAAGGTGTGAATGAGGACAGGAAGATGTGAGAATGAACATGCATGGACAGGTGCATGGACAGGTGCATGGACAGGTGCATGGACTGTGCAACTGTGCAATGGACTGGTGCAAATGGCATGGTAATTAAAATTAAATTGACTCTTTTAATGGAGACTTCTATCATGGTCTATTGAATAGCTGTCTATCACCAACTATCTATAGCTGGTGAGATCACTACTGTAGCGATCTCACCAGTTACCCTTGGCCCGAGTAGCTACACCTCACAAATACGCACTGAAACACTGTTCCCTGGGTGAATAGTTGTTTGACATGACAATGTATACCAATTCTTATCTTGGGTAAAACATATATATTGTCAAACAACTATTCACCCAGGGAGCAGTGTCCCCTTACGCGAATGGGTCTTATAATGGTAAGTGGCAACTCGCTTCGCTCGCTGCCAACAATATACGTCTATATACATTTGTACTTATACACTTAACCTACTTACCATCAACTTTGTATTTGTCATTCCTGACAGCATTGAGGAGTGTAGTTTTTTTGGGATTTACTGCAGTTTGGTGGATGCTTGCCACTCAACAAATAGAACATAATACGTTCCATACGCTCACGAAAGTTTTTATCATTTGTATATCGATTTCCTTCTTCTGCCATGGCTGATATTGTCTTTTTTCACTGAAAGGGTAGCTTCTGAGATTTGACGTGAAGCACAGCTACTGTGTCTCCCCCCAAATGGGAAGAAAACCCCCCAAATTTAGGGGGAAACCCCCAAGTCTGGGAACCCTGCGGCCAATGTGACGTCGTCTGCCGCGCATGCGCAGTGATGAGTGTAGCTACTGAGATCAAGGTAGCTGGTGAGATCGCTACACCGGCCGAACATGTACACACAGGTCGGTCGGTGGCAATGGAAGCCGCGTGGGTGGTGCGTGCCTATTAGTCTAGCTTTGTTCGCCTGATTGTAAACACCTCCTCTCACATTCTCCCGTGCCTCACCGAGTATTGCTTTTAAATGTTTCTGTATACCTAACCTAACCTCACCTGACCTCACCTAACCTAACGTTCAGCAGTGACCGTTAGGTTAGGTAAAGGTCAGGTTAGGTTAGGCTAATAAGTTTTTACATGTGTTTCTGTATAACTAACCTAACCTGACCTTTACCTAACTTAACGGTCACTGCTGCTGTGTTGACGTGGCGCCGCGCATGCGCAGAAGGCCAACTCAACCGGGATCTCGCAGCTCAGGGATATCGCATAACACCGCCCTTCCCCTGTGTCCTCTGATGCACTCGCCGTTGAAAATATGGCTGATGGGCAGCATGTGACTAGTCTTTGGCCACTTAATAATTACAGAAAGAGTTACTCCTGGCGGGACTCAACCATGGAACCTTGAGCTCACCACTTCCAAGAGTTAACCACTCGACCATAGCTCCCTGTAATGAGGGTGAGGATGAGGAGAAGAAGGAGGAGGAGGATGTCCCATTTTCATTCTATGCTCTTTCTTGCTTCCCTCAGACAATGACTTCCTCACCACACAGCACACAAAGGAAAGCCTAGTCCTAAGAATGCATTCAATAAAAAGGCTTGATTTTCTTCATTGCACAATATGTTAGCCTTAAAGGAATGCTGTGGTGTTAGCATAGTGGCTAGTTGCATTACTTGTTATATTTAGAGAAGAGACTCAGTCCCCTGTGGATTGGCATAAAGCATGTGAAAGCAGAGAGGGGATATAGGAGGCTGTAGTCAATATAATGTCATTCACCCATGGTCTTGTCCACGCGGGCTAGCTCGCGATCGCCAGTTTTCACCCTCCCGGTGCGAGCTTGGAGCTCATTATTACCGATCTTAGGGTAATGCTGGGACCTAACACACCACACACCCCTATCTCCTTGCTCGAGTAACCACCCAAATTTCTCAGTGGAAAAATCCCCGGGGCCGGGGATCGAATGCCGGACCACAGAATGATGCTCTAACCGGACGCTCTAACCCACCGAGCCGTTGAGGCAGTAATGTAGAGGAATAGTTTTGCTTAGAACACAAGATCAAATCTGGAGATTTAGATTGACAATTTTGCCTTTAAAAATCTTCCTAAGTAAGTTTAGTCTAGGCTAATCCTAACCTCCATTACAAAGCAATGGACCTTAATGCATGAACAAAGAATGCCAATAAAGGCAATAAGCAAAACAACTTTTGTCTTGATACCCATACAATAAAACACCCGATTGATCAACACTTACCTTTGTGAGCTTTGCTATACTTGTTGGGAGTTCAGTAATGTTATTGTTTGCAAGGTTGAGGGTTTGTAGCTTCTCCAGGCCAGTGACCGCCTCGGGCAACACCTTGAACCTGTTGAACGACAGATCCAGCACTCGCACGTGCAGGAGGAGGCTGAAGGAGGGCGGCAAACTGGTGATCTGGTTGTGGCTCAGGTTGAGGAACTTCAGGTGGGGAATATGAAGGCTTAGTTCCTCGGGGATCTGAAGTACAAAATATAGGAATGGATATGACATAATTACATTACTAATACAATGGATCTCCAAATATCACAATAGGTTATGTACCAAGCTCCACCACGAACACTGCAAAATTGCAAATCATGGCAATATCCCCAAACAAAATACAAGCACTAAATCCCCCAAAATTTAGTTTCCTGCGGGTGGCTGCAGCGGCTGTATGTAAACAACCAGTCAAGATGGATCCAGAGAGGGGGGGGGGGGGGGGGATGCATATCTACCCCACTGGCCAAGCTTGTATTTCATTTTCTTGTACATCATGAAGGACTGGCTAAAGGCAAAAAAAAAGAAGTAACAAGAAGCCTAAGTTAAGGTTTCCCAGCTTTCCTTCAAACTCATGTTTACAGCTTATCATCAGCCCTCAACTCGTTCATAATCTCACTGGTTTTCCTTTAACTTTCTAACTGCTGTCTCCTGAGTCTGTGATTCTCTGCTCTCAGTTCGCTAGCCACTTCCTGGTTTACCGTAGTTTTGATTTTACGTCGCCAGAAAGAAAAAAATTAAACCTTATATTGAGTTTGACAGGCACACAGGTCTGTTTTCTGTTACCCACAATAGGATAGAGAAAACCATGTAGAAACCTATGATATTTGGCCTATGCAGAGGAATTGTTAAATATAGTTCAGGATAACTTTCTAAGGCAAGCAATCAAGGAGCCTACTAGAGGAGATAATATTCTAGATTTATTACTGACAAACAGGGAAGATTTAGTTACAGAGGTGGAGGTTGGAGGACAGTTAGCAAACAGCGATCATTGTGAAATCATGTTTTACTTAAAATGGAAAGTAGGAAATACGTAGAAGTGTTAATAAGCAAAGAGTACCTGACTTCAGAATGGCCAATTATACAGGATTAAGAAGACACCTGGAAGGGATTAACTGGGGGTGTAAGATGGAGGGGAAGGAGTGGTCGGAGGTCAGTGTGGAGACAGCTGGTAGTGAGGCCGGGGCTGATGAGGATTATACATTATTTGTAAGGAATTTAATTGCAAAACAGAAAAAGAATGTTCCTTATAGGGCGATAAGATCAAGGAAGAATGAACCGAAATGGATGACCACGAATTTAAAACATAAAATTGGAGTAAAAAGAAACACGTACTTAAGGTTCAAAGCTGGACAGGTGAGCAAAGAACAGTATAACGTGATGGCGAGGGCAGTGAAGAGATTAACAAGAGTAGCTAAGAACAATTATGAGATTAAGGTTGCTGGACAGACAAAGAACGACCCTAAGGGGTTCTTTCAGGTATATAAAACAAAGACAAGGGAATTAGTGGGGCCGTTAAGAATAGGGCAGGGTGAGATTGTAACTACCGGTGTGGTACCTGATAGTGAACATATGTTTAGAGGAGAGGATGAGGAGAAACTCAAAGATGTTGTGATAACTAGGGAAATGGTAGAAGAAGGTATAGACAGAATGAAGAATTTTAAGTCACCAGGACCAGATGAAATTTATCCCAGAGTATTAAAAGAATGCAAAGAGGTTGTTAGTGAGTCGTTAGTGCATATTTTTAGGAAATCGGTTGATATAGGCGAAATGCCACTGATGTGGAGGAAAGGAAATGTAGTTCCCATATTTAAGAAGGGAGACAGAGGACTAATGTCATATTATCGACCCGTTAGTCTAACGTCAGTGGTGGGTAAATTATTGGAATCTAATATTGCAAAAAACATTAGAGAGCATTTAGGACAACAAAATTGGTCAATGATTCACAACATGGATTCACCAAGGGTAGGTCATGGCTCACCAATTTATTGAGTTTTATTAAGAAAGTTTATGAGACGGCAGATAATGATAAGGATTATGATATAATATACCTGGACTTTAGTAAGGCATTCGACAAGGTGCCACATGGTAGACTCTTAAATAAGGTTAAGGCTCATGGAATAGATGGGAAGGTTCTTCGTTGGATTAGAGCTTGGCTAAGTAATAGGCAACAAAGGGTTACAATTAATGGTTGTAAATCTGAATGGGGACAGGTGACAAGTGGAGTTCCACAAGATAAGAGATAAGATTTTCATCCTATCTAGACACTTTGCAAGTACCAACTACAAGGTTATTGACTAGACAAAGCGCCGCCACGTCAGCACGAACTAGGCGGACTCGAACCGCTGACCGAATGCACAGGGACGCTGCACATTGCGAACTCACGTCTCTACCAACCTTGCCACCCTGACGGGCTGGAGTTCCACAAGGGTCTGTTTTGGGCCCATTACTATTTTTGATTTACATCAACGACTTAGATAGTGGGATTAGTAGTGATATCAGCAAGTTTGCTGATGATACTAAGGTAGGTAGGATTATTGGATAACAGTCTGATGTAAACATATTGCAGGGAGACTTAGATAAACTTAATGAGTGGGTAGTCAGATGGCAGATGGAATTTAATATTGATAAGTGCAGCGTTATGAATGTTGGTAGAAAAAACCCTGGTAATAGATACACCATAAGCAATGTATCGCTGAAAAGATCAGAAGGTGAGAAAGATCTTGGAGTGAGGGTGAGCCCAGACCTCCGACCTAGGAAACAATGTATTGAGGCTAGAAATGGAGCTAATAGAGTATTAGGATTCATTACCAGAAGTGTTAAAAGTAGAAGTGCGGAAGTTATTCTAAAGCTTTATTTGGCACTAGTCAGGCCTCACCTAGACTATGCGGTTCAGTTTTGGTCTCCATATTACAGGAAGGATATAGCCTCGTTAGAATCAGTGCAGAGAAGGATGACCCAAATGATTCATGGGATGCATAACTTTAATTATGAGAAGATATTGAATTTACACTAACTCGAGAGATGCAGAGTAAGGGGCGATCTGATAGAAATTTTTAAGTGGATAAAGGGATTTAATAAAGGAGAGGTAGGAAAAGTTCTTATGGCTTTTAACCAGGGTAGAACAAGAAGTAATGGATTCAAGCTGGAAAAGCGTAGATTTGAAAAAGAAATAGGGAAAAACTGGTTCACAAATAGGGTGGTGAATGATTGGAATGGACTCAGTAGACAGGTAGACAGGCTGGATAAATTCATGGATGGGGATGAAAGGTGGATGTCGGTAGTGTTAAGTAACAGGAACTACCTCGTGTAGGTCTCACGGCCTCTTGTAGCTTCTTTATTTTCTTATGTTCTTATGGTACTTTTAGAAAACAGATATATATGAGGGCTAACATTAATATAGTGCTATATTGTCTATGAACACTTTGTGTTTATACAAACAATAAAAAAAAAAAAAATTGTTGTTTCCTTTAGTCGCTTCAGTTACTGCTTCTGCTTGCTAGACACTCAGCCCTCCCACCTCCTTCAAAAAACATTTACACATCTCCACTTAGCTCACCTATTACACAAGATAGGAACATGTGGTTTACATTATTGGATTAAGCAGTCATTGTACATCTGTAACACACTTTTCAAAACTTAACACAAAACTACACACATTTGTTATTTCCTTGTGTACCTCTTTAGATTCCCTTAGTTTTATGGTTGTTGTCTCTCTTGCTATTGGCATTGATTGTTTCACCAAAACCACCTGCTATTCAACACTAAGCCTCACCTTATTTTAATTCATCATTATTAAAGTGGGCTAAGAATCTGTCTTCCTCATCGCGTTAGCACTCACCTCACTTATAAAATTGAAGCTGGCGTTGACACTCTCATACATGGAGACGGTGTTGTAGTAGATCTCCCAGGGCAGCGCCAGCAGGCAGCCCTCAATGAACTCCCCCGAGGTGTGCTGAAAGGCAGGCAAACAAATGGTAAAAACATCTTGACATTGCCAGCCCAGTCTAAACGCATGATTTCAAATATTTTCTATATCTAGTACCAATGGGGTTTAGGCAAGCTGGGTGGGTATCTCAAAGCGATAATTTGTTGTATACTAATTGCAGTACAGGTTGAAGTTCCCAAACTCGGCATCCCAAGACTCAGCAACACCCAAAACTCGGCTATGGTTCCTGATTTTCCAAAACACGGCAGAACACCCAAAACCCGGGGCGTAGTTGCCTTGTCAGCCGCTGGGTGCCACCACACTAGGCCGCTTAGTTTCTCCCGCCGATTTGTTTGTTGTTATTGTTCAGTGGTGTTGTGACTGTAGAGTTGTGTACACTGTTATTTTGTGTACTTCTACAGGTCTGTTATTGGTATTATGGCTCCCAAACGTCCAGGATTTTTTTTCATGTGATTTTCATGCTTTTTTTCCCCTTAATATATCTACGTTCTAAAAGTCGGAAAATTCCATTACTCGGCTCGGCGCTGGTCCCGAGGTTGCCGAGTTTGGGAACTTCAACCTGTACTTTCCTCATAAGTGTAAGAAGACTGCACTCTATTGTAAATTTTATAGATAGCTTTTTTTTCATCCATTCAACTAAATCATTACAGTCTGCCAAAACTTATCATCATCCTTTTCAACCCTTCTCTTCCTTGGGGACCTTTTCAGCCCCTCTCTTCCTTGGGGACCTTTTCAACCCTTCTCTTCCTTGGGGACCTTTTCAACCCCTCTCTTCCTTGGGGACCTTTTCAACCCCTCTCTTCCTTGGGGACCTTTTCAACCCCTCTCTTCCTTGGGGACCTTTTCAACACCTCTCTTCCTTGGGGACCTTTTCAACCCCTCTCTTAAGAACATAAGAACATAAGAAAATAAGGAAGCTACAAGAGGCCGCGAGGCCTACACGTGGTAGTTCCTGTCACCTAACACTACCTACATCCACCTTTCATCCCCATCCATGAACTTATCCAGCTCCCCTTTAAAGCTCCCTAATGACTCCGCACTAACTACCTGTCTACTGAGACCATTCCACTCATTCACCACCCTATTTGTGAACCAGTTTTTCCCTATTTCCTTTCTAAATCTACGCTTTTCCAGCTTGAATCCGTTACTTCTTGTTCTACCCTGGTTAAAAGCCGTAAGAACTTTTCCTACCTCTCCTTTATTAAATCCCTTTATCCACTTAAAAACTTCTATCAGATCGCCCCTTACTCTGCGTCTCTCGAGTGAGTGTAATTTTAATAACTTCAATCTCCTCTCATAACTAAAGTTACGCATCCCTTGTATCATTTTGGTCATCCTTCTCTGCACTTTTTCTAACAACACTATATCCATCCTGTAATATGGAGACCAAAACTGAACTGCATAGTCTAGGTGAGGCCTGACTAGAGCCAGATAAAGCTTTAGAATAACTTCCGCACTTCTACTTTTAACACTTCTGGTAATGAATCCTATACTCTATTAGCTCTATTTCTGGCCTCAATACATTGTTTCCTAGGTCGGAGGTCTGGGCTCACCCTCACTCCAAGATCTTTTTCACCTTCTGATCTTTTCAGCGATACATTGCTTATGGTGTATCTATTACCAGGGTTTTTTCTACCAACATTCATAACGCTACATTTATCAATATTAATTCCATCTGCCATCTGACTGCCCACTCGTTAAGTTTATCTAAGTCTCCCTGCAATATGTTTACGTCAGACTGTGATCCAATAATCCTACCTAACTTAGTATCATCAGCAAACTTGCTGATATCACTGCTAATCCCACTATCCAAGTCGTTGATGTAAATCAAAAATAGTAATGGGCCCAAAACAGACCCTTGTGGAACTCCACTTGTCACCAGTCCCCATTCAGATTTGGAACCATTAATTGTAACCCTTTGTTGCCTATTACTTAGCCAAGCTCTGATCCAATGAAGAACCTTCCATCTATACCATGAGCCCTAACCTTATTAAGAGTCGCTCGTGTGGTACTTTGTCAAATGCCTTACTAAAGTCCAAATATATTATATCATAATCCTTATCATTATCTGCCGTCTCATAAACTTTCCTATAAAAACTCAATAAATTGGTGAGACATGACCTACCCTTGGTGAATCCATGTTGTGAATCATTGATCAAACTATGTTTATCTAAGTGCTCTCTAATGTTTTTTGCAATAATAGATTCCAATAATTTACCCACCACTGATGTTAGACTTACGGGTCGATAATTTGACTTTAGTCCTCTGTCTCCCTTCTTAAATATGGGAACAACATTTCCTTTCCTCCACAATAATGGCACATCGCCTATCTCAACCGATTTCCTAAAAATGTGCACTAACGACTCACTAACAACCTCCTTGCATTCCTTTAATACCTTGGGATACACTTCATCTGGTCCTGGCGATTTAAATGTTTTCATTTTTTCTATACCTCTTCCACCATTTCCCTAGTTATCACAATATCTTTGAGTTTCTCCTCATCGCTTCCTTTGAACATCTGTTCACTATCAGGTATCGTCTGTGTATCCTCCTCCGTAAAAACACTTAAGAAATAATCATTTAAACTCCTACACATATCCTCATCCGTATTTAAGACCTCACCTTGTCCTGACCTTAAGGGCCCAACTAATTCCCTTGTCTTTGTTTTATAAACCTGATAGAACCCCTTTGGGTCCCTGTTCGCTTGTTCTGCTACTTTAATCTCATAATTGTTCTTAGCAACTCGAGTTAATTTCTTCACTGTCCTCGCCATCACGTTATACTGTTCTTTGTTTACCAATCCTGCCTTGAACCTTAAATAAATGTTTCTTTTTACTCCAATGTGGTGTTTTAACTTGGTGGTCATCCATTTTGGATCACTCTTTCTGGACCTTATTTCCCTATAAGGAATATTTCTTTTCTGTCCGTCAATTATATTCCTTACAAATGAGGTATAATCCTCCTCAGCTCCGACCTCACTTCCCCTTCTAACCTCTCTAATTACCTCCTCAGCCCTGACCTCACTTCCCTGTCTAACCGCTCTAATTATCTCCTCAGCCTCGACCTCACTACCATATCTGACCGCGCCAATTACCTCCAGGTGCCTTCCTAATCCTTCATAATTGGCCTTTCCACCTGACAACGCCTTGTCCTGGGACACTTTCTGCTCCTCCATCCCACACCTCTTATTATTAATAACCTCCAGGTGTCTTCTTAATCCCGCATAATTGGCCTTTCTGAAATTAGGTATTCGATGCCTATTGCCACTTAATTTTCCAACTTCCCATTTTAAGCTAAATCTGATCTCATAATGGTCGCTATTATCTAAACTCCCCCCGACCTCCACATTTGTAACTAAATCGTCTCTATTTGTCAGCAATAGATCTAGAATATTATCTCCTCTAGTAGGCTCCTTGATTGCTTGACTTAGGAAGTTATCCTGGATTATATTTAACAATTCATCTGCATCGCTGTCACCTATGATTAAATCCCAGTCTATATTCCTAAGATTAAAATCTCCCACCACGCATAATCGATTATATCTGCAGGCCTTGTTTATTTCTTCCCATATAGGAGCTGAATCCTCTTTACATAAGTTTGGAGGCCTATACACTACACCCAAAACCATTTTCTCAGTTCCCTCCGTAACCTCTACCCATATAGACTCTTATGCTGTCATCTGTTTTTATAACATTGTTAACACAACACTGCAATGCATCTCTTGCATAAAGCGCAACTCCTCCTCCTCGTCTGCCTACTCTGTCCTTGTGAAATAACTTATACCCAGCTATCTCGACTTCCGGATCGAATACCTTTCCTGACATATCCAACCATGTTTCTGTTAATGCTATTATATCAAAATCCTCTACACTATTTATTCCTCTCAGGAAATCTATCTTTTTTAAAATACTCCTACAGTTTGTATAGTAAACCTTCAAGCAACTCCTCTTTTTTTTGTCAATTTTCCCTTTATCTTTAACTAAACCCCTCCTCTCTCTCTTCTTACGAATCACTTTAGTTCCCTGCCTTCTGAAACTCCTCCTAGTGTCGCAAGTTTCCTTTACCCCGACCCCCGTGTCTAAACCCCGGTTCTCTATCTTAAAAAAGCCTGCAGTGCATCTACCTCCCTTTCAAGGGATTCAGACAAGATCTGAACTCCTTTCCTCGAAAAGTGCACCCCGTCCCTGCGGTAGAGGCTGTTATGCCCGAAAAAGAGGTCCCAGCTGTCGACAAAGGCCCAACCATTGGCTTTGCAATGAAGTGCCAGCCGGCAATTCACCGCAATAGCCCTGGAGTACCACATGTCGTCAACAAAGCGTCTTGGAAGGACACCACACACCACAGGGAACCCACCCCTGTCCCTAACTTTACCTACAGCTTCCTTGAACCGCCGTAGCAATTCCTCACTTCTTACACACCCAACATCATTTCCCCCAGCGCTCAGGCAGACGATGGGCTTTTTCCCTTGGTCCGCCATGCACTCAACTATCTTGTCACTAACATAACCTATCCCCTTTCCCTGGTAACTCACCGACTTCATGCGCATCCCTTCTCTGTCACAGAACCTGCTGTCAAGATGTCTAACCTGACTGTCACCAACAACCAAGATTTTACCTTCGGGTAATGATGTATCGTCTACCTCCCTAACCTCCGTATCATCCTCTTGCAGCCCCGAGAGTACCTGAAATGAGTTCGTGCACAAAAGATGGTCCTTGTTTACCTTTTTCTCCTGCGGGCGGGCTCCATGATCAACTACCTTCCAAACACCAATCCCTGGTGACTTACTAGGAACCTTAGTAGTCGCTTGAGTCACATCTCGCTCTGGTACCCCTACAGGCACATCACTCGCATGTGCCCCTCCACTCGCTCCACTTGGACCTTCACCTACACACTTAAGAGAACGTATCTCTATTTCCTGCTTCTTCACAACGCTTTTCAAATCGTTCACTTCACTTGCAAAGCTCCTTTTCAGGTCTTCTATCGCCTCCAGAATAGTCTTAAGCGCCGCACCACACCCTTCACTACACTCTCCCTCGACCCTTCTACCTCCCTTAACCTCAGCCTCCTTCACTCCTACCACACTACCACTCTCACCCCCAGCACCAACACACAACACCACTTCACTCTCCACCTCCACAACACTCCCCATCACAGACGTAGCCATTCTAATCCAGGGAGCTAAACCAAAGCACAACCTCACTTCACGGAGACGACACGACGACTGAAATTCGTCCTTCGAAATCCTCTTCCTTGGGGACCTTTTCAACCCCTCTCTTCCTTGGGGACCTTTTCAACCCCTCTCTTCCTTGGGACCTTTTCAACCCTTCTCTTCCTTGGGGGCCTTTTCAACCCCTCTCTTCCTTGGGGACCTTTTCAGCCCCTCTCTTCCTTGGGGACCTTTTCACCCTTCTCTTCCTTGGGGACCTTTTCAGCCCCTCTCTTCCTTGGGGACCTTTTCAACCCCTCTCTTCCTTGGGGACCTTTTCAGCCCCTCTCTTCCTTGGGGACCTTTTCAACCCCTCTCTTCCTTGGGGACCTTTTCAACACCTCTCTTCCTTGGGGACCTTTTCAACCCCTCTTCCTTGGGGACCTTTTCAACCCCTCTCTTCCTTGGGGACCTTTTCAACCCCTCTCTTCCTTGGGGACCTTTTCAGCCCCTCTCTTCCTTGGGGACCTCCCTCCACGGGGTGGCCACGGCAGAGGCGTGATAAGAATAATAATACACATTACTGTACAAGCAAAACTTTCAATCATGCTCCTTCCTTTATTGACTTGCTATCAAACTGTTCCACTTTTCAACACTACTGTATGTACATACAGCAATACCCCAGCTATCCGATATTCAACTATTCAGAAGGCTCAAGCAGCCAGACTTTGTTTAAAGTGAAAATAGATAAATAAAATAATGCTAAAAAAAAAAAATAATAATTGGCGCCAGGCATGCAGTGTCCCCCCCAGACTCACTGGTTTTATTTCCCACAACTGCCTGCGCTGTGTGTTCCCTGCCATTTGTATAAACAAACCTGATAGCTAAGCAGTGTTTTGCTGGTATATTCATACTGCTTCCTTGACTATAAGCCATGTTCACAGTACCAAACGTAAACGTGCTGTGTTTACAGTGAAAGGGAAGATGGACATATGCAAACGTCTGGGAAAAGGTGAGACCAGACATAATTTTCATATTTTACTTTGGACACTAATGAAGGTAGAATCTTTATAAGAGTACCACTCAACCAACCAGAAAATGCAGCTATCCAGAACACACAGTCGACTATAGCTGGTGGATTGCTGGGGTCTTACTGCATAAAGATCTCCCTCTCTCAGCTGTCGTATTGCACACATTAACATTTGTTTAGGTAGGTTTTTGTCATACCCTCCTAGGAGTCCTTGCCATCTCACTATACTTCCTCCTTTTTTAATCTGCAACTCCTTATGTAATGCATAAAATCACCAGAACCGTTTAGCCAAGTGGGATATCCCTCCTCGGTCAGTGGTCTAAAGCGCCCGTGGTTTGATTTGAGGTGCAAAATCTGGTGATGGTGCGGGTTCAATTCCCCACCCCGGACATAAGAAAAAGGAAATTATTTATTTCTGAATTATGATTACCCCTCTCTTCCTTGGGGACCTTTTCAACCCCTCTCTTCCTTGGGGACCTTTTCAACCCCTCTCTTCCTTGGGGACCTTTCCAACCCCTCTCTTCCTTGGGGACCTTTTCAGCCCCTCTCTTCCTTGGGGACCTTTTCAACCCCTCTCTTCCTTGGGGACCTTTTCAGCCCCTCTCTTCCTTGGGGACCTTTTCAGCCCCTCTCTTCCTTGGGGACCTTTTCAACCCCTCTCTTCCTTGGGGACCTTTTCAACCCCTCTCTTCCTTGGGGACCTTTTCATCCCCTCTCTTCCTTGGGGACCTTTTCAACCCCTCTCTTCCTTGGGGACCTTTTCAGCCCCTCTCTTCCAGCCTAGTCATTTGTCTGTTGGAAGGACACTGAACTGATGAGATTTCAGAAGGTATCTGTGGCCCAGGGCAATGTAAAGCCACTGTCGGTCCTGAGTCACTCTTCCCATGGTAGCATTACATGGCTCCATCAATGGCCCCATGCAGCTTCTGTCAACAGGGCATTCAAATCTCCCCCTTGACCAAAAACTGCCCCTTCAGGAATCTCCTTCAGAATACCATCACAACAATAAGTTAAGAAGATAAAGAAGAGATAGGAGAGAAATCCCCCCCAAACAACCCCGGCTTTACATATAATGCACTTCCAAAGCCTGATCTGCACGCCCATCACCCATCAGTACACTCCTCAACCCTCCACAAACACTGAAGGGAGTGAGGCTTTGTGACCTGATCTGATCCTTGACACATTTTCACATTCATTTTCTGCCCATGTTGTACAATGACCAAAACTAGTAACTACAGGTTGAAGTTCCCAAACTCGGCAACCTCGGGACCAGCGCCGAGCCGAGTAATGGAATTTTCCGACTCTTAGAACGTAGATATATTAAGGGGAAAAAAAGCATGAAAATCACATGAAAAAAGTCATTTTCTCAGAAATAGTTAACACATTGTTCTTCCTTTTCTTTTCACTTCCACCAGTAGGTGTTCCTGGACGTTTGGGAGCCATAATACCAATAACAGACCTGTAGAAGTACACAAAATAACAGTGTACACAACTCTACAGTCACAACACCACTGAACAATAACAACAAACAAATCGGCGGGAGAAACCAAGCGGCCTAGTGTGGTGGCACCTAGCGGCCGACCCGGCAACTACGCACCAAGTTTTGGGTGTTCTGCCGTGTTTTGGAAAATCCGGAACCATAGCCGAGTTTTGGGTGTTGCCGAGTCTTGGGATGCAGAGTTTGGGAACTTCAACCTGTAGTACTACGTAGTAACAAAACACTTTCTGGGAGATTCTCTTTCATATTCCAACCCATCAGCCTCTCCCTTAAACCAATCATCATTAAGTTCACCAATTATCTAAACCTTCCTGAAGTTCAATCATAACATACTTATACAGAGAGTTCATGTCATTCAGTTCTCTAAAGGCTGATTCACACTGGCGTTTTTTCGGCATTTTTATCTGACGAGAAGGGGTCTGGGTCTGGGTCTGGGGCTGGTGTCATGATCAATTAGGGTGTCATGATCAATAGGTTTTCAACAAAAATCACACACCGATCGCTCGGTCTTTCAAGAGACCAACTTCTCGTCAGATAAAAATGCCGAAAAAACGCCAGTGTGAATCAGCCTTTACACCTGAACATGCACCGATCATTAGAAGTTTTACAAAATATAAAGAAAAGAATTCTGGGACAAAACCAGACCTTACAAAAATACCAGTACATATCTATCTGCCACACATAATATGTATATAAATAAGTGCTGTATTTTTTTGGGGTATAAGACACAGCTTTCTATAAGACGCACCTCTATTTTCAAGACTAGTTTCTAGTTTTCATATTTCCAATAAAAAAGTTTTTCTTTTCAACATCAGCAAAACCTTTTGTTATTCTTTAGCATAGAAGTTATTTCAAATGAGATTCTGCACATTGGGATGCAGGGCAGTATAGAATAGACTCTCATAAGAAATATACTAAGGGTGTTATGGATGATGTGGTGTGAGGGAGCAAAAGTAAAGCTGTGGCCGCCCTGGGAGCAAGAATGCGAGAGCGAGCTAGAGCGAGAGTGGCCAGAAGAGTTTAGGTGGCTGCATGGGAGCGAGTTGCTATGGCAATGCAATTCCTGCCCGACATCAGTGACAGCATCAGCTGGTGTACTACACGTCAAGATCAAGGATATGGCGGTGCTTATAACCACAGCTGTATACATACTACACAACATGATAATAAAAGAAGAGAGTGTTAAGTCAATGAGTTATAATCAATTGGGGGCATAATTTGGGTTGGCGGTAGCAGAGTGGTTAGCGTCTCCGGGTGACGTTCTCGGTGACTCGAGTTTGATTCTCGATGAGAACCAAAATCCACTTAAAACCTTTCTGCACCGTCGAGTGGCCTAAGAACACCCACATGCTCTGCCCATCAACTCTACCTTCTATTGCGAGTGCATCGGAGGACACAGGGGGGCGGCATGAGCCTCTAATCACAGGCGTCACTATAAAAATCCTGCCTGCGCCACCACAGGCGAAGGCCAACCATCGCAGCCCTCAAGTGAGCCTCCAGGGCCCACCATCCCACCCCTGGAGGTCACTGCCTACAGGCACTGAAGGAAGGTGAATTTACATACACTACCCTCCCGAGTTTCACGCTATGCGAGTTTCGCGATCCTTGAGTTTCGCGCTGAGTCCTAAATTCTTACCATCCCGACTTTTGCGCATTATGTCCCCGAGATTCGCGCTGCTTTGAAAGTTTTTTTTTTTTTTTTTTTTTTTTTTGTGTGTGTGTATTTACCTAGTTGTAACATACAGGAAAAGAGCTATGCTGGTACTGTCCCGTCTCCAAATTTACTATTATCCAGCTTGCCTTTGAAGTCCTGAATACTTCTTGCATTAATCACTTTTGCATGAAGGTTGTTCCAGGCTTCTATGCTTCTATACGGGAAGCTGTATTTTTTTATATCCCTCTTGCATGTTGTCCTTTTCAATTTCTTCTCATGACCTCTTGTACTTCTGTCGTCCCACACAAACAGATCTTCTCTATCAATTTTTTCCAGACCCATTGATGCTCTATACACTGCTATAAAATCTCCCCTTTCTCTTCTTTTCTCAAGTGTTGGGAGTTTTAGTCTTGAAAGTCTTTCTTCATATGGTAAATCTCTCAGGCTTGGAGCCATTTTTGTGGCTGCTCTTTGTATTCTCTCAATCTTCCTTATATCCTTCTTTTTATGTGGTGACCAAATCACTGCCGCATATTCCAACCTTGGTCGAATCAAAGATGTTATCAATTTCTTAATCATCTCTTCATCCAGATATTTGAATGCCATTCTTATATTCCTCAGCAACTGATATGTATCTCCTGTGATCTTGTTTATATGCTTCTCAGGTGACAAATTATCCGTAATCCACACTCCCAGATCTTTTTCGACCTTTGTTTTGATTATCCATTCATTTCCCATCGAATACTTTCCTCTCTGTCTCTTTTTGCTACTGCCCATTTCCATCACTTTACACTTTTTAGCATTAAACTCCATTTCCCATAGTTGACTCCATCTGAAAATCTTATCTAGATCCTTTTGTAAATCCTCACAGTCCTCTTTACTTTCTACTTTTCTTAGTAATTTAGCATCATCAGCGAATAAACTCATGTAACTGTTCACTCCCTCTGTCATATCATTTACGTGTGTGTGTGTGTGTGTGCCTACAGCGCCGTTAGGCAGTGACCTCCAGGGGTGGGATGGTAGGCCCTGGAGGTTAACTTGAGGGCTGTGATGGTTGGCCCTAGCCCATGGTGGCGCAGACAGAATTTCTATAGTGACGCCTGTGATTAAGAGGCTCATGCCGCCACCTGTGTCCTCCGATGCACTAGCAATCGAAGGTAGAGTTAATGGGCAGCGTGTGGGTGTTCTTAGGCCACTCAATGGTGCAGAGAAAGATTTGAAGTGGATTTTACAGCCCTCATCAAGGATCGAACTCGGGTCACCGAGAATGCCACTCGAAGACTTCTTCTTCTTCTTGTGACCTTTTCTGCTTAGTATCGCTTTGTAGGTCATCTGTCAAGCTCATCCTCGAGTTCATACATATCTTGACACATATCTTGACGCTAACCACTCTGCTACCGCCTCCCATAAGAGACGTACGGGACATGTCTTCCTTCCTTCCTGCTTAGTATAGTATTATAATAGGCTTAGTATAGCTTGTATGCAGTTTTGCTTTGTTTTTTTCCTTTTGTTTGTGTTTTTCTCTACAGGAACAGCCGGTGTCGCATAAGATAGGTAACACCTCGAAATAAGTAGCACCTTACCTTACTATTTACCACAAAATACTCCTTTATAAGTGATTAACCATGACGTGTGTGGTACTGTGGTTTCTGGAGGTACTGGAGGAGACAGGAGAGAAGAGAGGAAGGCATTGTGACAGTGTTATTGTCGTATAACACTGTCACACAACCATCAGCTGACAAGATATGTGTCAGGCTCACTCTCTCAGACCAAAACAGCATCCGCTGGGTGACTCCCAACTCAAGCTCAAACTCAAGATCCTCTCCTCCCTCCTCTTCTCTACGTAGTGTTGGCCGAAGCCACCACCCCGGGAGGCGGGTCACAAACCCTAGGCTATCACCCGGTACCCATTCACTGCTGGGTGGACAGGGGCTTGGGGCATTTTCAGGATATTTGTTTGGGGGAAAAGTGAGTCTTATAAGCTGTAAAATACGGTAGGTACACAGCCCTCAAGTTAACCTCCAGGGCCTACCATCCCACCCCTGGAGATCACTGCCTAATGGCGCTGTAGGCACGCACGCACGCACGCACGCGCACACACACACACACACACACACACACACACACACACACACACACACACACACACACACACACACACAAAAAAAAATCACCGGACTAAATAAGCATTTTTACAGTTTTCAATATCAGAGTTTGGCGCTATGCCTCCGAAAGAAAGCAAGCGCGAAACTCGGGAGGGTACTGTACACTCAAACCTCGGCTATCGCGCATTCGGCTATCGCGCTTTACGGCTATCACGCATACCCAAATGTACACTAGGATCCCGCATAAAGCGTGTTTGCATAAAGCGTTTCCCCTATAAAGCGAACGACCTAAAATAATTATAAAAGAATAAAATAATAATTTAATAAATAAAATTCCAAAATTTTTGTTAGGAACGAATTTGATCATATAGAACGATTCTGCCATCAAAGTAGGGCAAATCCGAGGAGTTCTCATATAGAGACCCGATATATCGTACAGAACGTGAGCAGGCCGCCATAAGAAGGCTTGCAGCAGCTTGCGTTTTCTGTTAACTCGAGGCACTTTTCGTAAGCCGGCTTGTCCAGCTGGCGCAAGCTGTGGCAAGGGTGAGTGAGTAGCAACGGCAGTAGCGACCGCAAAAATATCATCCATTATTACCAAAAAAAACATTCTTGTGAAGGATATATGTTGTGATCCATTCACAATATCGTCAGTTATCGTAATTTATTGATGGCTTCCATTCGAAAGTACACTCGTCATTATGGTTTGGTGTCGTCGTTGGTGTTTACAAGTTATCAGCTGTGGCGGGGCCCGCTCACAACTGGCGGGCCCCTCCCCCAGTTCTGGCAAGGCACGCAAGCGAGAGTTAAGCCAGGTTTATGGCAACTTGCTTTTGAGTCAGAAATCTAACCTAATCCCACGCTTGAACCTCCTAACTAAAGCCAAATCTGCATTAAAAGTGTCCGCGGCAAGGGAAGAACAGAGGCGATGCAGGTCACAAGAGGAAGAAGAGTGAGAAGCACGCCGCACGTAAACAAACACTTGTCTCTCGCCTCCTTATGAACAAAATGTCAATATCTCCAAAAGTTTGAGTCCAAAAGAATGTTTCCTAGAATCCAATAAGGTGAACAGAAACCACACTCCCAATTGTGTAGGGAATTTCGATCCTAGTGTAAAATAATACCATGTTCTGGTATGCATGGGTGTGAACAAGTATAAATGTACTACGGGCAGGGCATGTAGTACGGTACGGTACGGTAATATTTTTCGTAATTCGTACCTCAGATAAATACAGTACCGTAATTCCGTTCCGTACCTGAATATTTGTATCGTACCGTACTAGTACGATTAATTTCCATACCGTAATTTCGAACTATTTTTCGTACCCAAAAACATTTGACTTTCATAAACAAAATAATTTGAATCAAAACAATAACAACTAGGGGGGGGGGGCACTCAGTAGAGCGCATACCTCCGCCCGAATATTTCATTCACCCTGTTAATTAAAGGATAGGGAAAATCGGATTTTCAATTGGTTGCCATGGCAACAGTTGTGATTGGATTTCATCCAAAACAACAGTTGTGATTGGATTTCATCCAAAACAACAGTTGTGATTCGATTTTATCCAAAATGAAATCAGTTCTTCCTTATACCAAATAGACTTGGTATACCAAGTTTGGTCCAAATCTATTCGTAACTTTTCGAGAAATCCTGTACACTAACAGACAGACAGATCGGGGTGAAAACATAACCTCCCTCCAACTTCGTTGGCGGAGGTAATAATTGACATAATGACTAATTATTTTCCATTGTGATTAATATACACATACTTTTACAGGTACTACATACAACACATATTAACTTCTACCCATTTACTACAGTATATCTCTATATCCTATATACATTTTATAGTTACCTCCTATACCCGAGACTTACATTATTACATATTACATATTAGACAGAGCTGTGTCGGCAAAAGAGGTCTTGAGAAAACTGATTTTAACTAATTATTAATTAAATGCAGGTGGGTATGTGAGTAATGCGGCCGACGCCACACGTCACCTTACTGATCTCCTTGACCTGAGGAGGCTGAGGGATAATCCCCTTGCCACGTTCACACCCAGGCAGCTGGGCAGAAATTCTACCTAGCTAATGAAGTCACACAGTGGTGTTAATTAATGGGGTCAAATCTCGCTCACTCTCATTCCCCTACCCGCCCATCCACCCACGCCACGCCCTCACTCAATCATTCCCCTACCCACCCATTCACCCACGCCCTCACTCTCTTACTCACTAACCCATCCACGCCCTCACTCATTTCTTCAACACCCCTCCAACCCACTCACTCACTCCTTCACCCACCCACACCCCTCACTTACTCACTTATTCACGAATCCACCCACGCCTTCACTCACACACCCACCCACGCCCTCACCTACTCACGCCCTGCCCTCACTCACTCTTCCATCACCAGTGACCATGAACGAGGTTGAAGTGAGGTGGTTATATATATATATATATATATATATATATATATATATATATATATATATATATATATATATATATATATATATATATATATATATATATATATATATACAGTCTATACATTAACCCTTTCACGCACGGTGACGCAATCGCGTCAAAACGGGCCCGTGCACATCTTAGCTTTTGACACGAATTGTGTCAAAAAACAAAAAAATTCGCCAAAAATAAAGTATTAATCAGAATCGCGTCAAAATTTTCTGCATAAAAGATCCAAGCTAGGCCTATAAAATAAACTAATTGTCAACTCGCTCATGTGAATGGATTTGAAGTGATAAGGGCCCTTGTCCCAGTTCACTCTCAGCAGGCAGCGTGTTAGCCCGCCTTCTTAGCCATCCGTCTTCCAACATGTGTTTCAGTTTTCCTCCATTTTCTCAAAATCTACTGGCCATATGAAAATTATAATGGTAGCGTTGGAACCCTCATAAAAGTCCACTTTTATTGGCATATAAACCATAAAAAGTTGACTCAGGAAGTTTCGAGCTATGAAGTGGTGAACGTAAGTATTTCTTATTTCTCTTTACTCAATGTTTTCTCGAAGTCGTTAAACTTCGCTATTTATTTGCATTTCTTGTTATTTTTGTCTTTCATAAGGCAGAATAATCTCTTGCAAAACCAACGATATATAATAATGCCAGGAAAAAAGAATAATCGTGGTTGAAATTGATAACATAAACAAAACATTCGCCGCACAGTCAGGCCATTCCGCGGGGCTCCTTAGAGAGCCCCAAATTAATGTCGCAGTGGACGGAAAAACTTATTAAACTTTTCGTGCGTGAAAGGGTTAAGGTAGATAGGAACTAGACACATGGCCTGTTGAACTATTAATCATTATCCCCAAGAGTCCCAGGACCCCAGGTCAACACAATGCATTGGATGGAAAATTCCTCCCTGGTAATGAGGTCACACGTGGGTGTTAATGGGGGGGTCAACTCCCGCTCCTTGAGTCCCTGACTCCCTGGTCCCTGAGCTGGGGTGAAGTCGTCATTTTTACAGATAGATATACATGAAAATAGATAGACAGTATGGATGGTAGCCTACCATCCATACTGCTGGGTACGAAAATGGTTCGATATAAGTACGGAAATAAAAATTGAACTTTTGTACCGTACCGAACTTGAAGAAATATATCAAACCGTAATATTGAACCGTACTTTTAGCCCTTAAATTACCGTACCGTACCGTAATTTTGTACCGTACCATAACGAACCACATGCCCTGACTACGGGTACGGGCGGGAGGACCGATCGATCAATATCAATTTTTCCCATAGGTTATGTGTTTCACATAGAGCAAATTCACATAAAACGACCTCGTTTATCGCCCAATTTCTCGTTTTATGTGGGACCCTCGTGTACTACAATCCTCGGCTATAGCGCATCAAGCTACCGCGCTTCACGGCTATCACGCATACTTCTTTTTTTTGTTTCTTTTTGTTTACACATATGGTCCTATAATGCGTGTAGGCAGTGACCTCCAGAGGTGGGATGGTAGGCCCTGGAGGTTCACTTGAGGGCTGTGATGGTTGGCCCTCGCCCGTGGTGGCGCAGGCAGGAGTTTTAAAGTGGCGCCTGTGATTAGAGGGTGTCTGGACGATTCGAGACACCCTCGTATTTATCACCAGTTCGTATTTATCCCCCATTGGAAATTAGAGATAAATACTCAGAATTAAGAAATCTACACGATGATGTACTAGGTAAGAATCCTAGCACTTTTGAAAGCCCACTGTACCAACCTAACACCACATTTTCGAACGGGGGACAATTCAAGCAAATTTACTGTAGTCAGTAATGAACAAATTTATACGGTTTATTAAGGCCTGTTCACACCAGGAAATGGTGGATGTCTGTGGTGGTGGAACAGGATGTCTGTGGTGGTGGAACAGGATGTCTGTGGTGGTGGCACAGGATGTCTGTGGTGGTGGAACAGGATGTCTGTGGTGGTGGAACAGGATGTGTGTGGTGGTGGAACAGGATGTCTGTGGTGGTGGAACAGGATGTCTGTGGTGGTGGAACAGGATGTCTGTGGTGGTGGAACAGGATGTCTGTGGTGGTGGAACAGGATGTCTGTGGTGGTGGAACAGGATGTCTGTGGTGGTGGAACAGGATGTCTGTGGTGGTGGAACAGGATGTCTGTGGTGGTGGAACAGGATGTCTGTGGTGGTGGCACAGGATGTCTGTGGTGGTGGAACAGGATGTCTGTGGTGGTGGAACAGGATGTCTGTGGTGGTGGAACAGGATGTCTGTGGTGGTGGCACAGGATGTCTGTGGTGGTGGAACAGGATGTCTGTGGTGGTGGAACAGGATGTCTGCGGTGGTGGAACAGGATGTCTGTGGTGGTGGAACAGGATGTCTGTGGTGGTGGCACAGGATGTCTGTGGTGGTGGCACAGGATGTCTGTGGTGGTGGAACAGGATGTCTGTGGTGGTGGAACAGGATGTCTGTGGTGGTGGAACAGGATGTCTGTGGTGGTGGAACAGGATGTCTGTGGTGGTGGAACAGGATGTCTGTGGTGGTGGAACAGGATGTCTGTGGTGGTGGCACAGGATGTCTGTGGTGGTGGCACAGGATGTCTGTGGTGGTGGAACAGGATGTCTGTGGTGGTGGAACAGGATGTCTGTGGTGGTGGAACAGGATGTCTGTGGTGGTGGAACAGGATGTCTGTGGTGGTGGAACAGGATGTCTGTGGTGGTGGAACAGGATGTCTGTGGTGGTGGAACAGGATGTCTGTGGTGGTGGAACAGGATGTCTGTGGTGGTGGAACAGGATGTCTGTGGTGGTGGAACAGGATGTCTGTGGTGGTGGCACAGGATGTCTGTGGTGGGGGCACAGGATGTCTGTGGTGGTGGAACAGGATGTCTGTGGTGGTGGAACAGGATGTCTGTGGTGGTGGCACAGGATGTCTGTGGTGGTGGCACAGGATGTCTGTGGTGGTGGCACAGGATGTCTGTGGTGGTGGAACAGGATGTCTGTGGTGGTGGCACAGGATGTCTGTGGTGGTGGAACAGGATGTCTGTGGTGGTGGAACAGGATGTCTGTGGTGGTGGAACAGGATGTCTGTGGTGGTGGAACAGGATGTCTGTGGTGGTGGCACAGGATGTCTGTGGTGGTGGCACAGGATGTCTGTGGTGGTGGCACAGGATGTCTGTGGTGGTGGAACAGGATGTCTGTGGTGGTGGAACAGGATGTCTGTGGTGGTGGCACAGGATGTCTGTGGTGGTGGCACAGGATGTCTGTGGTGGTGGAACAGGATGTCTGTGGTGGTGGAACAGGATGTCTGTGGTGGTGGCACAGGATGTCTGTGGTGGTGGCACAGGATGTCTGTGGTGGTGGCACAGGATGTCTGTGGTGGTGGAACAGGATGTCTGTGGTGGTGGCACAGGATGTCTGTGGTGGTGGAACAGGATGTCTGTGGTGGTGGAACAGGATGTCTGTGGTGGTGGAACAGGATGTCTGTGGTGGTGGAACAGGATGTCTGTGGTGGTGGCACAGGATGTCTGTGGTGGTGGCACAGGATGTCTGTGAGTGAGGACGGTGCTGCAGCTGCCTCTGCGTTTTATGTTATAATGCACTCACTTTTTCTTTAATCAACGTTCACACAAACATACACACACACACACACAAAGGCGTAACAGCTAGGCGTCCTTGTTCTATAAATACTACCATCAGGACATTCCAGGTAAAGGGCAGTGAGGTCAGGTCAGGTTCCCCAGGTGTTATCACAGGCTGTCAAGGACACTCGGGCGACATTGTAGCACGAGCTACGTTGCCAAATGTATAGGAAGGTACAGGGAAGTCCCGAAGATACGAGCAGTTAGGTTCCACCTGGCATACTCGTAAAGCGAAATCTCGTATAGCGAAATACATAACTAATGGTAAAATATAGGTTTGTTTCCAGGACCCCATCAAAGACATGTTTTTCAAGCTAAAATAAACTGTAGCGGTCCCAAGGTTGGGGCCACACACCTGGCTAATTACCCCTAAAGGTCAGGCTGCACACCTGGCTAATTACCCTTCAGGTCACGCCTTGCTTGGGGTGACCTGACTGGGGTCAACCAAAATCCCCCTTTGTCCAGCCCGGGAGTCCTGTATTTAGTCAGTTACCTACCAACCACTACAGTGAGAGGAACACCACTCCTCCTCTCCCTGTGTTCCTCTCACTGTGGTGGTAGGTAGGTAACTGCCAGAAGCTGGTCTAGGAAGCCAGGGCGGGAACCCAGCAACGGAGGTGCGGGAGGAATTTGGGTCACGAGCGAGTCAGGTCCACGCCAGGTGTTGGCTTGACCTTTAGGGGTAATTAGCCAGGTGTGCGGCCCCAAGCTTGGGGCCACCACAACATCATCATACAGCCCAGATGCATACGTGGTAGGGCGCGCATTTTGAACATGGTAATTTTACTCACCCCAGTTTGAATGTCGTAGCATTGGATTTTCAATCTCGTATATTGAAAATAGACCCTAATTTACTCAGCTCGTATAATTGATTTCTCGTATACCGAATGCTCGTATAACGGGACTTCCCTGTATACAGAGTCGTTGTTTTACCCTCAAATTGCAAGCCATTCATAAAACCATGCAGACGTACTATGCAATTTTTTTATTTTTAAATAGTTAACGTAACAGCTAACAGTATGAGAGACGTCGTCAGCAGTTAGTGGACAGCGAATGTGAGGAAGAGGATATGGTGCAAGGTGATACTGAGGCAGAACATAAAATGATTTGTTATTGGAAATCGTACAACGTAAAACAGGCAGTTGACTCAATGGTAGACTGCTGGAACAATGCCACTATCAATCATGCTTGGCATAACATTTTGGAGGGTTTGCCTGAGGACCGCCAGGTGGCAGTGCCTAGTAACCCACAGTCACTCAAGACACAGATAGAAGCGGCGGTGGCAGAGGCACGGCAAATCCCTGGAGCTGGATTTGCTGACCCAACGGGTGAGGATATTAGGGAAATGATTCAGCCCCCCGCAGTGACTACTGACAATATAATGGAAGAGGATGATGTGGCAGGTGCAGCGAACAGCACTGGAGAGGAAGAGGAAGATGACAATGTGCGGCGTGAGGGTTTATCCATTGCCAATATCAAGACAGTTATAGATTTGAGTTGCAGGCTACGCCACATCCTCGAACAAGACTTAACTACTAACAGTAACAGTCCTTTGACCTTCATCATGGGTCTCAATACCTGCCCATTAGCCTTATGGCACACTGGCCTTTGGTGCTGAACATCCCTCCCTTGTAGACAAGAGCATGGAGCAGCTCCCCACTGCATTTCAGACACTGTGGGCTTCATACACAGTAAGTAACTGAGAGTATCTCTATAAGCTGAGTCTTAGACATTGTAAAGTGGACGCCACTACTTATAGTATAAACAGTATGTCCCCGAGTGTTGACGTAACGTACTCAGAAAGATATAGAAATATTTTGGATTTTATGGAACAGGTTCAGAGTGTAATAATATCAAATGAACAGTGTAAGAATTATTAATAGTTGCAGCAACAGACTACTAGTCGTGATATGACAAGGCTGCCGAGACAGGGATGTTTTATATGTTTGGAATAACAATAAAGGTTAGAAAATGTTGAGCTGTGTGTCACTGTCACGGCCTCACTACAAATCTACACACACCTTCCCACTGACAACCTGTGGCACAATACTCGGTACAGTACAGGCAAGCAGCTTTTGTCTCCTCTTTTATTCACCCCTTCACGCCCAGATCTTTCCATTTATATATAAAATTGCATGCTGTTAGCCATAAAATCACAAAAAGTAGCTTAATATACCAAATCAGTTCATCGACAAGGATACTAAACAGGTCATATCTATACACAGCGCGCCAAAGCATTGTTCGCGACATCATAACACAGCGCTTCCATACGGGAATTCAGAAAATGTACTCTATGGCAGCCTACTGACTTCCAAGAGAGATATCTTACATATGGCAGCTTGTTTAAGGCATGGGCAGTCCATCAAGACCGTTGAGGAATGTTCAGATGCCACTTGTCAATTATAAACGAAGCATTTAAAAAAGTATCGCCTTCCTTCCCGCGAGTAATTTGAACAGACGCGCATTGGTATAGCTATCATTATTTGCATAATGAGTGGCAAGAAAGACCTAACAAAGGAGCAAATTAAAGTTATTGTATCTCTACACAAGGCAGAGAGGCCAGTGGAAGAAATATCAAGGATTGTGGATGTTACGAAGAGATGTGTGCATAAGTGGGTGGAGAGTTTCGGGGTGGCACGGCGGGGTAGCGACAGCCGCGACACCAGAACATTATAAGTGGCCAGGGCGAGGATGTAAAACCTCAGCAAGCACCCTAAATGTCATGAAACGTCAAGTGGATGCCCATCCTCAATTAAGAGCAAGAAAAATATTGCGATATGACTTTTACATCCTCGCCCTGGCCACTTATAATGTTCTGGTGTCGCGGCTGTCGCTACCCCGCCGTGCCACCCCGAAACTCTCCACCCACTTATGCACACATCTCTTCGTAACATCCACAATCCTTGATATTTCTTCCACTGGCCTCTCTGCCTTGTGTAGAGATACAATAACTTTAATTTGCTCCTTTGTTAGGTCTTTCTTGCCACTCATTATGCAAATAATGATAGCTATACCAATGCGCGTCTGTTCAAATTACTCGCGGGAAGGAAGGCGATACTTTTTTAAATGCTTCGTTTATAATTGACAAGTGGCATCTGAACATTCCTCAACGGTCTTGATGGACTGCCCATGCCTTAAACAAGCTGCCATATGTAAGATATCTCTCTCGGAAGTCAGTAGGCTGCCATAGAGTACATTTTCTGAATTCCCGTATGGAAGCGCTGTGTTATGATGTCGCGAACAATGCTTTGGCGCGCTGTGTAAAATATTGCTTATGTTCACTAAAAATCGTATATGGTAGCCAATTTACAATGGCAATTACGTTCTGGGCCTCAAGGGGTTAATTCAATTCCTTGCATTTTTCTTTCTTCCCTCCCTATATATTTCCTTCTTTCCTTCACTCCTCTGTTCATTCCCGTACTACATTAATTGTTAGAAGTAAACGGGGGCTCGGCAGATGGCGCCGGCCACAGGGCTACAACAATGCCAGTCTTCCTCGTGGCCTCACCTTCCAAGTGTGTGTCAATACGCAAGTCAGTGTGCATGTTCTATAGTGTTAATGTTTCGAAGAATGCATGTGTTGGAGATTTGTTGCTTGTTTTTACATCATTGGAATCATATTTACTGTACAGGGAGGTCCCGTTATACGAGCATTCGGTATACGAGAATCCGATGATACGAGATGTGTAAATTAGGGTCTATTTTCAATATACGAGATCGAAAATCCAATGCTACGACATTCAAACTGGGGTGAGTAAAATTATCAAGTTCAAAATGCGCGCCCTACCACCCCCAGTCTGGACAAAGGGGGATTTGGTTGACCCCAGTGAGGTCACCCCTAGCAAGCCGTGACCTGAAGGGTAATTAAGCATATGGCGTGGCCTGACATTTAGGGGTAATTAGCAGGTGTGCGGCCCCAACCTTGGGACAGCAGTCAGGTCACCCCTAGCAAGGCGTGACCTGAAGGGTAATTAAGCATATGGCGTGGCCTGATCTTTAGGAGTAATTAGCAGGTGTGCGGCCCCAACCTTGGGACCTCTACACTACCTTCTCTTGTATCACACGGCGTCCCCTACATTACAACGTCTTTTTTGCTTGTTATGCATGTTTTATGTTTAATTAATGTGCAGTTATATTATTTTGTGTGCTATTTTCTCTTGCAGAATGCTTTTTCTACAGAATAGGTAGTAGAGTGTGGGTAATATAGACGCTGTGTGTTTGTTGTGTTTGCTATAGTTTATTTTAGCTTGAAAAGCATGTCTTTTTTTTTTTTTTTTTTTTTTTTTTTTTAATTGATGGGGTCCTGGAACCAAACCTATATTTTACCATTAGTTATGCGTTTCGTTATACGAGATTTCGCGTTTGCGAGTATGCCAGGTAGAACCTAACTGCTCGTATTTTCGGGACCTCCCTGTACATGTAAAGTTTGATTGCATAATCTATTCAGTTTGATTTCTTAGAAAATAATGTTGCCTGTGTAGCTACTGCAAATTTAAATCTAGAAATTTTTGTCTGTCAAAGAGTCTTGGCTCGACAGACCATGCCGTTAATAAACATGGTATATATAAAGGCTGGTTCACACTGAGGTTTTTTTGGCATTATGTCGACCGAGAAGGCGATCTGGGTCTGGGGCTGGTGACATGATCGCAATAGGTTTTTAAAAAAAATCACACACCGCTCACTCGGTCTTTTATCGACCAACTTGCCGAGAATTTCGTGCGCCAAATTCAAATAAACGCAGAAGCCAGCACCACCCTCTCCCAAATCACCCCAATTATTGGTATAATTTCGGTATTGGGCACTAAAAACTAACAAATTTAACTTACATCATCATGCAGATCTTTTCATCCTTGATTTGAATCCCAATTTCCCCAATTTCCCATGCCAATGGCGATACATATAAGTAATACCAAAAAATTTCCGTTTTAGCTACAGCCAGAAACAGTTGTTAGTTTAAATCAGATTATGCTAGGTTAGACGTGGGGTTTGATTTAGTAGATGATATCAAGGAAAAAATGCAACTAGCAATAGGTACTACTTCATAATAAAGTGCGCAAAAACTTATCTTTCGCGAGCCAAATACACACAAGCCAGCCACTAGCCCCTGTGCCTATAGGTGTCTTGCACTGATGTCACGACCTAGCGTCTTCAAGCCAAATGCCGCCGTCTTCAAGCCAAATGCCGCCCGTCGGAGCGAGCTGGAGGACCAACAAACTCCACTTGCCGCCAGTGTTTGCCAGCTTATGGTAATTTTCACCTACCAAATATATGTTTATCAGTATAAAAGATACTTATACGTACTGTTATCTTCAGAAATGTTTCTTCTATAATATTATCAAATAAAAAAACGTAAAACACACTAAAGAATGGCCATTATGAGACTCTCAAGAAATATGCATTAACTTAATATTCATCAGCGCCAGCTCCCATTTAATATTTTGCGAGAAAACTTTTTACATGGACAATATCAATAGAAGCGGAATTTCATTACCTTTCCATTGATATATTTTGTTATCTGATAAATGAATTAGAAGCATGCATAAATTAGTGTTAACTAAATAAATAACATCATGAAATCGGGTAATTTTTCCCGATTGATGAGGTTATTTATTTAGTTAACGTAATGTATACATGGTTCTAATTCATTTATCAGATAACGAAATATATCAATGGAAAGCTAATGAAATTCCGCTTCTATTGATATTCTCCATGTAAAATGTTTTCGAGCAAAATATTAAATGGGAGCTGGCGCTGATGAATATTAAGTTAATGCATATTTCTTGAGAGTCTCATAATGGCCATTCTTTAGTGTGTTTTACGTTTTTTTATTTGATAATATTATAGAAGAAACATTTCCGAAGATAACAGTATACCTTTTATACTGATGATAAAACATATATTTGGTAGGGGAAAATTACCATAAGCTGGCAAACACGGGTGGCAAGTGGAGTTTGTTGGTCCTCCAGCTCGCATTTCCCGCGCCTGTCGCATCCACAACAAGGGCTGTGACGTCACGTGCAAGACACCTATAGTCCCTGTAGCGCGACGTGACCCCTGACCCTGCAGGTCAGGCACGGGAAGTCAGGGACGACCCTGGTCGTCAGCACGAGCTTGACAGACGACCTACAAAGCGATTCCAAAGACACTACAACATAGAGTGTCTTTGGCGATACTAAGCAGAAAAGGTCACAAGAAGAAGAAGATTTGTCGACCGAAACTAATTGCGTGTGTGAACGTAATCTCCGCACTAGCCCGCAAGTGACCGACTTCTCTGTCTACACAAATGCCAAAAAAACCTCAGTGTGAACCAGCCTTAAGTTTGTTTATAAAGTTTATAGATGTAACAAAAATGGTAATAAATTTACTATTACTATTACTATTACCTTCACATACTGTTTTGGCGTCAGCTTGCATGACAGATTCAGAGTGCGGTTCCCCTTGGCTTCCTCGGTGGCTTCCTTCACACTGGAGTTGCCCATCGCCGGCTTCTTGTTACTGTGACTTTAGCTGTGGACGTAAACCATACACGTTACACAAGGCGGAATTGTATTTGTATTAATAATGATTTGTTATCCAATAATAAAAAAAAGGCTAACTGGAACAAATAGTTTAACCCCTTCACGTGACTGGGGGAGTAAGTTACTCTATAAAGCAAGAACAGGCACCTTGGAAGTCATCGGAAGGAACAGGGAACTGGAGAACCAGAATTGTAGCTGCAGGGTAGGAGAGAAAGAAACCGTAGAACATGTCATTGTGGAATGCAACAAGTATAGGAGTCAGAGGGAAAGGCTTATAGCATCAATAGTAACAGTCCTAGGCAGAGAGGAGTGGGACAGGAGACTAGAGCAGAAAGACGGGGCCCTGTGTACGGTGTTAGGGCTGTATGGGGACAGAAAGGAAACAGAAAGTATTGTAAACCTCACCAAAGTGTTCCTAACGCAGTGTTGGGAGATCAGAACACAAAATAGACAATGAATTAGGATGATAATCAAAGGATTGAAAACTGATCAAAATGTCTTTCCCAGGTTGAAATAAACAGGGGAAGAGTTAACAAGCTTTGTTAACGAAGGAGACGAAGTGGAAGAGGACCTATGAAGTGATACTAAGCGACAAAGGCCACAAGAAGAAGAAGAAGAAGAAGAAGGCTAGGTTAGGTTAGGTTTGAATGTTAGTAGAAGACTTGTATGACGAAAGCTTATTCCTTCATAAGGTAGTAAGCGATATAGAGCAGGGGCGATAAAACGAATCTTAACCCTAATTTTAGGCAACAAAAAATTTGTTAGTGTCTCAGAAAATGACCGTGCAATCCTCGTCCATAGTTACCAAAAAATATATAGAAAAGGTAAGGGTAATAATGGACCTGATGGAGGAGGGTGTGTCTGTCTGCCCTATAGACAACAAAAGGATAATTTCAATATATACATCAGTTTTGTATATTGAGTGGAAGTAGAGTAGTAGTGTACAGTATACTGAGCAAAAAAAAATACAGAAAACGTAAGTAATAAGGTCTGTAGCGAACGTGAAACTCTCGTCCATTATAACCAAGGTGAGTGGTAACGGCGATAGCGACCGTGCAGTTCTCGTCCATTATAACCAATATTTGCCAAAATAAGTGCTATTTTTTGGGGGTTATAATGGAGGAGAGTTTCACGTGCGTTACAGACCTTACTACTCATGTTTTCTAAAAAAAAATTGGCTCAATATACTGTACACTACTACTCTACTTGCACTCAATATAAAAAAATGATGTATATATTGAAATTATCCTTTTGTTGTCTATAGGGCAGACAGACACACCCTCCACCATCAAACCCTCTCTCGACACTGGCTCTGCGACCTAGTGACCTACGAGACAGACCAAGCCGAGTCAGGCCAATGAAGCGAAATAGGAAAATTTTGCGTTACTCACAGATTTCACACCTTTTTGGCAGGGAGCCAATCAGAGCAGCTACAGGTAGCTAATGACAAGCCAATATATGTTTTCTTCAGCCAATCAGGAACACTAATATAATAGCCAATCAAAGGCCATTATAATTTCCACGCAGCCAATCATGGGCTCTTAATTAAAACAAGGCTTCTAAAATTTGTATCACCCTTCAGTTAGTCAGTTGAAATGATGGGGTGTAGAGGTTGTAATGCAAGTGAAGTCACTATCATCCAATTATACCTTAACAAAGACCAAGAGGCTCTGAAAGTATTTGAAGAACACGGTGTCATACCAATTAAGAGAAAGTGTGATCGCTGCAGGCGTGAGCTGTCTTTGACGAAAAATGGACGTGGTTTTCACTGCAGTAAGCGAGTACGCCACAATCCGAAGTCAAAACGTGAAATACGATGCGATTTCTATGCTTCACGTTTGGAAGGAACGTGGCTGGAAAAAGTGAAAGTGTCCCCAAGTGTGAACTTACTTTTTATAAATGCTTTCTTGAGGAAGTTTTACACTCAGCAATACTGCCAGACAAACTTTGGCCTCGCTGAAAAGACAGTGGTGGATTGGAAGAGCTTCTGTGGTGAGGTGTGCGAAAAGTGGCTGGACGACCAGCAGCCAATCGGTGGCCCGGGGATAGTGGTGGAAATTGATGAGAGTAAATTCGGCAAATGTAAGTACAATCGCGGAAGTTAGTTGAGGGAGTGTGGGTTTTGGGGGCATAGACAGGGAGACAAAGCGGCGCTTTATTTTCCCTGTGGAGCAGAGAGACGCTGCTGCCCTCATTCCCCTGTGCCAAAAGTACATCCTCCCTGGGTCAATAATATACAGTGACTGTTGGAAAGCCTATAGTGGCCTCAGCGACCTGGGTTATACACACAGAGTCGTGAACTTTGTGGATCCAGTGAAGCAGGTACATACCAACAATATCGAACGGCTCTGGAAAGACATTAAGAGCTGGGTTCTCAGAGCTGGCAACAAAAAAGACCACTATAGACAGTACTTCGCCTGATATTTGTTCTGCCACAGTCACCAAGACCCAACCACCATCTTCCACCACTTCCTACGGGAAATCCCTCGCTGCTACCCACTAAGAGTGTTAAGGTTAGGTTAGGTATACTTTGTGGTTAAGATTTGGTTAGGTTAGGTTAGGTATACTTAGTGGTTGTTAGGTTAGGTTAGGTTGGGTATACTTTGTGGTTAGGTTAGGTTAGGTATACTTTGTGGTTAGGTTAGGTTAGGTATACTTTGAGGTTAGGTTAGGTTAGGTTAGGTTAGGTTAGGTATACTTTGTGGTTAGGTTAGGTTAGGTTAGGTTAAGTATACTTTGTGGTTAGGTTAGGTATAATTTGTGGTTAGGTTAGGTTAGGTTTCATTAAAACCTATAATGTTAGGTTAGGTTTCATTAAAACCTATAAGTTTAGGTTAGGTTTCATTAAAGCTTATAAGACCCTGACAAATTTTTCCCGGCCAAATTTGTTTTTTCTGATGGATATTTTTTTTTTTTTTTTCGAAAATCATGTTTTTGCGCAAAATAAAACTAGCCCGATTAGAAAAAGCACCCATTTTAGGCTCACATAAAATTTTTTATTTTTTTTTTTTTTGTCAAAAACTATGGGTTCGCGCAAAAAAATAGCTATCTCCATTAGAAAAAGCACGTTTTAGGCCAGGAAAAATTAGTCGGTGTCTCTGAAATAGACCGTGAAACTCTCCTCCATTATTACCATTTTCGGTTTCCGCAAGTGATAAATTACTGCACATTATTCTGAGCCGAAAATTATAGGTAGAGAAAAAGAAAGCTGTCAGGCCGGTGGAGCCCGCCAACTCCTGCGGTACATTAACCGTGAGCTGTAAGGCATGACATGTAGAGCCAACCATGTCCTGCGTAATATGAACAGCTTCACATGCCATGACGCCATGAGAAGTTAGGTCATTGGACATAAACCCGTCAGTCACCTGTGGTTGGCGTTTCATCAGCTGTTGTTTACACGGTCCTGTTGGCGTCGCTTAGGACTCGTGGCAGTGTGGTGCACATTATCCTTTGTAACAATAGCCTGCAGTAATGCAAACTGTCCCTTTCGCACCACAAGACGGCTCAAATATGGTGAAGAATATAATTTTTATTCGTCGTAAATAACATTAATTTAACTTGGATTGAGCCAAGTGTCTTTTATATAAGTGTCTTGCACGTGACGTCACAGCCCTCGCTGTGCAGGCGAAAAGCGCGGGAAATGCGAGCTGGAGGACCGACAAACTCCACTTGCCTCCTGTGTTTGCCAGCTTAATGGTAATTTTCCCCTACTAAATATATGTTTATCAGTACTATAAAAGATATACTGTTATCTTCGGAAATTATTGTTCTATAATATCAAATAAAAAACCGTAAAACACACTAAATAACTGCCATTGTGAGACTTTCAAGAAATATGCATGAAATTAATATTCTATTAAACTCTTCGTCATTCAATATTTTGCTCGAAAACTTTTTACATGGAGAATATGAATAGAAGCGGAATTTCATTAGCTTGCCATTGATACATTTCGTTTTCTGATAAATGAATTAGCAGCATGCATAAATGAGCGTTAACTAAATAAATAAAATCATGAAATCGGGTAATTTTTCCCGATTGATGGAATCTCGAGGTATCACCGTTTGCACTTCACGGTCCAAGCCGCCAGATGTCCATAGTGTCGTCTCTCAGAAATGGGGACAAGGTGCTTAAAAGTAATCAGTTACGCATTGTAGGATATACTGTATGGTGAGCGCTGGCATCCCTACATAGGGGAGCAGCGTCAGTTAGACTCGGGTTCGCTAAGCACGGAGACGTGCTGCTCTGTACGCTCCAATAAAGATAGACTACGGCTTCCTGTGTGTGTCTCTCATCTAGACACCCCTTGATCATGGCGCATAGGAGTAGGATACCGTTCCCACAGCGCCCTGGTCTAACTCCTCTGCGAAGCCGCCCAAGCCCTGCAAGCCGACTATCCTCGTCCCTCGTCACCCAGGCTCAGTCAACTCTCCTGGCACAACAAGAAACCATCGCATCACTGCAAGCCAGCCTGGCGTCGTTGTCTGCCGCTGGCCAGCGTCCCTCAGGAAGGACTCCTGCCGGGGCCACGCCGGAGAAATGTGAGCTGGAAATGTCTTCGGCAGGCTTTAGAACGTGGCGGCGGTCGGTGGAGGCATGGCTGTCCCTCTCAAGATGGCCGGATCAAGAAGCCGTGCTCCACATTCGCCTGTTGTGTGTTGCTGACCTGCAGCGGGCCCTGGACGTCAAGTTCACCACAGGTCAGTGGCAGGCCATGCCTACGAAGGGCGCTCTGGACGCCATCGGGAAGATCGTGTTGCGTGCATCGAATCAGGCAGTGCGCTGGTCTGACTTCTTCAGTGTTTGTCAGGCCATCGGTGAGCCCGTCAGTGCTTTCTTTGTGCGGTGTGCCCAGCGCGCCATGGATTGTGAGTTCCAGTGTCCCCAATGCGAGTGTAACCTCTCAGAGTATATGCTCTTGCGTAAGGTGATGGTAGGTCTAGGTGACTCAGCCCTGAAACAGGAAGTGTTTCGACAGTGCCATACATTTGATGATGTGGAGAGCCTTAGGGCCTTCTGTGTTTCGTTTGAGGCGGCCCGGCGGGACGCTACCTCCATGCACGGTGGGAAAAATTCGCGCGAATGTGAGATGGCGGGCGCTGACGTCACGCCTGATGATGTCAGCGATGATGACTTCGCCTCCCGCCAGCTTGTGGTTGCCGCTTCGCGCCACAATTCCACATACACCACAAGTCGTGTCGCTGGTGTGGGTATAAGCATGCTCCCGATAGAGCGTCCTGCCCCGCTCAGCATGCCACCTGTGATGCATGCGGGAAGCCTGGGCAACTTCAAGAGGAGGTGCAAGAGCTACAGGAAGCGGGAGGTTGGCAAGGCTGTAAACAGTGTGACGGTCGGCGCCGCAGGTATCGCCCCAGAGCCACTTCTGCAGGTGCAGTTAGCACCGCAGGTGGGTGGTCAGACGTGTACCACCACAGCGGTGGCCGACACGGGAGCCCAGGTGTGTGTGGCTGGCCCAGCCCTTATAGCATCGCTCGGTCTCCGGCCTGCGCTGTTACAGCGTCGGGCTGGCCTCAGAGACCTGGCCAAGATACCGCTGGCCTGCCTTGGAGCGGCGCCCTGCCACATCAGCCTCCCAGGGCGCTCAACACTGCAGGAGGTGCACTTTGTCAAGTCCGTGGAGCGCCTTTATCTCTCGTGCACCGCCTGTAAGGAGTTGGGGCTCGTACACAGCGACTTCCCACACACACCGCCGACCGTTGCTGCTGCGGAGATAACCGAAGATGTTCGCGGCAGCCCCCCGGCCAGACCTCCCTCGCTGCCGCTGCCGCCGCTGGAGGAGAACGTTCCGCGGCTAGAGGAATGGTTGCTGAGGCAGTTCTCGTCGACAACATTCAACACTGACAGGAACCCACTACCTGTCATGGAAGGCGCGCCGCATCACATCCACCTACTGGAGGGCGCGCAGTCCCACGTCTGCCACACCCCTGCTTCGGTCCCCAAGCATTGGAGGGCTGAGGTTAAGCAGCAGCTCGACGATGATGTTAAAAGAGGCGTGATTCGCCCAGTCTCCGCGGGTGAGGCCACGGAGTGGTGTGCGCGCATGGTGGTGGTGGCAAAAAAGTCAGGCAAGCCGCGCAGGACTGTAGACTTCCAGAAGCTAAATGCGTGGTGCCGCCGTGAAACACACCACACGCCGGCGCCCTTCGACATGGTGTCCGACATCCCCCCACACTCCTACAAGACGGTGATGGACGCTCACTGGGGATTCCACCAAGTCGAGCTTGATGAAGAAAGCAGGCACCTGACAACATTCATTACCCCGTGGGGTCGCTATCAGTACTGTAGAACACCCATGGGGCATTGCTCGGCAACAGATGCATACACGAAGAGATTCGATGACGCCACCAAGGATTTCTCCCGGAAGCACAAATGTATTGACGACACCCTGCTCTATGATACCTGCATCGAGGAGGCGTTCTGGCACACGTTTGACTTCCTTGAGCTGTGCGCCAGGAAGGGCATCACTCTCAAGCCAGAGAAGTTTCAGTTTTGCCGTCGCGAGGCCGAGTTCGTTGGCTTCCACCTCGATTGGGTCACCTACAGGCCTGCAGATGATCGTCTAGCTGCCATAAAGAGCTTCTCCATGCCAGAACACCCCTCCATCACTGACGTGAGATCTTGGTACGGATTCGTGAACCAGCTGGCGCCCTTCCTTGCAACAGCCCCTATTATGGAGCCGTTCGCGACCTCCTCAAGAAGCCCACCGGCAAGAAAGTGTACTGGGACGAGCAGCTGCGGCAGAAGCTCGAGCAGGCGAAGGCCACGATATGTCAGTTGGCCAAGGACGGGCTGGCTTACTATGATCGCACCAGGCCCACTGCTGTTATTACTGACTGGAGCAAGCTGGGACTGGGCTTTGTCATCCTCCAGCAGCACTGCCGCTGTTCATCTGTGGACGTACCATTCTGCTGCAAGACCGGCTGGCGCCTGGCACTGTGTGGCAGCCGTCACTTAACCGCTGCTGAGGCGGGGTACGCCCCTGTGGAAGGCGAAGCGCTCGCCGTGGCTTGGTGTCTCCGCAAGGCTCGCCTATTCTTGTTGGGCTGCCCTAACCTGACCCTGGTGACTGACCACCGCCCCCTGGTTAAGCTTCTGGGTGATCGAGCACTCATGGATATAGTGAACCCGCGGCTCTTCCGCCTGAAGGAGAAGACGCTTCAGTACCGCTTCACTATCCGCTACCTGCCCGGTAGAAAGAATTGTGCAGCCGACTTCCTCTCGAGATACCCTGCACTCAAAGCGCCACCCGATGGACAGGATGAAGAGCAGGGGGAGGAACTGGCAGGGGCAATGGCTGCAGCCACCGTGGCAGCCCTGAACTTTAACGAGTGTCTCACCCTGGATGAGGGAGTGGTCCTTCAGGCATCACAGCAGGACCCGGCATACCAGTTGTTGGTGGCTAAAGTGCTGGCAAGCGACTGGCATCCCCACAGAGCGCAGGAGATTGAATGCCTGCGGCCATTCTACGGTGTCAGGGATAGATTGTCGGTGTCACGTGGCTTGGTGACCTACGTATATGACCAAGGGCACGTGCGTTTGGTTATCCCTGAGGAGCTGCGCCATCAAGTGGCAGCAAACCTGCATGCAAGCCACCAAGGCCTGGATTCCATGCTCAGAAGGGCCAGGCAGACGGTGTACTGGCCAGGCCTGGAAGGGGATTTGCAGCACCACCGGTCCTCCTGCGACACCTGTGACGCCTACGCACCATCACAGCCACCTGAGCCGCTGATCCTCACGCCAGCCCCTGAGTATCCCTTCCAGCAGACAGTGGTGGACGTCTTCCAGCTGGACGGGTGCTCATACTTGGCTTATGCTGACAGGCTAACTGGCTGGCTTGAGGTAGCGCAGCTGCCCAGTGGTGCAACCTCGAACAAGATTGTGAGGCAGCTGAGGCTCTACTTTGCGAGATGGGGCGCGCCTGAGCAAATATCGACGGATGGCGGAACTAATCTAGTGAGTGAAGAAATGACTGCCTTCTTCGAGAGATGGGGCGTAACTGTGCGCCTCTCCTCTGCTCACTACCCGCAGAGTAACGGGCGGGCAGAAGCTGCAGTGAAATCTGCGAAGAGAGTGCTGCGGGGTAACATAGGAGCGAGCGGAAGCCTCTACAGTGACAAAGTTGCTCTCGCTCTGTTGCAGTACCTAAATACTCCCCTCCGTGACATTGATAAGTCCCCGGCGCAGCTGGCAACGGGCCGTCAGCTACGTGATGGTGTTCCTGCCATCTCGCAAAACTTCAGGGTGGACGAACATTGGGGGCGCACACTGCGTGAACGAGAGCGGCAGGTAGCCAGACACAACAGTGTGGTGAAGGATCACGCAAGTGGGCATTTTCGCTCCACCATCACCCCTGGTAGCGGTGTGCTGGTGCAGAATCAAGCTAATAAGACCTGGGACAGGTCAGGTATTGTTGTAGAGGCGAGAGACAACAGGCAATACCTAATAAAGCTTGATGGAAGTGGCAGGCTGTCGCTACGTACGCGCAAGCACCTCAAGCCGCTGCTACGCCCACATTCCAGCCCAACAGTACCTCCAAGGTCGCGGGTGCTGCCACTATCACCGCAGGATCACATGCCGCTGCAAACTCCATCCGGCATCTCGCTGATACACACTCCCGCGCCCAGCCGCCCTCGCCGCTGTGTGGCTAGGCCTGGATGGTTAAATGACTATGTTGAGTGAAGGTGGTTTAGTGTTAAGTATGAGGACATGTTGTGTGTTATGTTAAGTTACTAGCACTGCGGGCAAAGCTGTGTTTTACTATGTTGATGTACAAGAATGAGAGGACGTATACTAGCCCGTCAGTACCTATCTAGCATAGGCACCTGCGTTATATTTTACTTTTGTAACGGGCCATCATGTTTTCTTTGTGGTTTTGTTACACTGATTATTCATTGCCATTGTCTTGCCCCTGTATAATCTCCGGGGAGGGGAAGTTGTAGGATATACTGTATGGTGAGCGCTGGCATCCCTACATAGGGGAGCAGCGTCAGTTAGACTCGGGTTCGCTAAGCACGGAGACGTGCTGCTCTGTACGCTCCAATAAAGATAGACTACGGCTTCCTGTGTGTGTCTCTCATCTAGACACCCCTTGATCACGCATTTTTATTGTTTTGTTTATCAGCTGATGCTGTACTTCAATGAAGTTTTTAGTATCCAATGTATATCATAATATGCATACTCTAATATTAATAAAAGAATTTCATCGTTGAGTGAAAACTAAAAAATTTAGAAGGACATTTAACAAATACCAATAGAGAGGCCTGTTACAATGTTAAAACAGTCAGTTCTTACAGAAATGCCAATGAAATGCAACAAGAGACTATATTGAGCCAACTCATGAAAGGAAAACACATGTCATTGTCTGGAACTATTGAAATAATGACATAGCATTATGAAAAGGTGGCATCCTTACCGCAGCCTGTCATGCTGCCAGGCGCACGATAAGCTGTGAGGGCTGGCCCTAAACAATAGCTACGAGTACGATGCACTGAGCTCTATATGAACTGGAGGGGCGCTCTCCTCTCGGAGCGCGTGACTTCGGGCAGCCATATTGAAACACCACCGGCGCACCGCACAATAGTCCCAAAGCCTTAATGCTGCACTCAGCTTGTTTTTTCTTCCTCCTTTAACAATTATATGTGTATATCCTTATTAATAAAGATAAATGAAATATTACTATGCAGGACCTGCTTCGAAATATTACTATTTTGAGGTATTTGTAGTCAGAATATTGCGTCGTATTGATCGAAGTAATTTTTTTTTCTCTCACTCTCTCTCTCTCCTCTCTCTCTCTCTCTCTCTCTCTCTCTCATTGTTAAAACCAAGCTATATATCGAAAATTCACATTATCGGTAGCGAAAATAACTTAAGTAGCAATTTATATGGAGAAATTAAAATTAGACATTGATCGACATAATCGTGCTGACTATAAATGTTCACAATATTTTCATACGTTGTGAAAAATTTCCACCTAAAGAACGAAGTATGTGACAGTCCTACGCTGGTGTGATGAAGTAACCTGATGTATTTCAGCTTTATATGGAAACAAATTCAAGCATCTCTAGTTACGTCCTAAGACTGTAGCATATTACACTGATCCGTAGACTTTATTTATCCCTTGCCAGGTTAATTTGACATAGACTAGGTTGCAACGCTTCAGTGTATATAGATATTGCATATATGCATCCATGTCATATATTTAAAACATACGACATGTTGACAGAAGCAGTATACCTACCGCTAAACATCAATTATTAATAGCGAGCAAAAGATGGCATATATATGAGTAGTGAAGTCATGATTTTTAAATATATATGGTCACTGCACTTATGTATCCGATATATCACTGTAACATGCTGACAATATCAAACATGTTGACAGAAACAGTGTATCTACTGAAACAAGATATATTTACGACTCCTCAATATTCGGGATAAATAGGACTAAGTGTGCTTTGCTTACCTGTGAAACGTTATCCCAATTTTCTTGAAGTATTCTTGTGCCCATTTTTGCAACCGTAGGCTGCACAATGCACCATCTTGATTGTAATTCAAGAAATAATGTCCAGTAAACACAGGGCAGCAGTTCAACTTCCGCGGCTGAGTGGTGTCTCGAGATGGCCGTCAAGTGCGAGAGCTCCGCCCTGGTGGCGACACAACAAACTGCGCGGCGCTGACAGAAGATAGGGGTCACCCGAAATGTACCAAAAACCGGTTTTTGGTATACTTGATACCAAAAACCTTTTTGGTCCATACCAAAAACCAATTAATTGTTGAATGAGCAAAGATTTTTTATTTCATAATCGTCGCATGTACTATCAATCTAGTGTAGATCAGTTTATATATAAAGCATGAATCAAAACTACATTTATATTATTCGTGTAGGGAGGTTTTTGGCATAACTTGTGTGGGTTTTTGGCTTGGGCGTTATGAATTACAGAAAGAAAAAAAACTCATGTCATACACAATCAGGAATTGCTATCAAACTATAGGCCTCTTCCATTTGTGCCCAAGCTGCATGAACCAGTTCTTTCAGTTCAGGGTTGGGTTCTGGGTTCAGGGTTGGGTTCGCGTGTCACAAATGGAACGCAAAAAACCCCGTTTTTGTACAAACATATCAGCGGCGAGGCAATTGAGAGAGAGGAGAAAAGAGAGGAGAGAGAGAGAGAGAGAGGAGAGAGAGAGAGAGGGGAGAGAGGAGAGAGAGAGAGAGAGGAGAGAAGAGAGAGAGAGAGAAGAGAGAGAGAGAGAGAAAGAGAGAGAGAAAGAAGGAGAGAGAGAGAGAGAGAGAGGAGAGAGAGGGGAGAGGCGAAAATGGAACTAGGGGTCGCCAGTAAGTCCCGCGATCACATCACCATCATATCTGCCAATGTCAGAGGTCTCCAAACCAACATCGGGGACCTTTGATTAACACTCACGTGATCCCTCACAACCCGGACACCCTTTGCGGCAGTAGAGACCTTCCTCAACAAGTCAATCCCAGACAACTTTGGACAAGAAAATGGATATACGAGGTGGCATCGACGCGACAGGACACGCGGGCCCTTTTGGTGGTATCGCTGTCCCCTTTTCACAAGAGTCTGTCGGTTCAGCCACTCGAAGTCACTCTACCAAAACCATTGGAGATGATGTTTTTCAAAATATGGACTCACCATCACAGCGTTTATCCTGCTGTGTGGAGCTACCCCCCACAGTGGCAGGGGAGCCTATTGAGTATCTGCACACCACCTGGATGACCTGTTGCAACAAAAACACCTGTGAGCACGTTGTCATCATAGGCGACATGAACCAACATCTAGTTGCAAGATCCTTTGATGACTTCCTCACAGTGTATGGTCTAACAAACCAAAATTTGACTTCCCACAACCAACATTTCCGGCTCATCACTTGATCCTGTCATCAGTGATCTCCCAGACAGTGTCGTCACCGTTTCACCCCTCGGGCTGTAGGATCACAGATCACATGGCGATCCTAAGTACAATACAGGTTGCAGCTCAGAGGGATCCCCCCATCACACGTACCAACTGGCTGTGGGGCAGAGCAGACTGGGGACGGTCTATGTGACGAGCTGCAAAAACACCTGGAGCCCCATTCTCGTCAATGATGTAGATACACAGGTACACACATTCACACGTACTCTGCTTGAACTCCAGAAGAAATATGTGCCAAGCCAGACTTACACTGCCAAGCCCCTTGATAAGCCCCTGGTTTGGTACCAAATGTAGGATGGCGCCGATGAAAAAAGTCGTGCCTGGCGGCTTACTCACGCCATCCAACCGACCCTAACAAGGAGCGCTACAGACACGCTTGGCAGCAATGAAAGAATCCAAATGGGCCACGACGCTGGCAAGACGACTCAAAATCAAGCTCAGTGGTCGTTCAGTGGGTAACAAGTCCTGGTGGACCACACTTAAACAGCAACAAGGTTTCTGACAACTGACGACACCATACCCTCCGCTATTCAAGTCTGACGGCACAGGGGCCCACCAAGAACAAGGACAAGGCCGAGGTACTCGCGGACATTTTTTTCCAACAAATGACAGTACCTGATCCCCAGCGATCCATCCCAGCTGTGCCCATCCTAAACAATGCCACCCTTTTCTAACCTCACTATAACTAGTGTGGAAGTTCGCCGACACTTAGTTCAGGTCGACCCCAAAGAGGGCCTTGGGCCCAGACAACATTAGCCTTCATATCCTCAAGCGCTGCGCCTCTCAGCTAGCAACGCCCCTTGCTACTATCTTTCAGCACTGCCTCACTACTGGAAGGTGGCCCACCCCGGGGGAAGGCTGCCAGAGTGGTGGCAATACATAGAAAGGAAAAAAAACTGACCCAAGAACTATAGGCCCATCTCCCTTTTATCCAGTTCTTGGCAAGACGCTGGAAAACTATAATTGCCGAAAAAGATATCGTCTTCTTCACAAACACACCACCTTCTTAACATCAAGCAATTTGACTTCCGAGCAAACAGGTCAGCGGCCCGACCTATTGCTCCATCTGTCCCCCCACCCTGGCATAAGCGTTGACCAAAGAAAGGACACATACGTCATTGCCTTGACATTGCAGGAGCATTTGGAAAAGAGTGTGGCATCCCCGGCCTCATCACCAAATGAACAGTTTGGGTGTCCGCGGTCATCTGCTGCCCCCTACTACAAGACTACCTGGGGACAGATTTCTTAGAGGTGGTGGTGGACGGTCAAACCTCAGAGGAACACCCGATCTTTGCCAGCGTCCACAGGGCAGTGTGCTTTGGGCCCCCTCCTCTGGAATGTATTCTTCAATGACTTGCTCCAGCTCACCCAGAGGCACATGCATATGCCGATGACTGCACCCTTAAATTCCCCTGCGACATTGGGGATCACCGCACGACTGTCGCTCACATAAATCAGGTCCTCCAAACCGTCATTCATGGGGTCGTCGATGGCAAGTGGATCTCGCTCCAGAGAAAACCCAGGCGATGCTCATTCCCGACGACAACGTCCTCCTGGGTACTCCCATCCCTACCATCTTACTGGGTGGGAGGCCGGTGCCCCTGCAGGGCGTCCATCTCCATACTTGGGGTGGAAGTGAATAGGTCCTGACCCTTTACCGACCCCATCCGAACCATTGCAAGGAAAGCCCCCTGGAAACTTAGCTGGTCCGGGTGTCTCACACCTTCTTGACTCCCAAGGGGATCACCACCCTTTTATGCAGCTCAAGTCCGCTCCCTTGTGGAGTACGCCCCTCTCACGTGGTCTTCCCGCCCCCCTTCGTACCTGAGCCTTCTTAACAAGGTACAGGCCCGAGCCCAACGGTTAATACGTCTGAAGGTTGCAGGACCCGCTTCTCCCTCCTCTGCAAACTTGCAGCAGCGTCGCGACGTAGCAGGTCTGTGCGTCGTTTACAAGACACACAAGCAGCATGTCCCGCACCTGGCTGCTCTCCGACAGCCCTGGGCAAGGGCCACACGGCCACACTACACGAACTGCTGTAAACCCGGGACCATCAACTGATCGTCCCTTTTGCCAGGACGGAGAACCTCTCTGGTTCCTTCCTTCCGCGCTACACAAGAATGTGGAACCGAATGGTACAGCAGACACAGCTTCACTCTACCTCGTCACTCCAGACCTTCAAGAGTGCTGTGAACGCTTGGATAAAGCCGCCATAGTATAAGTACCTACCTATAAACCTGTAAACCTGCTTTAAGTTCAACTATTTTCTATATATATATTAGTAGTACTGAAAAATAAAATGTAAAATTTGAATAGTAAACATGTACATGTAAAATCATTTAGTAGTGAAATAGTGAATTAGAGAAATAGATAATTTAGGAATAGTAAAACCCCTGTATGTATGTTAAGCTAGGAATAATTTACACATTCTTAAAGTCAAAGATAGTTCTCAGTAGTCCAGCTGAAGCTCCTGACTGTAAAACCTATAATGAATAAAGGTAAAAAAAAAAAAAAAAAAAAAAAAAAGAGAGAGAGAGAGAGAGAGAGAGAGAGGGGAGAGAGAGGGGAGAGAGAGAGAGAGAGGGGAGGAGAGAGAGAGGGAGAGGAGAGAGAGAGAAGAGAGAGAGAGAGAGAGAGGGGAGAGAGAGATAACGAGAGAGAGAGAGATAACGAGAGAGAGATAACGAGAGAGAGAGATAACGAGAGAGAGATAACAAGAGAGAGATAAGGAGAGGAGAGAGAGAGAGGAGAGAGGAGAGAGAGAGAGAGAGAGAGAGGAGAGAGAGAGAGAGGAGAGAGAGAGGAGAGGGGAGAGAGAGAGAGAGAGAGAGAGATAACGAGAGAGAGAGAGATAACGAGAGAGAGATAACGAGAGAGATAACGAGGAGAGAGAGAGAGAAAGATAACGAGAGAGAGAGAGATAACGAGAGATAACGAGAGAGAGATAACGAGAGAGATAACGAGAGAGAGGAGAGAGATAGCGAGAGATAACGAGAGAGATAACGAGAGAGAGAGAGATAACGAGAAAGAGAGATAACGAGAGATAGATAACGAGAAAGAGAGATAACGAGAGATATAACTCAGCTAGATGCATGCTATGTGAAGGGATCATATCAAGTTTAAGATCGCGGGAACGCATGGACTCCACCAGACATGTATGCCTCTTTTATGCCGTCTGACATCCTCTCCGACTCGTGCATGCGGAAAACACTTCACGATAAGAGAAATAGGGCCCAAGGCGACCATTGTTTGTTATGAACTGAAAACTCTACCCAAGCTACCCACCTCTCAATGTGAGTAGAGAAAGTTCACGGGTTTTGCTGCGTCACTACGCGCTTTGCCTCGGACCCAGGTTTTCGTGCGCAAATGGAACGCCTGAACTCTTGGGTTCAGTGAACTGGTTCTTGAAATGTCGCAAATGGAAGAGGCCTTATAGAACACAGTTGATGATCGTATATTAATTTTGGACATGCACGTGACTCATGCAGCATATGCGTCGTTCATAATATTGCCGTTATTTAGTGAGCGCCTGCCAAAACCCTGGCTGTGCTACCTGGCTGTGCTACCAAAAACACACACAATATCCTAGCTTTCCCTTCAAATTCATCGCTAATAATGACTCGCCTAGACAAAACCTGAAGATCGAATAAGCAAATATATATTTTAAAACTGGATATCACCCACTAAAAAGTTTTTTGGTATGGACCAAAAAGGTTTTTGGTATCAGATATACCAAAAACCGGTTTTTGGTATATTTCGGGTGACCGGAAGATAGCCCCTCCAGTTATTATAGAGCTCAGTGGTACGATGACTGTGTTTGTGTGTGCTGTGGCTGAATGCAACTCTGATTCAAGAAAAGAAGTAGAAAAACATCCATGTATGGCTGAAGTTAAAGGCTGGGTAATATTTCCTTCAGCTAAGAACGAACTAAAACGAAGAAAGTTGGGCAAATAGATGTAGACCATGGAGGTATATATGGCAGCTGGATGGCGAGTCACCTCCCGCCTCCTTTCTTTAACCTGCTTAGTTTAGCACCACACGACACCACACCACACTGTCTTAGTTTAGACCATGCACACGAGTGGTGGTGGTAGTGTAGTGGGTAGTAGTGTGTTGTGTTGGTGGTGGGTGGTAGTGGGTTGTGGTGGTGGTGGTGGTGGTGTAGTGTAGTGAAAAAATATGTAGGCAATTTCGGTCCTAGTGTAAAATAGTAGTAGTTGTAGTAGTAGTAGTAGTAGTAGTAGTAGCTAGTAGTAGTAGTCAGGGGCGGACTGGTCATAGGAACAAACTGGACATTTCCCGTTGGGCCGCTGGGTCGTGTGGGCCGGTCTGAGGGGAAAAAAAAGAAGGTAATAAAATGTTTAAAATATTAGAAAGGAAAAGGAATAAATAAATTAATGAGTGAAAATGAAATATCTGAAGAATAAGGTAAATTAAACTAAAAAAATATGAGAGACAGTCATTCAGCTGAGAGAAAGAGGTGGCGACTGACGAGAGATCGTAGAGATCAACAACTCACAAGTATCGTACGCATACACGATCGACACGAGTCAACTTTCAAGATTCTCAATAGAGTCGTCTAAGTTGTTGTTTTCAGACTTCTTGTATTTTATATACGTTAACCGAGTATATGCTATACATGTCCATGCACACACTGGGACGATACCTTGTTTAAAATGCATTATAGGCATTGATAGGACTAAAGCCCACTGATCTATATAACATGGATCGCGGAAGCCTGGCTCAGCACTGGTTCCAACTGTCCGCCATCTTGTCGTAACCAAAACAAAGCCTTGTTTCTGCGGCTCGCGTTGCTGTCTGGCTGTGTTATCGCCTCGTCATGCCAAGCTGTGCTTGCTGTCTGGCTGTGTTATCACCTCGTCATGCCAAGCTGTGCTGCTATGTCCTGTACAAACAGACCAGGACCTGGAAGTGGCAAATCTTTCCACCTGTGAGTAACACCACACACACACACACTCACCCACCACACACACACACACCCACCACACACACCCACACACACACACACACACCCACCACACACACACACACCCACACACACACACACGCACCCACCACACAAAACGCACCCACCACACACACACGCACGCACCCACCACACACACACGCACCCACCCACACACCCACACCCACCCAAGTTGTTTCGTAGTCTAAATGAAACCATAGTCGTTTCGTACACTCAGCTCAGAGTTGAACTTGACTACTAGAGTTACGAAACGACACCAGGTATGTACGAAAATACTCAAAATCAGTGTACGAAACTAACTACTTTCAATTCAATATACCTAATTAAGAAAGGTTTTTTGATTAGGCCAAAGGGTTTTGATTAATTTAAACTTCCTGTAATCCCCGAGAGTAGCTTCTATGAACCACTGTGGCCCGCGCGTACCGTGGCCGCGGCGGTTACGGGGCTGACGCCGTTATAGTGGACGAGAACTGCGCGTTCGCTCATTAGGTCAGACACACACACACTCGGTGGTTCGCTCATTAGGTCTGTACACTGCACTCTTAGCCTCTCGCTTTACCACATACACCACACCTGTCACTACACACTTGTACGGCCTCGCAACACACCTGTCACTACACACCTGTACGGCCTCGCAACACACCTGTCACTACACACCTGTACGGCTTCGCAAAAACACCTGTCCATACACACCTGTACGGCCTCGCAACACACCTGTCACTACACACCTGTACGGCCTCGCAACACACCTGCCACTTATACACCTGTACGGCCTCGCAACGGCACCTGTCACTACACACCTGTACGGCCTCGCAACACACCTGTCACTACACACCTGTACGGCCTCGCAAGACACCTGTCACTACACACCTGTACGGCCTCGCAACACACCTGTTGTCTGTGTATCACCGTAAATAAATGACTTGGAAGGTTCGACGATGCACTAGGTTGGAAGTTTAGTAGTAGTAGTAGTAGGTGTTAATAGTAGTTGTAGGTGGTAAGGGCCGTACTTTTAAAATCTTTCGCCAGGGTTGGCGAAAGCGTTCGCCAGGCGCTCAGTGATTTCTTACTTTTAAACTCCACGAGCGCTCCGCCAGGCGCTGCTCCGCCAGGGCTGGCGAAGGAGAAGTATTGGAATAGCCTGGCGAACGAGAGTTCTGGTGAGACGTCCCTCTCACCGGGCGATCAACATTTTTTGCATTCAGTTTATACTTTTTACAATACTACTAAGCATTTCATGAGATAGGAAACCTATTGCGACGGTAAATATGTGTATGGCAAGTTCTTTCATGGAAAATAAGTCATGTATATTATTTTCAAAACACCATCGAGGTTCCAACGCAGCTGACAGCACCAGACACCTCCACCCCCCGAGAGGTGAGTGTATTTTGCCTTTTCGTCCAATATATATTGGTTTAGGGACCATATTGCACAATATAATGTATACATTGGATGTTTTGGTGATGGCATATTTACATTGAGCTATATCAGAGTCCTCTCACCCTCATAAGAATTTCAGTGAGACGTGATTATATCATTGTGCTCCCGCCACTAAAATATCTTATTTCTGTTGTATATCAGATAGAATTGAATGTGTTATTTTGTACAATATCAGGTTATGTTTTGGTGATGGCGTCTTTACATTGAGCTATATCAGAGGCCTCTGACCCTCATACATTACACGTGAGACGTGCTTATAATAGTGTGCTGCCGACACTAAATTAGTTTTATTTGGTAAATTTTTACACTAGGACCAGAATTCTCTACACCTTTGGGAGTATGGTTTCTGTTTACCTTAATAGATTTTGAGAAACATTCTCTCAATGAGTTTCCGTCGCAAATCACTACTTTCGGAGATATAAGATGCTTTTAGTAGGAAGGGGTGCAGTCAGTTCGTTCACAAGTTGTTTCGTACACCAGTAGATTAATAGACCAAAAAGTTGTTTCGTAGTCTATATGAAACCATAGTCGTTTCGTACACTCAGCTCAGAGTTGAACTTTACTACTAGAGTTACGAAACGACATCACATATGTACGCAAAACTCAAAATCAGTGTACGAAACAACTAACAAAACCTGTATACGAAACTCCCTGTAACATATAGGAGATATGAAAATTAACTGACCTAACCCTACTGTTACAGGGAGTTTCGTACCCAGGTTTTGTTAGTTGTTTCGTACACTGATTTTGAGTTTTGCGTACATACGTGATGTCGTTTCGTAACTCTAGTAGTAAAGTTCAACTCTGAGCTGAGTGTACGAAACGACTATGGTTTCATATAGACTACGAAACAACTTTTTGGTGTACGAATCTACTGGTGTACGAAAATGACTGTGAACGAATTGACTGCATCCCCTCCCATACACTCCCCTTCCTAGGGGAGTGTATACACTCATTAACCTAACCCCATGTTTTAACCTAACTAAAGTCAAATCCTCATTAAAAAGTGTCCGCGGCAAGGGAAGAATAGAGGCGATGCAGGTCACAAGAGGAAGAAGAGAGAGGTGCACATAAACACTTGTCTCTCTCCTCCCGAAAAATAGGATGTTATATTATATCTCCAAAAGTAATGATTTGCGATGGAAGCTCATTGAGAGAAAGTTTCCTAGAATACAATAAGGTAAACAAACCATGCTCCCAATTGTGTAGGGAATTCTGGTCCTAGTGTAAAATATTATACCTTTTATTTATTTGGTTAATCAGATGAAATTGAATGAGTTACAACTTTTGTTACAATTAGAAGGGTAAATATGCAGTTTCAATCAATACTCACTATTGAACAATACCCTACTGATATAACTAGGGGCCTGTGCCCCCCTGGACCCCCCTTGCTAGTTCACTAACCTAACTAAATTTTCATTTATGCGCATTACTGTTTTTGAGGACGACACTTTGTCATGAATAGTTTTAAAATATGTTTGAAATTTATTGATACTTATTTTTGGGTGATTTATTTTCTCTGATTTAAAATCACTTACAGTATATTTAAATGAACGTTAGATTATAATATGTTTCATATATTATTTTCCAGATTATGGACGCACTGCTAGATTTTGAAGATATAGAAGTGCTTGATCCAGCCAAAGCAGAATGGATCAGATTGCCAAGACAAACTGTGAAAGACAGAAAGACAGCCTAGATTTGTTCCTGAGCGAGACTGAGTTGGAATTAAAAGTTGGTTGGTAATAAAACATACTGAAAACATTTCCTAATGTTTAATATCACAAACCATATATATGTTTTGTCTTTGTACTGTTAAGTGGTGAATGAGATTAAATGATTAACATCACAATGCCTTTGGAAGTATGATTGATTGTAGCATGTTAGGTTAAGTGGTGAACTATATTTAATGATTTATATCACTGCTGGAAGTATCTGATAGTGTGTAGCATGTTAGGTTAAGTGGGAACTATATTTAATGATTTATATCACTGCTGGAAGTATCTGATAGTGTGTAGCAGGTTAGGTTAAGTGGTGAACTATATTTAATGATTTATATCTGCTGGAAGTATCTGATAGTGTGTAGCAGGGTTAGGTTAAGTGGTGAACTATATTTAATGATTTATATCACTGCTGGAAGTATCTGATAGTGTGTAGCAGTTTAGGTTAAGTGGTGAACTATATTAATGATTTATATCACTGCTGGAAGTATCTGATAGTGTGTAGCAGGTTAGGTTAAGTGGTGAACTATATTAATGATTTATATCACTGCTGGAAGTATCTGATAGTGTGTAGCAGGTTAGGTTAAGTGGGTGAACGATATTTAATTATTCATATAACTACTGGAAATATCTGATAGTGTGTAGCATGTTAAGTGTGGGATGTTAGGTTAAATGATGAATGGTTTCTGTTTACCTAAATAGATTCTGAGAAACATTATCTAATGAGTTTCCGTCGCAAATCACTACTTTCAGAGATATAAGATGCTTTTAGTAGGAAGGAAAGTGTATAGGAGCGGGTGCAGTCAGTTCGTACACAAGTTGTTTCGTACACCAGTAGATTAGTACACCAAAAAGTTGTTTCATAGTCTATATGAAACCATAGTCGTTTCGTACACTCAGCTCAGAGTTGAACTAGAGTTACGAAACGACATCACGAATGTACGAAAAAAAACTAAAAGTCAGTGTACGAAACAACTAACAAAACCTGGCTACGAAACAACTTTTGTACGAAACACCCTGTAACCTATAGGATAGGAAAATATTAACTCCCTACCTTTAGACTCACTAACCTAACCCTACCTTTAGACTCACTAACCTAACCCTACATTTTAACCTATCAACTAAGGCCAAATCCCCATTAAAAAGTGATGATCTTTAATATCGATACTGGAAGTATGATCGATTGCTGCATGTTAGGTTAAGCGGGGATAAATTATATTCAATAATACAATTACTGGAAGTATATGATCGACTGTTGCATTTTAGGTTAAGTGGTGATTGATCTTTAATAATATCACTACTGGAAGTATATGATATAACTATTGTTGCACGTTAGATAAGTAGTGAGCGAGTTTAAATTATAAATATCAGAACTATCTTTGGTAAAATTTCGGAAGTGGGCATTCACTGATTTCGAGGTCGAAACTTAGTTTTCCTGAATAGTTTTGATTTGTTTTGAATGAATCTGGCACTCGTTTTTGTCGGAAATTAATGTTTGTTTACAGGTGTGGGGGTGCCCGCCCCGCCCCGCAAACCTTAATTGCTCCGCTTCGCACTGCCATAGTATTGATAATTTTCTTTTTTTCTTGATATCTGTTACTAAACCAAACTCCACCTCTAACCTAATCTAATTTAACCTAACTTAACAGTTGATGGCTGAAATAACGGTAGATTTTCGGTAGTACATGTAACACCATTATTATTCAATTGCACCATGGGAAATGGGGTTCAAAATATTCACAATGAATAATTCTACACGATGATGTTTGTTTGTTTGTTTGTTTGTTTAGAGGATAATTCCTCATGTGTTGCCGGGGAATTTGTGCTTTCTAAAAGGCTTTCAAATGAATATTGCACCTTATGACCGACACAAAATAAAATCCCACCGCAAAACTACCAGTGTGTTGCTGGAAATTGGGGGTCACTGGTATGGGGGGTTTTAACTGGTCAACGTTACTTGAAGGATATTATTTGGGGATGATTTGATAAAAGATTACAACTTGAATGGAGGATTTAACTTAGTCTTCTGACTTCACTATATGATTATAGTTTGACCACTTCTCACTACGGAGAGTACTGAACAAGGGGGTATACTTAAGGGAAAAGATAATAAGGTTTAGGTTATGGGGATTTGCTGCCACCAGCCCTGATGAGTATTTCACTATGATTACTCCCGGGGCACGTTAGTTTAATATTAATATTAGATTGATCTTGGTAGTCGTGGTTGGTACGAGGGCTTATACCGAAACAAGGCTTGGACTCTCTTGGAAGTGTGGGGAATTATTGTCCTAACTCAGAATAAACACCTGGGTTTTCATAATAACACAAGAACTATATTTGTAAATGATATCCTATTTATTTTGGAAACATGGTAAGTCTCTCACTTGAGATCATCTTCAGCATATAAGGGTTAACACTATACCGAGAAAAATCTACTCGGAAATAAGAAACTTGACTTCACACCCTGACGTAGGAATTTTCCTAAGTTATGAGATAAAGCTCTAATGAGCATAAATCTCCTTCCCTAGAATTACCCTTCAGGGAATTGCCCTACACTAGGTAACATACCACTTAATATTTATAAAGCACACATGGAAGATAGGTATCTAGTAGAGAAAGAAAATGGCGAGACAGTGTGGTATGTGTTTCAGTAAGACCATGTGGCCATTCCAGGAGGTTTCGCGCCAACCTTGAGGAGCGCGGAGAGAACACTCTGTTAATATCACTTATAAGGATGGGCGGAATATCTATGCCTTAGTGACATGAACTGTACCTATATATTTATATAGAAATATATAGATGGAATATACTAGGGGAGAAAAACACCGGAGCCCGGGGCAGATGTCTTACCTTGAGGAGCGCGGAGGAGGAACACTAACTCGTGCCCTGCGGGCTTTCCGCACCAAGAAAAAAAAGAACTTGTTTGGAAAGTCTCACCGTGACCTTAAATGAACAACTTATAATCCCGAACCAACTATTTAAGTAATGAAAACTCGCGTATCCCCCGAAGAGGCCGTCCCTAATACAAACTGGCTACTTTGATATAAGAGAATTTAATGTCTTTAATCTAATATTCACGAAGGTTGGTTTTATATGTAATATCGACAATCCGAACACCTATTTCAGAGCGAGGTGGTATTGAAATTGTGTTTAGAACTTTGGTAGGCTTTCATTTTAGCGTGTATCATTATTACACCGCCCATATATGACCATAACCGATAACGATAGGGATTATTTTGAAAGCCATGAGGATTTTAGGAGGGCTCCTAAATCTGAGAAGATGGTTTGGAAAGAAAGAAAAGAATGGAATACGTTAGTTATGACTGATCGCAGAATAATTATCCTACGGATTGTGTCTCGCATACGGCATATCGGGGGGGAATGGAAGGAAGGAAGAAAAAAGTGACGGGTGAAAACACGAAAGAAGATAGAGCAAAATGGCGTCTAGGATGGCCAAATGTTGAGAAAAAATGGCGGAAAGCTAGAAATACGATGAGTCATCCTTACCAAAGAGAAAAAAATTAACTACTGACAAGACATAGCTCGGGAATTTCATAATAATAATTTTCCTACTATTTCCCGAATAATGGGCATTACACTCAGAGCCGTAGTGATCTACCGCTGCAGCAACTAATGTTGGCCGAAGCCACCACCCCGGGAGGGGGGTCACAAACCCCCGGCTAACACCCGGTACCCATTCACTGCTGAGTGGACAGGGGCTCGGGTTTAAGAAAGACCACCCATCTATCTTTGCTCCGCCCGGGGATCTAACCCGGGATTTCCCGGTTGTGAGCCGAGCGTGCAAACCCAAATTATACGGAGTACCGTATGTAAATGTAGGTAAGAACCCTAGGACTTTTGGAAGCCCACTCCCGAACTAATACCCTATCTTTGCACGAGTTAGGTGGTAAATAAGCTTAAAGGGTTTAATATCACAACTGCTTAGAGAGCATATGACATATTATTGCTCGTTAGTTCAGTGATGAACGAACTTTAATTATTAATAACAGTACTGTCTGGAAAAGAGTAGCTACATGAGCAATCACGGCATATAACTTGTAGTTTTGTCTTTTAGCCTTCAATATACTCCTTGATGAGGTCAATGAGCATCCCCTTATCCACAGTGGATATAGGAGTTGCCTTAAGAGAGCCAGCATCGTCACTCGTAGCAGTGGTGTCGACTGTAGATGTAAACAAACTTGAATTTCCCTCGATTTCAAGCGCCATTTCGCAGAGTCGAGCGAGAATAGAAGGTTAGCGCTGGCGAACACTCACGTCCGCCAACCCTGGCGTTCGCCAGGGTTGGCGTAAGCCAGTGTTTAAAAGTAAGGATTTCCTGAGGCTGGCGTTCGCCTGGCGGAGCATCGGCAGGCGATCGCCAGCCCGGGCGGAAGGTTTAATAGTACGGCCCTAATAGTAGTACTAGGTGGTAATAGTAGTAGTAGTAGTAGGTGTTAATAGTAGTAGTAGGTGGTAATATAGGCTATCACATGCCAGCAGCCAACACCCAGCCACTGCCTGGCCGGCCCATGTATTTGTTTTGGTTATTTCAAGATGGCGGCTGGTGACTTCAGTATCTCGGCCACAGCTAGCCCAGATCCGCGATCCATGTTATATAGATCAGTGCTAAAGCCCCGTTCACATCTTCACGACTCAACGGCGATCAGTCACTTGCTGAGTCATGCTGTGTCGGCGCCGGTCGTCATGTGGGTCGGCGTCAGGCCCAGACCATCGCAGTCGGGTCGTGGGAGTCGTGAAGCGGTGCGAGGGGGGTCCCGACTGTGTGGTGCATGCTCTATACACTCGGGGCGGGTCTGCGCCTCAAATATTTAACGGAATAAGTCGGCTCCATGCTGGGACTGTCGCCGAAGGGTCCAAGTCTGGCGCCGACCAGTCGGGGCCGTACTGCGACCAGTCGGGGCCGTGCTGCGACCAGTCGGGGCCGTGCTGCGACCAGTCGGGGCCGTACTGCGACCAGTCGGGGCCGTGCTGCGACCAGTCGGGGCCGTGCTGCGACCAGTCGGGGCCGTGCTGCGACCAGTCGGGGCCGTGCTGCGACCAGCCGGGGCCGTGCTGCGACCAGTCGGGGCCGTGCTGCGACTGGAGCACGTGTTATTTTAGTTATTTTCTCCCTATCGACGGAGAGAGAGAGAGAGTGAGAGGAAAAGCGGAAAATTTTGAAATATGTATTGATATTATTATTATTATCGTCATCATTATCCACTACAAATAGGGCAGTATCTTTAGGGCATTCTCTTTAGCGTTAAACTGCTTCCGCAATATCTTTAGTGCCTTGGCGATTGTTATCACCATGTCGTAGTTAATGTGATCATTTAAAAACATTAGGAGGCACATAAGTATTTGTGGCCTAGTCAAGGTGGGCAGGTGTGTGGACAACAGTGTGACCGACATCGGTGGCGTGGATTGAACCGAAGGTTGAAAAGTGGTGTGGGGGATGGGCAAAAGCGCTGCCCCATCTACAATTAATCGGCATCAGTCGCAGCATGGCTAGGAATAGTCGCCGCATGACGGCAACCGTACGTGGTTGCCGTCGTGCTGCAACTGTCGTCGTATAGCGGCAACCCATTATTGGCGGTTAAATTAGTTTTAGTCCACAACTGTCCGCGACAATCTCCGACATTCGCCGACTAGTCGCCTAACTATGGCAACCCGAGCCAACCACGCCGATTTTGAAGCTTCAACCCCCCAAAATCAGCTGCAGTCGGCACCGACTGGATGGCTCATAAGTCGTGACCGGTCGCCGACGCGAGTCGTGGAGATTTGAACGGGGCTTTATATGCTGCGCATTTCAACAAATAAGAATTCCTGGTGGCAAGTGGTAGGACTGCCGTCTGCCGCTGTTGTCACACAATAATTTAGTTATTGATTTGTATGGGGAGTTTTCAAAGCTAAGCCGCCAGATGTCTCTCGCACATCTCACATCCATTGCCCTTTGAGCGTGAATGATCTATCATTTACCGTAAATTCCCTGTACTTTTTCGGGACATCAGAATTACCCTTCAATACAATAACTGAAACAGTTAATAAAAAATGTAGTTTATCATTTTATTTGTCTGCACTTGGGTGAAAATATTGGCAAAACAATTGAATACTTGAAAACTCATTCTTTAAAAATCGTCTTTTCATGAAAAAACGCAAGTTGAAGCAGAATGAGGCTTCAGGAAATATCTACTTTTATGTAAGCATTCACTGAGTACCTATTTTGGGTGTACATGTCTCTCTTACGACGAACATTTAACCAAAACAGAGTGTGGCGTTCAGCATCTCCACAGAAACCATCCGGCGGGCAGGATCTGCTATCACCCACTTTCCTGTTGACATCACACGGGGAGGGACAGCTCAGCACCACTGCTCCCTTACCTCACAGCTCATATCTCTGATACTCCTAACTTCTCAATACCAGAGGCTTTCATCATCCGCTTATCTCATCACACTCTATCCTCTACTGGAATATTCGTGGCATCCGCTCCCACATACCGTTTCCCACATAAAGGAGACTTTGTCTCCTATTTCGTGTTTTGACTGGGGACTTTGTGGTTGTGTGTGGCGGTCGGAGTGGCGCGTGTAGTTACGTGCAGACGTGGTCACTATTTTTACTGTGGGTAGTAGTAGTTGGGGTAATAAAGCCGTGCACAGCAGTTAAATGTCTCCTTGCAGTCCTTCCCGTCCTTTCCATAAGCCTGAGCCGTTAGTGTGTGACGAAGTTTTGAGAGGGGGGGTTGCCCCCCCCTCCTTCGTTACAATGGGGTAAACCAGAGGACATAGGGTATCAGGGGAAGGGTTGATTGATTGATTCAGAGGGAAGGACATTGAGGTGGAGGGGGCGGTGTTGGACGATATAAAGAGTTGCCAATATAAAAAGGGGTTGCATGGCCCCTACTGCGCATGCGCGGAAAGGCGCAACTTTATTTATCGTTGAAAACGGCGATTATTTGGTTGCCTGATAAATAGTGTCACCAAAACACAAGTATTTAATTTTCTCATGTAGGCCATTTATCTTACTAGCAGTGATAACTTCGATCATAGACACCTATACAGTGGTAAAATGTATGGTTCTTTACAGCTTATTAACCCTGTAGCTATGTGGCGATGAATGTGGTACCCTGATAAATAGTGTCACCAAAACACAAGTTATATTATTTTTTTCATGTAGGTCATTATTTATACTAGTCAGTGATAACTTCGATCATAGACCACTGTGGTACGGGATACAGTGGTATATATGGTTCTTACATCTTATTACCTTGTAGCTATGTGGCGATGAATGTGGTACCCTGATAAAATTTGTGTCACCAAAACACAAGTCATATTATTTTCTCATGTAGGTCATTTATTATACTAGTCAGTGATAACTTCGATCATAGACCACTATACAGTGGATATATGGTTTTTTACTTACATCTTATTTACCATGTAGCTATGTGGCGATGGGAAAGTGGTACCTGATAATAGTGTCACCAAAACACAAGTCATATTTTTTTCATGTAGGTCATTTATTTTTACAGTCAGTGATAACTTCGAAAATAGACCCTGTGGTACAGATACAGTGGTATATATGGTTCTTAATCTTATTTACCAGTAGCTATGTGGCGATGAATGTGGTAATACCTGGGGGAGATGCTGAGAAGTGCCATAGAGGGAAGGCGGAAAGAGCGCCTTACCCATTTAGGGCTTTTGTAACGGCGGTAAATGACTAAAGCCAGTAAGTCGAAAGTTCGGCGCTTTTTCATGCTTACACTCCAAACTATGGCTGGGGGGGCCGAGAATCTACNAAATTTCTTTGTGAGATTATTGGCCGATAGAACAAATAAGATATCTGAAAAGAGTTATGTAAACTTATGACGTGCATCGGATCATGAAAATCTAATCTTAGTTTTTTTTTTTCAGAGCAACTTGTGTTTCAAAGCCTTTTAGGTGGTGAAGAAGGCACCAACATGTGAGCATGGCACATATGGTCTTTATCCCAAGATGTTTGTATCTTTAATGAAACAGAAGAGGACACCAGTGGCCTGCTGTACAGGGGGGAGATGCTGAGAAGTGCCATAGAGGTAAGGCCGGAAAAGAGCGCCTTACCCGTCTTCAGGCGTTTTGTAACGGCCGGCAAAGGCACAGACTAAAGCCCATGTACAGTCGAAAGTTCAGGCGCTTTTGCACTGCCTTACACCTCCAAAGCCTATGGCTGGGCGTGGACCGAGAATCCTACTAGCCAATCACGTTGCCTATCTGGCGCTGCTTAGGCAGCTTCGCCCAATCAAAAGGGCTTGAACACGTCTCTGCTGAAGCAAGGAATGTTGTCCCTCCCTCCCTAACCAAGCACTTATGGCAAGGATACACCGCTCTCCCCCGCCAAAAGCTGTTTCATCACAAGTTTGACGTTCATCGCAGGTTTTGACCACTTATATATTTTTGCATTGGGACGTGCCATACACCATGATAATCGTTAAGGTTGTGCCGTTTCCCGGGACAGTGAGTTGAAATTTAATGCAAGAAACATTCCCAGGAAAAAGGAGAAGATGAATAAAAAAGGGAAAAAAAGTTTATACACGATTTCATTTTGCTCTCATTATCTTATTATAGGTATAGTTACTGCAAGTTTTATGCATTCATGATATGCACTAATGTCTCGTGAAGATGATGGTTGCAGCTGTCCTAAATATCATCTGGTAGTATGATAATACCGTTAATAGTTCAACATTTTAGTGCGGGCGGAGCACCTGCCGCCCGCCGCTCGCCGCCCGCCCCTACCAACACACAACACAACATTTCTTATCGCCAGCATATAACACCCTATAAAACCGCATTAGTCTTGCACGATCAATTCATACAGACCTTGCAACACTATTAATACGTAAAACACCAATTGTTACGTTGTAGGAACTGAAACAAGGCTGTATTTGCTTTATAAACAGAAGATGAATGTCTGTCAAAGGCCCTCAGCAGCTCACTAAGTCAGGGTCCTGACCATGCCTTAGTTTTCAGGTGGGAGATGCTGAGAAGTGCCATAGAGGTAAGGCGAAAAGAGCGCCTTACCCGTCTTCAGGCGCTTTTGTAACGGCCCGGCTAAGGCACGACTAAAGCCCATGTACAGTCGAAAGTTAGGCGCTTTTGCACTGCCTTACACCTCCCAAAGCCTATGGCGTGGGCGTGGTCCGAGAATCCTACTAGCCAATCACGTTGCCTATCTGAGCGCTGCTTAGGCAGCTTCGACCAATCACAAGGCTTGAACACGTCTCTGCTGAAGCAAGGATGTTGTCCTCCCTCCCTAACCAAGCACTATGGCAAGGATACACCGCTCTCCCCCGCCAAAAGCTGTTTCATCACAAGTTTGACGTTCAACGCAGGTTTTGACCACTTATATATTTTTGCATTGGGACGTGCCATACACCATGATAATCGTTAGGGTGTGCCGATTCCGGGACAGTGAGTGAAAATTTAATGCAAGCAACATTCCAGGAATAAGGAGAAGATGAATAAAAAAAGGTGAAAAAAAAGTTTATACACGATTTCATTTTGCTCTCGTTATCTTATTATAGGTATAGTTTACTGCAATTTTTATACATTCATGATATGCACTAATGTCTCGTGAAGATGATGGTAGGTTCAGCTGTCCTAAATATCATCTGGTAGTATGATAATACCGTATAATAGTACAATATTTTAGTGCGGGCGGAGCACCTGCCGCCCGCCGCCCGCCGCCCGCCCCTAACCAACACACAACACAACATTTCTTATCACCAGCATATAACACCCTATAATGCCGCATTAGTCTTGCACGATCAATTCATACACACCTTGCAACACTATTAATATGTAAACACCAATTGTTACGTTGTAGGAACTGAAACAAGGCTGTATTTGCTTTATAAACAGAAGATGAATGTCTGTCAAAGGCCCACAGCAGCTCACTAAGTCAGGGTCTGACCATGCCTTAGTTTTCAGCGCCTTTAGCGGTGCCACTAAGGCAGCAATCTCGACTGAGCATTGCGGTGGGAGGGCGTTTCGCCTTACCACAGGCGCCCTAGTGGATAGGGCGCCCTAGCTCACTCTCAGCATCTGGCCCCAGCGCCTTTAGCGGTGCCACTAAGGCAGCAATCTCGACTGAGCATAGCGGTGGGAGGGCGTTTCGCCTTACCACAGGCGCCCTAGTGGATAGGGCGCCCTAGCTCACTCTCAGCATCTGGCCCCTGGACCTGTACACCAGTACTGGCCCTGCACATCTGACAGATGGTGGGAATTCTATTATTTATCCGATTTGCTATGGGTTGAGACTTAATACCTCTGGTCGTATATGTTTTCATTGGTTTAGGTAAACCTGGTAATTTTCTGATACATTTCGGTTATCTTTTTTCCTTAACCTAACCTAACCTAATTTACAGAGATTGATAGACTTTCAGGCTAAATTTTCCTTCTTCCTTCTGTTTAACGTCCGATTTTCCCATAATGTCTTTTGAAGTTAGACGATCGATGATACTTATCCAATTTTATTCTCGGCGTTCATCATTTAGATTTGCAGCATCTCAATATTCATGACTTGTCACATATAGTACATAGTATACATGAATAGTGCGTGAGCAGGATGACAGCTCCCATAAGAGCCATAAGAGTCTTCCCTGTTATAACTATATGTTATGGGTAAAATTGACATATATATATATATATATATATATATTATAATATATATATATATAATATATATATATATATATATATATATATATATATATATATATATATATATATTATATATAATATATATATATATATATATATATATAAATATATACAGGAGAACCTCGTTTATCCGGCACCCTCGGGGGGGAGCGCATGCCGGATAACTCATTTTGCCGTTGTTTTGAGAGTTACTCTTATGGAATCCCCAAAATCCCCTTTTTTTTTTTTTTTTTTTTTTTTTTTTTTTTTCCCCATCACTAGGAACTGGCCAAGGGCACAACAAAAATGGGTAACACAAAGGCCGCTTAGTTGTCAGTCCCTATAAAGAAGACAGTCAGAGAATAAAATAAAAAAGAGGGGTGAGCCAATTTAGTTCGGGAGGTGTCTTGTTACTCTTCTTTTGAAAAGATGTAAGTCATAAGAAAGGGGAAAAACAGAAAACAGGAAGAGAGTTCCAGAGTTTATCAGCAAAAAAAAAAAAAAAAAAAAAAAAAAAAAAAAAAAAAAAAAAAAAGCCTGGGTCGATTAGTGCCGTTTGTTTGAGGCTGCCGTTTGTTTTAAATGCCGGTTTAAACGAGGTTCTCCTGTATATATATATATATATATATAATTATTATATATATTATATATATATATATATATATATATTTTTACATCTGTGCCTATAGCGCCTGTAGGCAGTGGTGACCCAGGGCTCGGATGGTAGGCTCTGGAGGTTCACTTGAGGGCTCTGATGGTTGGTCCTCGCCCGTGGTGGCGCAGGCAGAATTCTTATAGTGACGCCTGTGAGTAGAGGCTCATGCCGCCCCCCTGTGTCCTCCGATGCACTCGCAGTCGAAGGTAGAGTTGATGGGCAGCATGTGGGTGTTCTTAGGCCACTCGACGGTGCAGAAAGGTTTTGGGTTTCTTCGGGGATCGAACTCGGGTCACCGAAAACGCCAGTCGGAGACGCTAACCACTCCGCTACCTCCTCCCCATAATATATATATATATATATATATATATATATATATATATATATATATATATATATATATATATATATATATATATATATATATATATATATATATATATATAATTTATTTATCTATTTAATTATTTATTTATTCATTCATGTATTTGTTTATTGATTTCGTTATTTGTCTGTTCATTAATAGAAATTTTCCCACATTTGTCTGGACTTTTTTTCCACTTTTGTAACAATACAGTGATTATATTCTTATGAAAATTATATTTATATACATAATTATTGTTGTTTCATTTACAGTATTTATTCTTGTAGCATCGGCCTGATGGTGTATTAGGGCACACATTGTGAATGAATTGCTGACTGCCAGTGCCAGACTGCCTCAACCACAGGCAAGACTGATATACTGCAGCCGAAACTGATGATTATGGCTTGATTTGAAGTAATAGTGATAATTTTTATTCTTTGTTGCACTATATTGGTCCTTAGCTCATACTGTAAGAGTTGAGAACCCATTCAATCCTGGCAACAGATTATTCCATTCACAAACCTGGGGTTCATTTAAAAGTGGGGCGGTGTGCGTGCCGACTAGCTGCCCTGCCCGGATAGCTACCCTGCCACGACTACGCACACGCTGCAGATGACGTCACACAGGAAAACATTGGCCACGCCTCCAGGACCAGAACATTATCATCAGATTCGCTTATTTAACCTAAATAAGTCTACAAAACTTAACCCAAACCTATCTTAAACCTAACCAAACCTAAATCATATCTAAACCAAGCCTTAACTTAACCTAATCAAACTTAAGTAACCTAATATACCTTTCTATTATCATATAAAAATAAATGTTTAAATTTTGGTTAAGTTAAGGTTTGGTTTAGGTTTGATTTAGGTTTGGTTAAATTTTGGATAGGTTTGGAGTTAAGTTTTGTAGACATATATATTTAGGTTAAATAAGCGAATCTGACGATAATGTTCTGGTCCAGGAGGCGTAGCCAATGTTTTCCTGTGTGACGTCATCTGCCGTACGTGCGTAGTCGTGGTAGGGTAGCTATCCGGGCGGGGTAGCTAATCGGCGTGCTACATCGGCATTAGGAACGGTAAAACGATTCAACTGCTTTGTCGGCCTGCTTGTGGCACTATTCAGCTGCTATATTGGCCCACTTGTGGCACTATTCAAATGCTAAGTCGGCCTGCTTGTGGCAGTATTCAAATGCTAAGTCGGCCTGCTTGAGGCACTATTTGGATGCTAAATCGGCCTGCTTGTGGCACGATTCAGTTGCTGTATAGGCCCTCTTATGGCACCATTTGGATGCTAAATCGGCCTGCTTGTGGCACGATTCAGTTGCTGTGTAGGCCCTCTTATGGCACTATTTGGATGCTAAATCGGCCTGCTTGTGGCACGATACAGTTGCTGTGTTGGCCCGCTTATGGCACGATTTAGATGCTATGTCGGCCCGTTTGTGGCTCAGTAGTGGCAATATTTTGGTTACGGATTGCCGACACAGATCTGACACAGAAACGTAACGTAACCGACACAGGCCCGGGGTGCAAACATGAACGCACAAGTTGTCGGTCCGCAGCCAGGCCGATAACTTCATTACGGTTTGCCGACTCAATGCCAATATGTCGTTTGTGATTTACCGACACTGATTTGATGCCGGCCCGTAATGACAATGTTTGCTGGGAACCTAACCCTACATTTTAACCTATCAACTAAGGCCAAATCCCCATTAAAAAGTGATGATTTTTAATATCGATACTGGAAGTATGATCGATTGCTGCATGTTAGGTTAAGCGGGGATAAATTATATTCAATAATACAATTACTGGAAGTATATGATCGACTGTTGCATTTTAGGTTAAGTGGTGATTGATCTTTAATAATATCACTACTGGAAGTATATGATATAACTATTGTTGCACGTTAGATAAGTAGTGAGCGAGTTTAAATTATAAATATCAGAACTATCTTTGGTAAAATTTCGGAAGTGGGCATTCACTGATTTCGAGGTCGAAACTTAGTTTTCCTGAATAGTTTTGATGTGTTTTGAATGAATCTGGCACTCGTTTTTGTCGGAAATAAATGTTTGTTTACAGGTGTGGGGGTGCCCGCCCCGCCCCGCAAACCTTAATTGCTCCGCTTCGCACTGCCATAGTATTGATAATTTTCTTTTTTTCTTGATATCTGTTACTAAACCAAACCCCACCTCTAACCTAATCTAATTTAACCTAACTTAACAGTTTATGGCTGAAATAACGGTAGATTTTCGGTAGTACATGTAACACCATTATTATTCAATTGCACCATGGGAAATGGGGCTCAAAATATTCATAATGAATAATTCTACACGACGATGTTTGTTTGTTTGTTTAGAGGATAATTCCTCAGAACCGTAGTGATCTACCGCTGCAGCAATTAGTGTTGGCCGAAGCCACCACCCCGGGAGGGGGGTCACAGACCCCCGGCTAACACCCGGTACCCATTCACTGCTGGGTGGACAGGGGCTCGGGTTTTAAGAAAGACCACCCATCTATCTTTGCTCCGCCCGGGGATCTAACCCGGGACTTCTCGGTTGTGAGCCGAGCGTGCTAACCACTATACTACGGAGTACCGTATGTAAATGTAGGTAAGAATCCTAGGACTTTTGGAAGCCCACTACCGAACTAATACCCTATCTTTGCACGAGTTAGGTGGTAAATAAGGTTAAATGGTTAATATCACAACTGCCTTAGGGAGCATATGACATATTATTGCTCGTTAGTTCAGTGATGAACGAACTTTAATTATTAATAACAGTACTGTCTGGAAAAGAGTAGCTACAAGAGCAATCACGGCATATAACTTGGTAGTTTTGTCATTTATGCCTTCAATATACTCCTTGATGAGGTCAATGAGCATCCCCTTATCCACAGTGGATATAGGAGTTGCCTTAAGAGAGCCAGCATCGTCACTCGTAGCAGTGGTGTCGACTGTAGATGTAATCAAACTTGAATTTCCCGCGATTTCAAGCGCCATTTCGCAGAGTCGAGCGAGAATAGGAGAAGGTTAGCGCTGGCGAACACTCACGTCCGCCAACCCTGGCGTTCGCCAGGGTTGGCGTAAGCCAGTGTTTAAAAGTAAGGATTTCCTGAGGCTGGCGTTCGCCTGGCGGAGCATCGGCAGGCGATCGCCAGCCCGGGCGGAAGGTTTAATAGTACGGCCCTTAGATCCGACAACTCATCCGGTTCAGACCGTATCGCACCGTGAGTTAGCTGATCGTGAGGCCAACCGTCAGTTTCGCCACTGGCAGCGTCGCGAGAGGATTACTAAGATGAATTGTTTCTTTGAAGACAAACACTTTTGGACATAATTAATTGAATTATATAGAAACAATGAATGTTTGTGGAAAATAAAAAGCAAAGAGTAAATGGATAAATATAAGAAAAATGCAGCTTATGAAGTATTGGTAGAGAAACTCAGGGAGCGAGACAGTGAGGCTAATGTTGAAGCAGTAAAAGAAAAAAAATTATATGATAATTATATATTAAGTGTGTTCCGGAAAGAAATAAAGAAAATAACTGCCTCTATTATATCTGGTGCGAGCGCGAATGATGTTTACGCTCCTTAGATGTGGCATCAGCTCTCATCAAAAATTCTCGTGCATAGAGCATCAT
>JACEEZ010000230.1:531985-546985 GCA_016584305.1 Chionoecetes opilio
AAAAAGTTGTCAGGGACACTGTTATCTCGTGCAGAAGCTCTCTGGGTAGTTTGTGAGAGAGCTGTCTGGTTACAGTGGAGATTCATCTCAGCTGCGTCGATACGACGAAATTATTCAAACATCAAACATCAAACATCAGATAGCCCATCATGAGATGTTGACTCAAAATCTGTAGATCTTAGGAAATCTGTGACTCTGCTGGCATCCCTGCTGCACTGCAAATCTTGTTCTCTCGTACAGCTGGGAGGGACGTTTGTGTAAAATTTGTTCAAAGAGGCTAGGTAAATGGCAATGAAATAAGATAAACATAGTTACAGGTTAAGTAATCGATCAAGAACTACTACATATTGATAAGGTAATTGAAGGGCTGTAAGTTTATCATGATATCAACAGTCATGTCACAGCGATGAGGCGCGACGTTTGGTTACAGATTACAGACGAAAACTCTTTATTGCTGAATTATTATAATTTTTTTACATAGGAATTGAGAGGAATTGTATCTAGTAATCATGTTTTTTGGAAAGAGTGGCTGTTTCGATCATATAACATCACACTGTATTGCGTTATAGCTGAGTTGTTTGCTGTTCAAATACATGAAGCGCCTCTGCCGTGTCAACTAGCCTGCCAATCACCGCCGCTCATGTGCCAAAACGCCCCCTGAATATCTAATTATCACCGATCCCCAGATACTAAACGTTAATATCTATGAATTAACAACGAGAATGTGATTTAATTACAGATGATTAATTAAGATTTAACGGTTTATTCACAGTGTAAACAACTGTGTAGTTATAAATAAACCATGGTGGGGGAAAGCACCGCCTCTCGCACCAGCCAAGGGCAAGGGGCGGAGGTGCAGCCAGGACCCAGGTACCACTCCAGCTTAGACCTTAGAGGACCACTGACAGGAGCCCGATAAGTTGTAACAAGAATTGTAGCACACGTCGTCATCGGCTCAAGGTATAAAGGGCATGTTATGACTCCTTGTTGATATGTCATTGTGTTTGATTTTGTCAAGACTTACATGTAGGATCGAGTTCATCACCTCGCACTGTTTCACATACACTTGTTTCCATTGGCATATTTGGCAGTCTACTAAACTAGATAAAGAGTTTTGCCTGAAACACAACCATGTGTGTATCCACCTATGTAATACACAGCACGAGTCTTCCTGTCACCACTGGGGTACCACAGGACTGGAGCCTGATTTTCCTATATTGTTTGGCTTTACAACATCCTACCGTTTTCTGGATGAAATGTTTTTATCCTGATAGATTTAGATGTTTTCCCCGTAACCGTGTTCTCTATCAATATGGTAGCATTTTTTTTATTTTTTTATTTTTTATTTTTTTTAGTGGTAGAGGAGACCCTACCCAATGCAAGCAAGGGAGGCCCCCCTGCCTCAGGAGATTATACGTGTTGTTCTATACACATAAACAATATTCATAGATTTGATGTGTTTTTTAAGACCTTTACTCCGTAAAATTGCTTGTATAGGGTAGAGAGTAGGAACCCCCTAAAAAAAGAAAAATAAGTTAATTTACCAAAAACATCAGATTGTTAAAATGTACATCATACTCTATCAGAAAAATATATGTTCGTCAAAGAAATAAGCAGGATGCTTAGAAATAAAAATTTAACGCTTTTTCTGCTACTTTTCATAAATCACATTAAAGCTCATCTCACCTGCAAATATATTATTTTTGCTGATGACTTAAAATTGTACATACATCACCCATCCTCATCCTCACAACCACTCTCCAATGAGTTAAACATCAACATACTATCAACAACAACATACTCATTGGTTATCAAGTTTGCTGCCAACAAATGTGTGCACATCAGATTTAAAAGAGGCTATGGCCCACTCCTCGCATCTTATAAACTAGCAGATGTATTATTCCTTTTTACGTCTGAGCCTAAACTGCCTGCAGGATTCTTTAGAAGTTTAGAGGGTCAACATTTCCTCACTGCTCCTATATTCCCTATTTTAAAGTTACCTATGCACATAGAAATTACCTAGTTATACAATGGTGACATATCTTGTCAATTCCATTTTGCAGATCTGTCATGGAAAAATTGAAAAATGAACCTGAGGAAGGGTGCATCGGGGCAGGGGCCTCATTTGAGGTTCTGGACACACACAGCCTAAAATCTGCATCTTCAGATGATGAATCCCTAAGATCAAGGACCTCAATAAAGCAACATCTACAGCATTATTTACGTTCCACTCCTTGTCAGGCAAGATATAAACTGCTTTTCCTGTGTCATGTGAAACAAATGTGTTGGAAAATAGTACTGATGATTAGATACAATAGGAGACATAGAAGTAAGCTAGAGATCACATAATTAATTATTCTTATGATGAAATTAGTTGTTAAGCCTAAGATTAGATACCAGTAAATGAAGATACAAAAGATTTGGTATCAAATATTAATTTAACCCATAAAGTGTAAAATATTATAGGTAGCCTACTTCAGACATTCCTATGCATAGTTTTGTATTTGTAAGAGATGTTTCATATGTGTATGCATATACCGCTGACATGCAGATACCGTATAAAGAAATTGCTTGAAGGAAACATAAATATTGTAAATGATAACCAAAAACTATGTATTGTGACTGAATGTGACTGTGAATTAGTACGGCTACTAATTTGTGTTGCAGTAGATATTCCATTTTGTTCTTTGGAATTGTTGAATTTTTTTTATTGAATTCGACTCCCTTGTGATTCTTTTTCTTGTAAGCTATCCCATACGTGAAGAGAAGCTGATTCTTTGAAAATAGAAATCAAAGGCAAATTTAAGAGCTTTTTTTATTTTTTATTTATTTATTTATATATATATATATATATATATATATATATATATATATATACAGTAAAACCCTTATAACTCGGCACGATAGGGGCTCTGGCCCTTGCCGAGTTATTCAATGTGCCGAGTTATGCAATGTCCTCCTCTGATATTGGGTAAAAAAAAAAAAAAAAAAAAAAAAAAAAAAATTACTGTCAAAGCATAAAAACTACACTTACCAGTGAACGGGTAGAATAGAATGTGCTGGATTTGATATCAAACTCAGCACAAATAGCACGCATGGACGCACCTACATCCATCCTTGCCAGCACTTTCACCTTTTCCTGCAGGCTCAGGCTCTTCAATTCCATTCCATTCCTGCTGGAGACACCCTTGTGTGATGGAGCGGACATCTTGATATACAGTACTGTATGATGTAATCCCAAAACACGTAAAATAGGTGGCAAAGTAAAGCAAAGGTCTGGTACCAGCGCGTAGGCTGAGCCGTGTTTTTGTCGTCCAAGCACCGTCTTGGATTACGAATCCCAATCCAATAACACTTGCTGAAATGTGTGTTATACTGCTTTGTGATATTGTTTGCAATGTTTTGCATTGATTATATTTCGGCTCCTACCAAGCTTCTTGGTTTTTTAAGCAGAAACCAATCCTTTTTTAATTTCGACAAAAAACGGAATTCGTATCCAAGACGGTGCTTGGACGACATAAACACGGCTCAGCAGCTGACAGCCTATGCGCTGGTTCCTGACCTTTGCTTTACTTTGCCACCTATTTTATGTGTTTTGGGATTACATCATACAGTACTGTATTTCAAGATGTCAGCTCCATCACGCAAGGGTGTCTCCAGCAGGAAGGGAGACTTCAATGAAATTGAAGAGCCTGAGCCTGCAGGAAAGGTCAAAAGGACAAAAACACTACTTTATGCGACTAAGGCTTTGCCGAGTGTAAGCAAAGAGATGCAGTTATAACAGGAATATGCCGAGATACATTATTTTTTGCCGACTTTCTGTTTACATGTTCACACAAGAGGTTGTGAGGGCATGATATACCGAGTGAAAACCAAGCGATGCAATCTAGGGGAGGCGGTAGCAGAGTGGTTAGCGTCACCGAGTGGCGTTCTCGAAAACCCGAGTTCGATCCCGAGTGAGACCCATAAATCCACTTGAAATCTTTCTGCACCGCGAGTGGCCTAGAACACCCACATGCCCTGTCCATTAACTCTACCTTCGACTGCGAGTGCATGGGAGGACACAGGGGGGCGGCATGAGCCTCTAATTACAGGTGTCACTATAAGAATCCTGCCTGCGCCACCACTGGCGAGGGCCAACCATCACAGCCCTCGAGTGAGCCTCCAGGGCCTACCATCCCACCCCTGGAGCTCACTGCCTACACGCGCTATAGGCATAGATGGAAGAGCAAGAAGCAAAAAAAAAAAAAAAAAAAAAAAAAAAAAAAAAAAAAAAAAAAAAAAAAAAACCCTGTCTTTGCCTTGCCGAGTTATGTCAAATTCCGAGTTATACAGTGCCGAGTTATAAGGGTTTTACTGTATATATATATATATATATATATATATATATATAATATATATATATATATATATATATATATATATATATATATATATATATATATATACATTTGTGCCTATAGCGCCTGTAGACAGTGGTGACCCAGGGCTCGGATGGTAGGCTCTGGAGGTTCACTTGAGGGCTCTGATGATGGTTGGTCCTTGCCCGTGGTGGCGCAGGCAGGATTCTTATAGTGACGCCTGTGATTAGAGGCCCATGCCGCCCCCCTGTGTCCTCCGATGCACTCGCAATCGAAGGTAGAGTTGATGGACAGGGCATGTGGGTGTTCTTAGGCCACTCAATGGTGCAGAAAGGTTTTGGGTTTCTTCGGGGATCGAACTCGAGTCACCGAGAACGCCAGTCGGAGACGCTAACCACTCCGCTACCGCCTCCCTTTGCTCCTGCAATGGTTGGTAAGCTCAGTATAAACAGACTCACGCTTGCAGGTAGCCACCACAAAACGGTATACTTGTCATGGTGATACTCTTTCATCGTAGGGGCCATGATTCACCTTGACTGATTGATGCTACCTGCTTTGAAATACTATGTACATATGAGATATGTGTATTCATCATGTGATGTCACTACTTCAGTCCATCTCCATCATATGTACATCAACTAAGACAATACAGAGTGTGTAAGAAAGGGAATGAGACTGTGAGAGTGAAAGAAATATTAATGCCAATTAAAGACAAGGTGCAGATACTCAGATCTGCGCATTAGATTTTGGAGTTAAGAGTACAATATTAAAATTATTCCTGAATGGTATTACTGCTTGATAGAATGAAGATAGAAATAATTTTTGAAATTATATTTCATCAATTTTCTTAGTAGGGTAAGACAAATAACAATTTACATTTTGAATCATCAGGTATTTCTGGTTGGCTTAGTGATTATAGATACACTGCTGGTCATCACAGAACTGATGTTGGACCTTGGACTAAAGGATCCAGACTCACCTTTGCCATTCCTCTTCCACGCATTGTCCTTAAGTGTGATGTGCCTTTTCGTTGTGGAGATTGCACTCAAGATCTATGCATATCAGTTGGAATTTTTTACTCACAAGGTAAAGATATTGTATCATGAAATGCAACTTTTTGCTAAACATTTTTCTCTGATGATAATCTAGAAATGACTTAAAACAAATAAATGTTTCAGGGAGATGTGTTTGATGCAGTTGTTGTGATTGTGTGTTTTTGTCTGGATGCTGCCTATCTCCACTCCCATGATGCCCACGCTGGCACGGGCTTCTTGATTGTGTTGCGACTGTGGAGAGTTATGCACATCCAGCGGGGTAAGGTCATGTATGGTAGCATGGAATCTGAACCTCAACCTGTGTATCTTGTTTTTGATGTGTGGCTAGTTGCTAGTTTAACTCTTTTCAGAGACAATATAAGGAATTTGATAAAAGATGAAAATTATAATGAACAGCCAGAATTTTGTTTTTTATTTGCATTCATTCAACATTTCAATTTTATTCCATTTGAAGCAACATAATCAATGTATAGGAACTTCTTTAGGAGAGTTTATCCAAAAATGACTTGTATTCCTGTAAATATCACATGCTAAGTGAAATCCATCAACTCTGGAGTTAATGTAGTTTGGATCTTGAGTTTCAACTGTGCTTCAATAAGTAAACTATATATTTGTCAGTGAAGGACAACTCAGTACTTCTGGAAAGAATGGAGTGTAAAGGCTGTTTGAATCATCAGGTCACTTTATAATAGTGATGTCTTTATGCTTTTGCAGTTTGCCAGTGTTGAATTTCTTTCTGTTTTTTCTTACTTTAAACGAACTAAATATTTGTCTTCCATCCTCATTTGGCCCCACTACAGAAGCCTTTGGGCCCATTCTGTTCACCATGCTATTGCAATTATCCAGGCGCTTCACTCCTTGATTTCACTCTTTTCTAGACTTGAAATACTGTGCTATATTCTATTCTCCCTACTTATGGTGAAAAGACAATGAAAAGAAGAGTATGTAGGAGATCTCAAGATATGAATTGACCATAAAATTTACTAATAGTCTATTATTTTTGTTTTGAAGAGAAATAAATGGAGACTTCTGTCGCGGCCATGCCTTTTGTGGAGTTCTGAGGAACAGGCGTCAAAAAAGAGATAAAAGCCACCTGTATTTTTCCACAGAACTATTTCATTGTTTTTTTTCCAGTCACCTCTCATGGGAAAAAAAAATCTCTTAATTGTTGTTAGGAAGCCTCGGATGAATATCATGAAAAAAAAAAAATAATGTCCCATATTTTTCTGATTTTTCAGCCTTGATATCACAGATAAAGATAGCAGGAGCCAAAAAATTAGAGCAGGAAAAAGAGAAGAGACACCAAGCAGAACAGGAAATTGAGCGATATCGTGCCCATATCTATGCTAAGGAAGCATATATTAAGCTCCTTCAGGAGCTTTTGAGGAAAAATGACATTTCATATATAGAATACAGAAACCCCTCTGACTCTACAAGGTATGCTGTGTGTGTATTTGTGTCCAGAAAAGGGGAATGAGATTTGTGAACGAAAGGCCAGTGTCTGTATGAGGGCATTATATGTTATCTTGAGATTCTCCAATTATTGAAATAACAGCTCTCAAAGGGAACAGCTGAGTAGCCTGTGCGCTATATGCTCTGTCAAACTGTGGTTTGTGCATTGGCGTCCACACACCTACCACTGGGCTGTGAAGGGGCTTGTTAATGAGAAGAGCTTTTGAATATTCTTCCTTAGTATTCTTCCTTAAGTATATATATATATATGTATATATATATATATGTATATATATATATATATATATATATATATATATATAAAATATATATATATATATATATATATATATATATACAGTGACATACACTATACAGGGAGGTCCCGAAGATACGAGCAGTTAGGTTCCACCTGGCATACTCGTAAAGCGAAATCTCGTATGACGAAACACATAACTAATGGTAAAATATAGGCTTGGTTTCAGGACCCCATAAAAAAAAAAAAAAAAAAAAAGACATGTTTTTCAAGCTAAAATAAACTATAGCAAACACAACAAACACACAGCGTCTATATTACCCACACTACACTACCTATTCTGTAGAAAAAGCATTCTGAAAGAGAAAATAGCACACAAAATAACATGACTGCACATTAATTAAACATAAAACATGCATAACAAGCAAAAAAGACGTTGTAATGTAGGGGGACGCCGCTTGATACAAGAGAAGGTAGTGTAGCGGTCCCAAGGTTGGGGCCGCACACCTGCTAATTACCCCTAAAGGTCAGGCCGCGCCATATGCTTAATTACCCTTCAGGTCACGCCTTGCTAGGGGTGACCTGACTGCGGTCCCAAGGTTGGGGCTGCACACCTGCTAATTACCCCTAAATGTCAGGCATTATGCTTAATTACCCTTCAGGTCACGGCTTGCTAGGGGTGACCTCACTGGGGTCAACCAAATCCCCCTTTGTCCAGCCCAGGAGTGGTAGGGCGCACATTTTGAACTTGATAATTTTACTCACCCCAGTTTGAATGTCTTATCATTGGATTTTCGATCTCGTATATTGAAAATAGACCCTAATTTACACATCTCGTATCATCAGATTCTCGTATACCGAATGCTCGTATAACGGGACCTCCCTGTACATATATATATATATATATATATATTATATATATATATATATATATATATATATATATATATATATATATATTATATATATATATATATATATATATATATATATATATATATATATATATATATATATATATATATATATATATATATATATATATATATATATATATATATATATATAGTATAATATATATATAGTATATATATATATACTATAGTATATATATATATACTATAGTATATATATATATATAGTATATATATATATATATATATATGTATATACTATAGTATATATATATATATATATATATATATATATATATATATATATATATATATATATATACTATATGTATATACTATAGTATTATATATAATATATATATATATATATATATTTTATATATATATATTAATATATATGATGAAAATGGCATGAGATTATATTTTTCTACATTGGGGTTCGGAATGATCGTGTAAAAAAATATGTACGTAATATTTATTTACTAATTTTCTCTTCCTCTCTGCTTCTCTCGCTCTCTCTGTTTACAGCATTCAACTGAGTGCTGAGGTGACTCCTGAGTAAGGCAGTGTGTGTGACTTCAAGTGCTCAGCTTGTACCATCACCAAATTCAAAGAGTACAAATAATTTTGTGGTGGTGTCACCTTTTGTGAAGGATGCCTATCAGATAACATTGCTTAAGAGTCAAAGTAAGTGTTCTTATTGCATTATATTTGAAGTTCTATATATAGATATAATTTATGATATACGAGTACTATATATATTATTTCATGTAGTTCATTCTTTTGAAGCATCAACTGCTGAACATTGCTGTTCATACTTTCATTTATATAATACTTTTGAGTGCCTCAGCAATTTACACATCTTTTGCAATATTTTATATATATATATTGAAGGTGTATCTCTCAATTGTATATATGGGAGATCCGTCTGTTCTGGTGCTTGTTACCTGTAGCCTCAACACGGGGTTATAAGTCACAGCAGAAGAGTTTTCATATTATGTGTTTTTTCAACATTTCAACTTGGAACACTCCAGCCCTCACTCCTCCAACCTCTCTTTCTGCAATATTATATATCTTGTCATATCTTTTATCAGGGAACATCAATCTCGCATCCACTGTATCTTCTTTACCCAACTACATCTTTTTTTATGTCATTCTCCTCTGTTCTTCATGTGGCCAAACAACCTCAGGGTGCTGAATTTTACCACCTGTATTGCATAAAGACGATTTCTTCACCTCATTAATAGACATATCAACTTTCCTTTTCTTCTTCTTCATATTCATCTTCATCTTCTTCATATTCTCTCATCTTTATCATTATCATCATCTTCATTTTCATCTTCATTATTATCTCCATCATCATCATCATCATCATCATTATCAATTGATGTATCATTGTCATTAATTCATAGTTGTATTCATGACTTAAAACTGAAGTGTTGAACTGCAATCAAGGTACTTAATCAAGATCTATTGGAAATGTGAATTCCATAAGTCTCAGTAGTGTGTGAATAGGTGTTGAGTAATCTCTTAACCTAAGATGTGCGTACAGGGGTTTTCTACAGGGTCATACTGTGCGCATGTATGATGATTTTGGGACCCATTGCCAATTTCTATAAAAAGTACATCAGCGTGTAGGGAATGTTTGCGTGCATCGGCCCATATATATTTGACCCCCCCAAAAATGTCTGGGGGGGGTGGGGGAACGGTCCGTAGTTGAAAAATGTGAAGCGAATGGCACCGCACGGCTAGATTGTCATCGAGCGGCGAGATTTCCCTGCCGAATTTTCACGCGCCCAGGGGATAGAACGAGAGGGAGGAGGGGGTGGGTTACCGCGTTAGAGGGAGGCAAGGAGTGAGTCGTGGAGAGAGTGAAGGCAGTAAACATATGTAGCTGTGTGATAATTGTGGAGGCATCCCAGGCGTATGGATGTCTTGGGATTTTGAACCTTGTGTCTAGGAGGTGTCTGGTGTTCGTTGCCATCAAGAGGTCTACAATAACATGAGTCAGGAATGGAGAGAGAGAGAAAGTGAGACATGCGTATGTCGTACGTATAAATGGACTTCAGAATTGCATTTTTATGCAAGCAGACATTGCATTTTAGACACATGTGAAGTACCACAGAAACATGTAGTCGGTGGTGGTGTGGAGAGTTGACATGTAGTACTAGACCCACACCAATTTTTAGCCGCCTGCCTATAAATGCGCGGTTTTGGTACGCGTTCAAAAGCTCTGCTCTTAAGAGTCTTCCCGCAGTCCGCCGGGGGAACTCTTAAGAGTCTTCCCGCAGTCCGCCGGGGGAACTCTTAAGAGTCTCCCCGCAGCTCCCGGGTTAAGGTGATATAAGGTGCTATTTCATTGGTGCCTTCTCAGTGTCTTTTCATTAAAGGTATGGATTTTCTGCTTCATAGAAGTTGGAACTGTGCTATTAATGTAATTTGTTGATTTTATAGCTTATGTCAAAATGAAGATTATTTTCTACATGTGTACTTGTATTTAAAGAAAATATTTCTTTTGAATGTGCAGAAAGAAATGTTATATACTAGTTAATGATATGCACTGTAAGTGACTGACGTGACTTCAGTGTCTGTACGCACAAGATAATTCAATATTTTAACAATGTTAATATTGTTTACTAAGCATGCTGCTAACAAGTGACATTGGAAAAAACTAAGGTTAGAAAAATGTGAAAATTTGTACAAATTTGTACAAATGATTATTATTTCAACACTCATTTATGATTTATCACAAACAATTTTCTCGTACATCAATTATTGTAAGTTTGAGAAAAACTTCAATTAGTGTTAAATTATTGAATTGAATGGATTTTATCTGTGATGAGTGTTAAGGCATGCAAATGTTTGAAATGGGAACTATGGTGGTGTATAATGCTTGTCCTCTGCGTCAATATAAGCATTTGACCGTAGCGAATCTCACAAAGGAGAATAACAACATATTTTGTGTGTGCATCTGTGTATGCCTGTGTGTGTGTGTGTGTATGTATTTACATAGTTTACCTAGTTGTAATATATGGGAAAGGAGGTATACTAGTGGGGTCCTGTCTCCATATTTCATTTGGTGTCTCAACTTGAATCTCATGAATACTTTCAGCATTTACTATTTCATTGTCTACGTTATTACACCGATAAGGAAAACTGTATTTCTTGTGATCCTTCAAACATCTGGTCTTCATCTTCTCTCCGTGTTCTCTTGTGGCTCCTATGTCCCCTATACACATGTCTTCCTTATTTATTCTTTCCATTCCCATCATTGCTGTAAACAGTGCGATCAAGTCTTCTCTTTCTCTTCTTTCCACCAATGCTGCCAAACCCTACTTCTCCAATCTCTCTTATATATCAAATTTGCCAAACTAAGAACCATCTTTGTTCCCTCTCTTTTTATCTTCTCAATCTTCCTTTTGTAATTTTTCTTGTGTGGAGACTACACCACCATGGCATTTTCCATTCTTGGGTGGAGACTACACCACCATGGCATTTTGCATTCTTGTGTGGAGACTACACCACCATGGCATTTTGCCATTCTTGGTCGAGACTACACCACCATGGCATTTTCCATTCTTGTGTCGAGACTACACCACCATGGCATTTTGCATTCTTGTGTGGAGACTACACCACCATGGCATTTTGCTTCTTGGGTGGATCACCGCTACACTTGGCTTTTCCAGCATGTCCTCATCCATATAGACAAAAGCTGTTCCAATGTTTATCAGGAGTTTATATGTTGCACGAACAATTCTATCTATGTTTCTCTAGTGATAACTATCTTAAACTATTACTCCAAGGTCCCTCTCTTCACTTACTATGCTAATTGTCTTACTTTCCATTTTATAGCTTCATCTTAATCATCTTTGTTCTATAGCAGAAAAATTTCATTCTGTTTTGAAAATTCCCTATAACGGAATTTTCTGTAATGGAGAACAATTTTCCATTAGTGGGCATGTCGGTGCACGTGGACCGGCGTCCTATGTAAACAAAGATCGCCCGCTGCACCGCCGCCTCAATTCTACTTCAGCTCCTGCGATGTTTGGACGCAAAATCGTTGCTCCTGCTAACTTTATTTAGCTGTTTTATGAGTGATTAGGCTGTCGTTCACCATGTATTAGGGCTATTAGGCACAAGAAAAAAAACCATGTGAGACTTTCTCTAGGCCAGAAGTTGAAAATAATAGAAAACTAGACAGCAAAGTCAGTGTGTCATCGGTCATGGATGAGTATGGGAATCAGAAAACTCAAGTGTACGGGATCCGTAAACACAAGGAAGACATGAAATAAGCAGCACCACAACTGGAGAGTGGTAGGCTACCTGTGCCAGACATAATTCTGCAAAGAAGTGCAGACCCCTCAAATTTAGAGGTGAGTTTTTACTATTAATTATACTTATACTTATTTGTACCTTTTTATTTTATGCATAGAAATGTGTTTACAGTGTTGTAGCATCTGTGTGTAGGCTTCAGATCACACTGAAACTCACACAATACCTGAAAATTGGTGCTGTAGCAATGGGTTCTGGCAAACACTCTATAGTGGAAAATTCCCTATAATGGAAAGGGGTTTGGGTGAATTATTCCATTATAGATTGTTTCCACTGTATATGTATATTTTTATTATTTTATAATATTTTACGTTGGAGCCTATAGTGCCTGTAGGCTATTCTTTTTCCTTGAGGGCTCAGTTGGTTGACCCTGCACATTCTGGAGGGCTGTGATGGTTGGCCCTCACCCGTTGTGGCGCAGGCTGGATTTTTATAATGACACCTGTGATGGTTTGACACCTGTGATGGTTTTCTGTGATGTTTTGACCTGAGGCTTATGCTGCCACCTGGGCTGCATTCAGTAGGGCAATACATAAGCTTGAGCTCATTGGCACTCGATGATGTCACAATACTGTAAGGTGAACGCTCGCTCTCCCCACATATGGCTCGGGGAGGTGGATCACTGTATAATTGCCAGCTTGCACCACAAAATGGTATATAGCTAAACAAAGAACAAAGGCGGCCTCTTTACTTCTCTCTCCTCTTCTTTCCTCCTTAATATTTCATTTCCTGCTGCCATAACTGCTGCTGCATCAAATACAGGGTCATGAAAGAGTTCTTCTGCGACATTAACCCTTTCCGCACCGCGCGCGCGCCCGCTCATTAGGCCTCTATACCGCTCCCACCCGCTCGCTCCCTGGAGTATCCACCCACAAAACCTTGCCAAATACCCATAAATTTTATAGTAGAGTAGTTAGGTACAACAGGAAAGTAGTATTATAAGTAGTAGTAGTAGTACAGTAGTAGTCTGCACAGTATGTGACCAATACATATACACCCTCGGTAATTTCACAACCCCCATCACCATCAACAAGCTAATGAACACGTGCATTTCATCTCCTTTGACAGGCCGCCATATAATTCCATTCATTTTTCTTTTACCTGTACAGTCAAACCTCGAATATAACGGACCTCGATGTAACGGACTTCGGATGTAACGGACTCCATTTGCGTGACTTTTTTTTTTTCTTCTTCTTCATATTAGACCACTTATCGCCGCTCGAATTGTTAACTCAACATAATTGTATTATTTTCTCATTTTACTTTGGAATGCTTGGGTTTTAAGGAGTTTTGATGTATCACATATTAAGATATAATATTATAAGGAAGGAGCCTGTGTTGCTAGTGATTTAGTGGTAGAAGGTGTGTATTGTTTAAAATAGTGACTATTAGTGTTATGGCGTGGCCGCTGCTATGTCTCCCTGTCACCTCAACACACTAAATCACCCTTATCTAAGGTGACACGCAGTGCTACACTGACCTAAATAGTGACACGTGTATAGATCTGCACTTCACAACCGTATAATATATATAATAATGAGCATTAGTCATGATAATAAGCAATACCTTTGAAAGCCACGGCTGAATCTGGCTCGTATTAATTTGTTTACTTTTCACTAGAGCTTGAGCTTGACTAGCTACACGGTCTGGTTGTGTTTGTGGTTATTTCTCATTTATTTCACGTGTAGGAGTGGACCAAATTCAGCATGTAGTGCCAGTCACTGTTTACCTCCCAACATAGCTACACAGTTTGGTTGTGTTTGTGATTATTTCTCATTTATTTCACAATTTTTCCGTTTTTTTCATATATTTTTCCACCCTTGGGAAAATACCCTCGCTATAATGGACAATCGGCTTTAACGGACCACTCCTCCCCCCCTTTAGTCCGTTATATCGAGGTTTGACTGTACTAGTAAAACATTCAGCAGCCCTTTCGTTCATCCACAAACATAATTTATCTATCACTTCTGCATCAAAAAAGTGACAAAACGCCTCTCTTGGGGAGGAAAAATGTGGGACGGACGCACGAATATCCCCGGTGACGTCACCACTGAACGCGGGCACAGCGTCTAGTCTATCGTCTTCAAAGATGTCGGATATGAAAGACCAACCTGCGTCAACAACAGCCTCGTTGTCGGAATATATTTCATCTTCACTATCATCATCTAGATCACTTTCCTCACTATCATCACTGTTCTCACGATCAGAGTCACCTGGCAGGTATTCTGAACCGGAAGTGGACTCTGTATCAGCCTCCATGGTGAAAAATGCACGAAATATAAAAGATCCAAGAAAGCTAAGCCACGAAGACACAAAGCAGTACGAGTATATCCTTCCTTGCTGGGGGCATATTCATGACTGGCATCCCTTGGGTAAATCTCCTCCTATTAGTTGAGACAGCGTGACATTACGGTCTCTGATTAGCTGCTGGTGGAGTGGGCGGAGCTTCCAGTATCCCCAGTGCGACATACAGTGACATAAATACAACTCCAAGCAACAAAACCATCTTACAGTATTCCTTAGAATTAATCACGTATATGGGTACGTGACGGCTTATTTTACATATACGCTCATCCCGTACATGTGTACGTGACGGTGCGAAAAGGGTTAAGAATAGCCACAGAGATAAA
>JACEEZ010000230.1:549485-596985 GCA_016584305.1 Chionoecetes opilio
TTTTGTCTGGCAAATCCGATATCCGGGAAATGGAGGTCCGGGAAAACGAGGGTTGTGTGTATATATTTTTTCTCGCAAAGTAGGTGACTGTACTATCATAATGGGTGAGTCTACTTAGTGATGTCAGTCTCCTTAAAGCTCTTAGTTGGGTGGGATGTATCCTATGTGAGCTCTTTTGTATTATGGCAACTCAGGAATATGAAATGAGCATCAACACTGAATATACCAAAGAAGACCAAGACGACGAATGTGACCTTTATTTTGTTGTTTATGCTTGTACTTATATGTCAGTGTTCAAGTTATACATACTAACATTATTTAACATAGTTTGACTAAGTGGTTTATGTTAACTAAAAACTAAAAGCTATCCATGAGTTTTTAAAGTAAAATGCTCAGGGGACGGGTAAGTCCTGATATGATACTATTTGAAGAAAATGAGGTATTAGGCAGTGCACTATGCAAACATACCACTGTGAAGTATAGTATGCACTAAAGGAGTTAGCAGGTGTCACGTGTAGACCTGCTGGCCTCTTGTAGCTTCCTTATGTTCTTATGATTTAAAATTTGTTGTTGAACAAAATGCATGCTTACCATGTGTAATCACTTCAATTTTTCTTTAATGATAAATGTATGGATTATCAAGACACAATTTGGCCTTATCAATGACTAGGAATGATTATTCTATTAACTGTATAAAAAAGAAATACCAAACCAGCGCTGAGCTTGATCCATCGAGTAGCCTGAGAAGGACCCTTTGTTAACAAGGTATCTCAAGAAATCATTCTTTCTTACCGTAAAATCAATAAAGCTTTTTCGTTGGTTTCATAGATCAGAAGAATTAAATAAGATTATAATTGTAAAGGAGTTTGTGCAAATTGCACTGAAACTTTACTCCTGTACATATGTACAAGTATTTAGTTGTATGTATTTACACTTTAAGATAAGCTTGTATTGCCGTGTCTATTTATCATTAACCACCCAGGCTGACTCTACCATAGGAATAGTGTGACCACAGTGTAGTTGGCGGAGGGATTACCACATCCCTACGCCAAATTCAGCTGTGTAACTACAAAGAAAAGACTCCACTAGATAAGGACAACTATGAAGTGATCAAAAGATCAATAAATTATTATGATACAAATATCTTTGTACCTAGTAAATTGTGTACATATGATATAATTATCCTTTGTACCCTTGAGTAAAGTTCTTTCCACCATTTATACCAATGGTTCTGAGTTGAATAATGTGATTTGATATTAAATATTCTCAACAACAGTGTATATGGTTTGATTTGATTATTTTGGTTTAAAGGAACCTGCAAGATAATTCAATAAATGTAATTAATGTACATATAAAATTTATTTTGTAGATGATGGAGTTCTGAATGGGGAGAATAAGAGTGACTTAGAATAACTTCTAAACATGTTTGATATTATGTGCAGAAGACGGAAGCTGAGGGTGAATGTCAACAAAAGAAAGGTGATGGTTTTTGAAAGAAGTAGAAGTGAAGTGGTAGGCTTTGAGAGCTCATATAGAGAAAGAGTTAAGTGTCCAAAGGAATATGAAATTAGGTTGAATAGCAAAAGTATGTGTGTGTGAGTAAGAGTACGTATTGAGGTATATACCTATATGTAGGCATGCATACATGCAGTTACGTAGGTATGTTGTGAAAATGAAATATAAGCGAGTGTGGATAGGTTAGGCTAAGATAAAGAATATCTATCATAAAGTGTGGTAAGGGTGCATTTGAGTGAAGGGTAGGAAGATGGATGTGAGTAGAAGAAGTGTATATGTGTAGAGAATATTACATTGGTTTTTGTAAATGTATGATTTTTTCTTGTGTAAGATTTAAAATTTTTGTGTACAATAAGCCCTCTCTAATTCAAAGTAATTGGGGGGAGACCTGGGTCGCATTATCCAAAAGTCTGAATTATCCGAAGGTTACCTCTAGCCCCTCTACACAATAAGAACTCACTAAAACATGCTAAAACAGCACAGATTGTACTACCTGTACTCACTAAAACATGGCTAATACTGAAGTCTTGAAATGCAGTGTACTACATACTGTACACTGAGCACTCAGGTGTCACTGACAGCGTCTTTACGCAATGGCTGCGTTAAGTAATGCAACGCGAACCGGTGCACACGGAGGCGCTAAGTGACATCAGCATAGAATATGCCTAGCGCAAGCACCTGCACTACAGCCCTGGGAGGTGGATCGCTACTGAGTTGCCAGCTCACACCACAATAAGGGTATGTAAACAAAGGGCAAAGAAAGACTCCTCTCCTTGCCTCCTTAATATTTAACCGGTATTACTACATCAAATACCGGTTCATCAGCAAGTTATTCTTCAACAATAAGAATAGCCACAGAGATAAATTTCCCCAACTGCTATCTTGGTAGCAATGTGTATTGTGAAGTGTTCAGTATCGTTCAGCAGAAAAAGTGCGAGGGAGGGGGGGGGTGACCGCTACTGAACGTAACAGTGGTGTCACTCTGGGGATATGTAAGGTAATGTCTTCAGTGCTTGAGATGCTTAATGTGTTGGAGGTGATGTGGAGGCTGGCTGACGAAGTGGATGGCACAGAGGAGGTGGAAGATGCTGCAGAAAACTCCGACAATTCAAACAATGTGCGGACAATTCAAACTTCAGCTCGGATTATGTTAAGTTCTTGAAAAACGAACTGGGCCTGAAACAGGTCGAATTATCCGAAGTTTGAATTATACGGGTTCAAATTAGAGAGGGTTTACTGTAATTAGAATTTTGTAAGATTTTATTATTTTGCGAAGTGTAATTTTTCTATTTGAATTTTGTAAAATTTGCAACTTGTAAAAAATAGATTAACTTTCATAGTTATTTTGTATATTTAGGATGTGTAAAATGCAAGTTGTATAAGATATATATTCCTTATTTACTTATGTTCTTATGTATTATGCCTGTTATTAAGATTCTTTGAAATTGTTTTCTATGCCCTCTCTGGCCCTGATCCCCTTCACTGATATACTCTGGAACTCTCTTCCTGTTTCTATTTGTCCACCTTCCTACAACTTAAATTTAAAGAGAGGAGTGACAAGACACCTCCCAGACTACAAGTTGGCCCACCCCCCTTTCTATATTATCTTACTGTCTTCTTTATAGGGACTAGCAACTAAGCAGGCTTTATGTTGCTTCTTTTTTTTGCCTTTGGCCAGACCTTTGTAATCAACAAAATAAAAAAGATATTGTGTCCAACCTATCTCAAAGTAATGCACTTCACCATTTCCAATATTTCACAGTTCACTCCCTCTCCTTTACTCATCACACCATATGAGGCACCCGCTGCCAGACGGGCCTAACCCTTCTCCCGCTGATTTTCTGTTTTCACCTTCTCCAGCTTGTCTAGAGTCCCAGGCAGCAGGTGGCATAAGTGGTTAAGCAATATTTGACTGCTGCCTGGGACTCTAGACAAGCTGGAGAAGGTGAAAACAGAAAATCAGCGGGAGAAGGGTTAGGCCCGTCTGGCAGCGGGTGCCTCATATCTTCCATATACATTCTTATCACTCACCTTCCATTCTGTTCACACCAAATCCACTCCTATTCTTCTTCCTTTTCTTCTAGGGCTCTTCCTATTCTAACACATTCAAACAGGTTAAAGATAAATTAATCAAGTTTTCATAAGAAAGATAATATTGACATTGTTTACAAAGTACTAAACTAAGATCAAATATAATATAACAAGTATATAAAATTCTATAGTCATGCAGTTTTTTCATCAGTCAAGCCACAATTATGACAGGTCTGCATTGTCATTTTTATCATGAGAATATTCATTGGTCAATGTCCCATTTTTCCAAACAGAAGAGAGAAAAGGTTTTCAGTAATTTAAAATGGTGGAACAATGGCAAGCTTAAGTTTGTATGTCTATCACGAGCCTTCCTTATTAATTTGTTTCGTTGAATGTACATACTTTTCCCCTCAACATATTCCGCCATTAATGCACTTACTGCAACCTAACTAATGCAAATACTTATGACCAGTTGAGAGGTTTAGCAACTTTTCTGCTTCAAAAAGGCATGTGTCTAACAAAGTAACCGATATCAACGGGAAGCATACATAGCATGGTGAGTGTTGCTTCATTAATTCACTAACCCTGATCCTGAAAGTGTTTCTCTGAACAAGCCTCAAGCAGGAACACTTTAAATTCTGAGGAGGTTTCTGCAAAGTTGATCAAACTAATCTAGCTTTGAGCTTTCCAGTATCTCTTTAGTTACAAGCAACATTGTCTCTTACAGACACACCCAGAGGAGCAGGATCAACTAGTTAATGGGAACTGGAGCTGGTATTCACAGACTACCCAGGTAATAGGCCTTGATACAGTCTCATGTAGCAATCACTGCTTTGACATACGATCACTCCAGTGAAACACCAAGATTCTGTGAAATCTCTTTTAACCAATGGTATTGCATTAACTTCTTAGTCACTAGAAGAAGAATTTTTTTTTTAGAATGACTATAATATTTTGCTCTGTAGGTGACACATATTGTAGACACATATGACAAGTTCAAGTACTTGGGCTGGGAAAAATCACACAGTAAAAAACTAAAAAGTGTCCAATGACTGCATCAAACCTTAAAAGTCATTGTTCAGATACTGGTGCCGTTTACTCCATGATAAATGAGTGTTTATAAAGATACAGCAAGGACACACTCTTGCCTCACTGCCAAATGAACTAGATGGAAACCCGATACACCACCCTCAAACCTAACAACATCGAGTCCTGCATTACAAATCCGTCATTAGATCAATAATACTTCTAAAAATTCTACAAAGTTTAAGAGGGTTTTGAGTGCCTCAAGGCGTTCCACTTCACTGAATCAAAAATCTTTAAATTAGCAACTGCAAGCATCTCCTGCTGAAACCCATGCTAGTTTTATAAGAATGCAAAATGTAAGGATATAGTTTGTTGTTGATTTAAAAGGCCTGAACCTGAACTGCTTAAGTCCGATACTTCAGCAGTTGACCAAACTTGTGTCAACAATAAATAAGACATATGCAGAATGGATGGCTGTCCAGTGGCCTTTTTCTCTATTTATGGAATTGGCTGTATTCCTCTTCTAGTCAGAAGAAATAACTCTAGCACACCATACAGTAGTAGGACCACATGTATGCAACATACGTTTTTTCAGCAACTCCCTACAAGCTAAACATACAAGTAATCTTTCAACAACAGTGTTAGGAAACTGAAGAAAAAAAAATTATCATTTGATTTCATGATTAATCAGTATGAAATAGTTTAAGAAAAATGCATTCCTGAGAGCCAAAATATATCCCCTTGACCTAACAGAGAGGTTGAGGCAGTCATGAGGACTGAGGCAGCTCACAGCCAGTGCCAGTAACTGTACTCAAGCCATCCAAACTAACGTGTGTCCTGCAGGGAGCCCTGGTTTGTTAGTTGTGTACATGTATCACACAATACTTTCCCCAGCACCAAATATATCTTGCGTGAAAAAAACACTCATAGTAATAATATATGAAAGTAAATGTGTACTTCATCCTCATTGGCATGATATGCTCTGAGTATCTCCAAATTGGGGAGGCAGATGACTGAGGACATCTTTACTTATTCTCTCACACTATATCAATACCCTAACCAGTATCAAGCAGTCATCTGTACTCATAAAAACCGATTCACTCTTTAGATATGTGAATCTGAAGAAGAAAAACTTGAATTTGTAAATATGTAGGCATATGAGAGGCAACAATCAGAGGCCTGTTGATAATAGTTATTTGATCAGACAAGACAGTACAATGTAACTGATTGATAACTGTGGCAGTTGCAATGCTAATTGTAACAAGTTTGATACGGACATTGGACTTGTTCTATGGTCACACAATTTTTATTCAATATATGGTGTGGAATGAAAGGGGTAACCTCAAGTGATACGTAAATCAAATCACATCCTCACCAAATTCTTTTCACCTTACCATTTGCATTTGGGAAATTAAGTCAGGTTATTGCTGTCTTCCCGGTCTACCAGTGACAGGGATTATATTGTTTATTTCTTATTTCTTTTCCCATAAAAAATTAATCATGTATGGAAAGGTTGTCTAGATGTGTAATTTGGTGTTACAAGCAGACAGCAAAGATGTGGCAGTGTTGCATATTACAGTGGATATCCAAGTAAGAAGTATGTGGCAGAGCTGCTGTGCCTGTAATACATCCCAATGCATTAATCTATGCTTCTCACCTCTAGGCCATCATTTCACAGTATAATTTTGGTGCATATGAAAATTCCAAAACTGGTTGTTCAGTAACCGCTAGCACTTAAAAGGTTAACACAATCACCTGTGGAAGTTATATGATGTTTCACAACCATTTGATTCAGAATTGAGATCTGTATTTTCAACAACATTGTACCATCAAAACTCTTCATCTGCCACCAGATCCAGGTAGACATCAAATGATTCTCTGTTGCATATACCATCTGCTTTGTAAACATACTTATGGAAAGTCCCATCCACGCATATTGCTGAAATCACACAAAATTTATTTAGTCAGATTCAACATGTGTAAAAATAAAGGATGTACAAATATAAGTACAGGGAGGTCCCGTTATACGAGCATTCGGTGTACGAGAATCCGATGATACGAGATGTGTAAATTAGGGTCTATTTTCAATATACGAGATTGAAAATCCAATGATACGACATTCAAACTGGGGTGAGTAAAATTATCAAGTTCAAAATGCGCGCCCTACCACTCCCACGCTAGACAAAGGGGGATTTGTTTGACCCCAGTGAGGTCACCTCTAGCAAGCCGTGACCTGAAGGGTAATTAAGCATATGGCGCGGCCTGACATTTAGGGGTAGTTAGCAGGTGTGCGGCCCCAACCTTGGGACTGCAGTCAGGTCACGCCTTTCAGGTCACCCCTAGCAAGGCGTGACCTGAAGGGTAATAAGCATATGGCGCGGCCTGACCTTTAGGGGTAATTACCAGGTGTGCGGCCCCAACCTTGGGACCGCTACACTACCTTCTCTTGTATCACGCGGCGTGACCGTTACAACGTCTTTTTTGCTTGTTATGCATGTTTTATGTTTAATTAATGTGCAGTTATGTTATTTTGTGTGCTATTTTCTCTTTCAGAATGCTTTTTCTACAGAATAGGTAGTGTAGTGTGGGTAATATAGATGCTGTGTGTTTGTTGTGTTTGCTATAGATTATTTTAGCTTGAAAAACATGTCTTTTTTTTCTTCTTATTTTTAATTGATGGGGTTCTGGAACCAAACCTATATTTTACCATTAGTTATGTGTTTCGTTATACGAGATTTCGCTTTACGAGTATGCCAGGTGGAACCTAACTGCTCGTATCTTCGGGACCTCCCTGTATGTATAAACTCTGTTTACATAACATTCATATTAATTGATAACATTCATAAGATATAATTCATAACATTCATTCGTAACATTCATGACACATACATGAATTTCTAATATGAAGCAGGTTACAAGGATCCATCATGAAATCACATGCAGTGCATTATCATATGCCATGAAAAAAAGACCTTACACTTTTTTTTGTTTCTGTATTTATCTAGTTTTTGTGCAGTAAAAGCTACTAATCTGAATTACACTGGTCCAAAACTCCCACTTCTTTTCAGTGATGCTAGCATTAAAATGACTACAGTAAACCCTCACTATAATGAACCAATTGGGGAAAGGGGGTGACGTATATCCAAGGGATCCAAACTTTTTGCATATATGTAATAAACTTTGCTCGTCATATGAGGTGAAAGCATATGTGCTATTTCTGACCATTTCCGTGTATAATGAACTTTGTTTGTTACATCAGATGAAAGTTTGTATACTTACGTACATGCAGCCATCACAAATACTACACGCATTCAGGGAAATTAAAACAATACGTGGTGAGGCACAGGAGGACGTGAGAGGAGGTGTTTACACTCGGGCTGACAGAGCCAGACGGTCGGCTTTGTTTTCACTGCCACTGTACGACTTGCGTGTACATGTTCGGCCGGCCCACCACCGAACCTAACCCCACATTTACCGAATTTATTCGGTAAATCCCCGCATATATCGGACTGGCAGAAAAAGTTTATTAAAGCTGAAATTTGTTATATAGAGATCCGTAAAAGCGAGGGTTTACTGTATTTTACAATATGTAATAAGAAGCAGAATGGTCCAGGCAATGAATATGGATGAACTCACAGCCCAGCTGGATAAGAATTGATAATGGATATAGAACGGGCATTGCTCTTTTCCTGTATGTCACAACTGGGTAAAACTAGGTCAATACAAACACACACACACACACATATGCAAGAGGCTAGGATTGTCACATTACTCACCATACACAGCAGAATTGGCCCCAAATGCACATATGCACGCACATTCTGGAGGAACTGTAAAGTTTGCCAGGGCCCATTGCGACTCCATGTAGCCTCCCAAAAAACCCATTTTTGAAAATCTGCATGAGAAACAGAACATATTTATTATTATATTATTCAATTGTATTGAACATATTTATGATACTCAGAGTTTTTATCAGAAACACTAATACCATTGCTATTATCAGCATTTACATTGTTAATAATAACAATAATGACTGTAGCAACAAATTATCAATTTTGATGCACTTCGCATTTGATTCATCATTGTATGTAGCCACCTGGCTTCCATCAAAGAAGTAAAGACAAAAAGTAACAAAATAACAAATGATGGATTTAGACAAAAAAAAAATCTTCTGATAAGTAGCTTTTTCTGCACACAAAAGAAGAAAAGAAGGAGAGTGAAGGAGTGAGGAGCTCATTCAAATTCATAATGAAATTTCACACTTAAGGCTCAAATTCTAGAGGCATCATAATAAAAACAGCTGAAACAAATCCCCTTAGCTTTATATAACTAACAAACTTATGAATACATACGTAGATCGCCGATTCAAGCGTGTGTCTTTCAGTGCAAATATGTGGATTGTGCCTTTGTCACTGGAGCAGCAGAGAAAGTCACTGTCACTGCTGAAGTTTATGCTGTAGAATGTAGGGATATAATTATTTTCTTAGATTCAATATTATTAATTGATGATCAACTTTATCCAGAACATAAACACAACATTATGAATAGAATGATGGAATGATGTATTATAATTTTTCATACTGCACTGTTGCCAAAAATATAATCATGTATCTAAGCACTGTATTTTGAACAAGTATCTTATATATATATATATATATATATATATATATATATATATATATATATATATATATATATATATATATATATACGCAGTAAATTCTCTCTAATTCGAATCCGTATACAGTACCCTCCCGAGTTTCACGCTATGCGAGTTTCGCGATCCTCTAGTTTCGCGCTGAGTCCTAAATTCTTACCATCCCGACTTTCGCGCATTATATCCCCGAGACTCGCGCTGCTTCGTACATTTTTTATCTTCTTTTTTTTGCGTATGTGTGTGTGCCTAAAGCGCCGTTAGGCAGTGACCTCCAGGGGTGGGATGGTAGGCCCTGGAGGTTCACTTGAGGGCTGTGATGGTTGGCCCTCGCCCGTGGTAGCGCAGACAGAATTTCTACATTTCTTTTATATTTCGAATATAAAATGCCTGTAAATAGAGGCTCATGCCACCCCCTGTGTCCTCTGATGCCCTCGCAATCGAAGGTAGAGTAATGGGCAGTGTGTGGGTGTTCTTAGGCCACTCGACGCTGCAGAGAAAGATTTTAAGCGGATTCTACAGCCCTCATCAAGGATAATTAAATAAGATAGGTAACACCTCAAAATAAGTAGCATCTTTAAACCTTACACCCCCGCCGTTCCTTACTTATTTTCCACAAAATACTCCTTTATAAGTGATTAACCATGACGTGTGTGGTACTGTGGTTTCTGGAGGTACTGGAGGAGACAGGAGAGAAGAGAGGAAGGCATTGTGACGGTGTTATTGCCGTATAACACTGTTACACAACCATCACTCACTCAGACCAAAACAAATGAAAATGTTTTAGTATCCCAGGTGAAATAGACAAGGGAAGAGTTGACAAATCTGCTAACAAAGGAGACAAAGTTTGAAGAGAACCTATGAAGCGATACTAAGCGTCAAAGGTCACAAGAAGAAGACGCATCGAGAGATAGAGATGGAAGTTTTTAACAAGATAATCCCTTCACCTGCCTTGTCATACATGAAAGCACACTAACATAGACATAAAACGTGTACAGAGCAAGATCACTCAATGCCTTGCTCTTACTAACTAATCACTACACTAATGCTTTCCTCCCTTCTCTACGGTACCTCCAATGATTTCCTCTCTTCTCTCCTGTCTCCTCCAGTACCTCCAGCAACCAAAGTACCACACAATCAATCAATCAATCATTAGGGGCATACGCCGGGGGGCGCGTCGCCTCGCCCACCCTACGACGCCACTCCCGGGGGTCACCACGCGCGAGTTTCCATGCAGGCTCCTTTCCCATACCAAGCAGCTCTCGACAAGAAACATCAACTTGCCCCAGCCACGAGCCTTGTGGGTGCCCCCTTGGCCTCCTCCACGCCGGATTGTCTCTTACATCTGTTACAACCCGATGGGAAGGATCGGTTTCAGGGTAGCGTGCCACATGCCCATATAGCCGAAGTTGGCGCTGACGGACTATGCAGGTAATAGGCCTCGATTCAGTCTCACGGTGCAATCGCTGATTTGACACGTAATCATCCCAGCGATACCCCATGATTCTGCGAAGACACTTATTACCAAAGGCATTGATTCGTCTCTTCACGTCACTATTTAGTGTCCATGTCTCACAACCATAGAGTAAGACAGGGATCACAAGCGACTTGAAGATCCGGATCTTTGTCCTCCTGCACAGGTACCGACAATGCCAAATACTCCCGCTGAGCGAGTCCATAACACCGTGGGCTATGCCAACCCGCCGTAAGACTTCTTGACGTGACCCGCCGTCATTATGGACTGCGCTACCAAGGTATGTAAAACTTTCCAAGATCTCAATGTCCTCGCCACACGCATGAACAGACTGTACTGCTTCATCTAGTAAGTTCCAAACACCTGGACCTTGGTCTTAAGCCAGGAGACCTCAAGTCCCAAAGGCTTTGCCTCCTCGTGCAGCGCCTCAAGAGTCATCACCAGGACCTCCAGCGACTCAGCAAAGATTACTGCATCATCGGCAAAAACAAGATCAGTGATCTTGGTGTTGCCGACGGATGCTCCACAATCACTTTGATCTACAACCTTGTCCAATACCCAGTCCATACAAGCGTTGAAAAGTGATGGGGCAAGCACGCACCCTTGCCTCACTCCTGTATTCACAGGAAAGAAGCTGGATACACGCGCCCCACACTTCACAGCACTCTCAGTCCCAGAATACAGACCAGTTATCAAACCAATAGTCCTTGCAGGAATCCCGCGAAGTCGCAGAAGATCCCAGAGTGACTCACGATGCACTGAGTCAAACGCCTTCTTGAGATCAACATAGGCTGCAAGCATCCCCTGTCGAAACTCACGTCAAGCATCCCCTGTCGAAACTCACATCACCAGGACACGAAGCGCTAGGATACGGTCCGTTGTTGACTTATCAGGCGTGAACCCAGACTGCTGAGGTCTCTGATGCTTCACCAGATGACTGCGAATCCGTGTCAGCAATAGATGGACAAGCACCTTGCCTGGTACGCTGAGCAGTGTAATACCGCGGTAATTGTTGCAGTCCTGACGGTCCCCTTTCCCTTCCCAGATAGGGACGACCAGCCCCCTTTTCCAGTCAGGAGGGGTACCACACACGTCCTTGTTAATCACTTACAAAGGAGTATTTTGTGGTAAATAAGTAAGGATCGGCGGGGGGGTGAGGTCAGGTGCTACTTATTTCGAGGTGTTACTTATTTTATGCAACACCAGTTCTAAGGCCTGGCCTATGAAGAATAGGCCACCTGTAATATCAAAATCAAGATCAAGTATCGTTTGTAGGACAGAATATGTGTGTGGGAAAACGCCGGACTAAAGGCTTCACCGACAGCATCCGCTGGGTGACTCCCAACTCTAGCTCAAGCTCAAGCTCCTCTCCTCCTCCTCTACTCTACGTAGTGTTGGCCGAAGCCACCACCCCGGGAGGCGGGTCACAAACCCTTGGCTAACACCCGGTACCCATTAACTGCTGGGTGGACAGGGGCTTGGGGCATTTTCAGGATATTTTTTGAGGGAAAAAGTGAGTCTTATAAGCTGTAAAATACGGTAGGTACACATCGCACCGGACTAAATAAGCATTTTAACAGTATTTTTAATACCCGAGTTTCGCGATCCGCGAGTTTCGCGCTATGCCTTGGGAAGAAAGCAAGCGTGAAACTCTAGAGGGTACTGTAATTCAAACTTCGGATAATTCGACCTGTTTCAGCCCCAGTTCGAATTTTTCAACAACTCTCCATAATCCGAACTGAAGTTCGAATTGTCCGCACATTGTTCGAATCGTCGGAGTTTTCTGCAGCATCTTCCACCTCCTCTGTGCCATCCACTTCGTCAGCCGGCCTCCACATCGCCTCCAACACAATAAGCACCTCAAGCACTAAAGACATTACCTTACATATCCCCAGAGTGACACCACTGTTACGTTCAGTAGCGGTCACCCCCCCTCCCCCCTCGCACTCTCCCTACTGAACGATACTGAACGCTTCACAATACAAACAAACCTCGATTTCCCAGACCTCTATATCCCGGATATCGGATTTGCCGGACAGAATCCGAGGTCCAGGGATATGTTAGAGTCCCGGACAATTATTATTTTTTTTTTTTACGTTGAAATGCCTGGTCCTGTTTGTAAATTGACAAAGTTGTCCGGCGGTCCGAGCGTCTTCTGTCACCCCTGTTCAGTGTCCGCGCCTCCCGCCAGGTGGCAGCATGCTCAGCGGTCGTATTGTTTACATTTGGGCACACGACACTCACGGTTCACCTGCACAGCCTCCGTTAGTCCCCAGACCCCTACTGCCCCTGATGCAGGAATGTCTCTTGAGACTATTGAACACTTTCTGCTGCCTCCCGCCAGGTGGCAGCATGCTCAGCGGACGTAAAAGTCCACGGCGGGGTAGTTGATATTGGCGGTTGCCGGACAGTAAATACTAGAGTAGGATAAACGTCCGGGGGTGGGTAATGGCATCGGACTGTTGCGATTCCCGGACCAGTGCTCCCCCCTATTAGTCCGGGAAAACGAGGTTTGTGTGTACCTATTGCTACCAAGATAGCAGCTGCCAAAATTTATCTCTGTGGCTATTCTTATTGTCGCAGACTAACCTACTGATGACCCTGTATTTGATGCGGCAGAAATTATAGCAGCAGGAAATTAAATACTAAGGAGGTGAGAAGAGGAGAGTCTTTCTTTGTCCTTTGTTTACATACCCTAATTGTGGCGTGAGCTGGCAACTCAGTAGCGATCAACCTCCCAGGGCTGTAGTGCAGGTGCTTGCGCTAGGCATATTCTATGCTGACGTCACTGTGCGCCTCCGTGTGCACCTGTTCGCGTTGCATTACTTAACGCAGCCATTGCGTAAAGATGCTATCAGTGACGCCTGAGTGCTCAGTGTACAGTATGTAGTACTGTATTTCAAGACTTCAGTATTAGCCATGTTTTAGTGAGTAGTACAAGTACTACTACAATCTGTGCTGTTTTAGCATGTTTTAGTAAGTTCTTATTGCGTGGAGGGGTTAGAGGTAACCATCGGATAATTCGGACTTTCGGGTAATTCGACCCAGGTCTCCCCCCAATTACTTTGAACTAGAGAGGGTTTACTGTACATATATATATATATATATATATATATATATATATATATATATATATATATATATATATATATATATATTACAAATGTCTAAACTCACCAATATAAAGTTGCAGGATCAGAGCCCCTCCTTAACTCAGCTAGTAGCACCCTTCTGGCAGTCTCCCATACTCGAATCAATGTGCCTTTGAGAGAAGCTGTTGCTAGCAAGGTGCCCTCTCTGTTGATGCTCAGACAGGCTAACTCACTTTTGTGTGCTTGGATGGTACATGGAGCTTGAGATACTGTAGTTTCTGTTGTCAAAAGATCCTGAAAATATACTTCAATGTAATTAATGGGAAGCATTTCCTGTCCCTGAGTGTTGATTGAATTTCTAAAAATACCAGTCATCTATATACCCATGGATGTTGTTTGTATATTTAGCATGTTGTTTCACTGAACCAGCTTTCACCTTGCTAAAGTGCCTTACCCCATGATGACTACACCAGTAATTGGAGACGTAATGACATATCTTTGATTTCACGAAAAAAAATAGAAATATCTTGATATTCATCCTTTATGATGTTTTCTGGGGTATTAATTAAGCCTTAGGAAAAACCTGTGTCAATGATGACTAGTATGATGTTTCAAGTATTAGATGAAAAAGATGGTGATCACTCACTACCAACTGTACAGCACCAAGTTTGTGGGCAGGGAAGCACAACATGTGTCTATCAGCAGATGGAAAAGGGGACACTTCACAAAGTCCCAGCAGATTGTCTCTTGTCTGACAAGTGAAAAGTCGTTTGGGAGAATGTGGGAAAGAAAATACATGGATCTGTCGCTGGCACACCACCACTAATCTGAAAGGATAATATTTGGTCATAGAGTAGAATGTATTTTCACTCAAGACAATAATCTTCCTGGTATCTGACCTAATAATGCTAAAGGCCCAATGTATGCCCATAGGTTGTGGATAATAGTGACTCCTCTCCCAGCCACTATAAATGACATGTTATACTAGAGAAAAAACCTGATTGATATCCTGCAAACCTACGTGGTCCCCAAAGACATTGGTATAGGATAACCTTAACATTTCCTGGCTTAACGCGTGTGGTTTCTATTTTTCGTGGAGTAACTTTAAACAGTCGTCGACCAATTATTTAATAATTTCAAAAGCATCTCAACCCATCATAAGCACTCACCTCATGTACATTTGGACACCAGTTTGTGGTTTAATTTCCGGTGCTGCTAAAAACAAGCATGCTGCGAACATGGTATCTTACAAAATGGCTGATTGTTTATTCACTTATGGTCATATTATAGTGGATAACTTCACAATAACAGGAACATTTTATGATGTTCAACATAATGGCAAACCCTTAACCTCTCGTTTTCTATATGATTACAATTTATGTAGTGACATCTTTATTGTTATTTTTATTCTTTTATTGTTTTAAGTACCACAAAGAAATGATGTATAACCGAGGGCATTTTAATGAAGGCAGCAATCATTTGCAGACTTTGGACATTTGAGCATGTCTAATCACTTGACCCTCTTGAGCAGTATTTCCCAACCTGGGGGAAATTTCAGGATTCTAAGGGGGAAATTTATCCTGAGGGACATCTAAATTACTAGCATTTAGTCGACAGAAAAATAAATGTCTTAGAATGCGGCTGTTGACTTTTCTTCAAGTATATATATATATATATATATATATATATATATATATATATATATATATATATATATATATAAGAGAGAGAGAGAGAGAGAGAGAGAGAGAGAGAGAGAGAGAGAGAGAGAGAGAGAGAGAGAGAGAGAGAGAGAGAGAGAGAGAGAAGAGAGGAGAGAGAAGAAGAGAGTAATGATGGTTTTACTTGTTTATTAAGCAAGTATATTTTGTGTTTTGGCTACCTTTTTCCTTGTCCACATGGAGGGGGAAATCCGGATGGTTGAAATGGCTGAAGGGGGAAAAAACAGAACAAAGGTTGGGAACCACTGCTCTTGAGAGTAAAGGGTTGCATGTACTTACGATTTAGATCAAATATCTGGCTCAGTATATTAAGTAGTTCAGCATAATCATAACATTCAATGTCTTATATATCACCATCTTTATTTTTTGCAGGGTAATTTGAGGGTAAAATCTGAAAAGTCTATTCCATCACATTTTACAAAGATTTCTATGGAGCATCTGGATTCATTTCACATAGAGCAGGTGAGAACCTTTTGTGTCTCTTACATACCATACAAATCTTTCCAATAAAGCATTCAGTGAAGAACTAATTTGAGGCCAACTTCTCTTAGAACTTGTCTTAGGTTAAGCTGATGTTCTTTATCGTTATGTATTTATTCTGAGAAGTAGGCTCAGGCTTAAAAAAGTCACATCCCTTACCTGTCTTTTCTAAGCCTCACAGCTAACACTGGAGCCGAGAAAGTAAACTCTAATACTAGCTGGGATTTGCAGTCATCATATATGAGTACAGTATTGTCTGCATACTTTGGAACAGCACCACCCCCGACCATTGCTATCAAATTTGTTCGGTGCAACATTTCTCCATGTCCAACGCTTCCGGCCACACTTTCTTCTGAAATTGGTATTACAACTATTACAACTATTTACAGTTCTACTAGGTATAGAAATAGGGCTCGTAGTGTATTTCTGGATAATGGAATGCAGTTCTCTCATGTAATGAAGATGATAAGTTTATTTTTCACATTATAGGGGGTGAGGACAAAAAAAAGTGTGAGTGAACATGCATAAACCTTTTACTAAGAGAGATGTATGGATTCATAGAAGATTGCCTGCCCTGTATTGGAAACGAGAGAGAGAGAGAGAGAGAGAGAGAGAGAGAGAGAGAGAGAGAGAGAGAGAGAGAGAGAGAGAGAGAGAGAGAGAGAGAGAGAAGCAATGCTTAGTTAGGTTCATCATACTTTTGTATTGTACAACCATCCACCATAAGTGCTATGGCTTCATCACAAATAAATGGAAACCAGGAATATATTAGAAAATAATCACAGTAAATGAATATGTACGTACTTACTGTAGTTCAGAAGTGATCAGTCTATTTCACATATCTGGCTTTACTAGAATTACCGTGTGGTGACACATTACTCTCTCCATACACCCTATCACTACCCACAAAGCAGTACATAGTTTTTAGTTTGATATACAGTATACATGATCATTGGAAAAGCTTTAATATATCAATGTCTACCTGTATATATGCTATATAAATAATTTTCAGAAAGTCAGACAACTGATGGACAAAGTATGAAAATCTTGAGTTAGGTATACAAGACAATTAATGATTTAATGCTAAAAAGGGAAAATGTGCCCAGACTTTGATGGGTCATATGGCACTATGGGGCAAGCTATGAGAAGGGGTTTATAGAGAAAGGAGTGAAAGGGTGAGGGAAGGGGGAAAAAGGAATGGAACGTTTAGCAGTTAGGGTTAGATCAGAGGGAAAGGATGTGTATTTTTGGGGAAGGAGAGTAACCTAATTGAGAAATGGGACAAGGGGTGAGTAAGGAAGTTTCCTGGGAGGCAGATAACTTGAGGCTTAATAGCAAGAAATAAGGAGACAAAGGTCTTGTCCTGTGGGATGGGAAGTCGTGAATGTTCCAAATGAAGAACAGACAGAGTGGTAGAGGTCGCGGGGGATGATAGTCGGAATGGTGGCGTCCGGGGTAGAGGGGTTAGCAGGATCAGGATATCAGGTGGGGATCAAGTGTAGTAGGTGAAGTACAGTCAGTAGGGTTTAGGGGGGCGAGGGGACAGGGATGGGGTTTTTGAGACAAAAGGGAGGTGAGTGTACAGCCAGGAGGGAGGGGAAGTTAAGAACAAACGTAACAGTAGGGCGGGCAGAGGAATAGAAATGGGGGAGAGGACATAGGGTGATCAGAGGGAAGGGGAGAAGGGTTTCAGTGGGAGAATGATGGAGAAGGTGGGAAAGAAAGGGGGAACAGGGGGGAAGTTTGGGAGGGGAGAAGGAGGAAGAGGGGTAGGTGGAAGATGGGATGGAAGAGGATGTATCTCAGTTGAGACTTTGAGGGTTGAAATGAAGGGGGGGGATATGAGGGGGTTTTTTGGGGAAGGGGGGGCAGGGGGGTCATGTCTTGGGGCTGAGGAAGTATCTTCGATCTACCCCAGGGTCTCAACAGGAGTTCAAGGGAGACCTGGGAGGCCCCGGGGTTTTTCTTAAAAGGAGGAGACGTAAAAGTGGGGTTGGGGGACTGGAAGGGAGAAAAAGTGGAAGGTTTCGGGGGGGAGAAGGGGAAAACTTTTTAGGTCTCTGGTAAAGAAGGCCCCAGGAGGGAGCGTTGAAGAAGGGGTGGGGGGATGGGGGGAAGGGGTAAGGTCGGGTTCAGGACGAGGACGGCAAAGGGGTTATTTTTGGAAGAAAGGGGGCAGCAGGGGGAGCAAATGAAGGAAGAGGGTGGGAGGGGAGGAATGGGAAAAAAGGGGTAGGGTTGTTAGGGAAACCCGGGAAAAGTGGGTTTGGGGAAATAATTTTGGGAGATGGGTAGGCGAAAACCGGCCCGCACTTCTGGCGGCTTCCCATGTAAGCCCTTCTTAAATCTGATGGTGCCACTTCTGTTAAGTGGTAGGGGGGAAACCCCCTGTAGAAGACTTGTGGGAACCCCACAGTTCGCAAAAGTGGGAATGTTGCAGGACACGGGGGAAACGAGCATGGCCAGGTTGAGCAAAAAAGGGGCGCGGGCGAGGATGGCAGTGTTTGGGGCAGGGGGGCCAAAACCCCAAACGGGACGGGCACTGGCGGGGAGTGGGGCGGGGGGTTTTTAACAGAGTAGTGGACCCCGGCAACAAAAATGCTACGGGAATCTTCTTTTAAAAATGATTTTTGGCAATGTTGGTAGGGGGACTTAGGCGGGGCCCCTGGTGGGACTGTGTGAGTAAACTGCAAGGGCTCATAATCCTCGGTAAAAAGGTGGGGGGACATCTCCACTCAGACCTTGGGTGTCATCGACTGGGAAAGAAGCGGGGGAGGGAAACTGTTCCAGTGCGGGTTTAAAGCAATTTTTGGCATGATGTAAGGGGTTGCCGTGGGTTTTTAAAGGTTGAGATGCATGGTTTTTGGGCCTCGGTGTCCATCACCAGGGGGGACCTCCGGCGGGTAGGAATGCACCTTCCAACTTGCCGTTGAGGCTGCCGTGAAACGTAGGGCTTAGCAGAGAAAGGGGGTGTTAGTGACGAAAAAACGGTCCCCTTTGCAGACCAAAAGAGTGTCGAAGGGGGGGTGAGGGGAAGAAAATGGCGTGAGCGTGGGAAGAGGAGACCGTGCGGACTGTATTTCTCCGGCGGGAAAAGGGGTTTTAGGGCAAGAGTAGCTACACGGATGAGGAGGGGGAAAAAAAGGGGTTGGGGAGGAGGGGGGTAAGGAGGGATCGGGAGGGGTAAGGGGAGGCAAGGAGGGGAAGGAGGGAAAGGAAAAGGGTTTGTGGGCTGGAGGTTGCCTGGTGTGAGGAGGATTTTAAACTCTGGGGGGCTCAGGAGCAAAAAAGTGACTCTAGGGTCTTTTTTGGGGGTAGGGCAAATCATTTTCCCGGGGCCTATCAAGGGGGAGCGGGGGTCGGAAAACCAGGGGGATCAGTAGGGGCATTTGGTAAGGGGGCCGCCCTAAAGCCCCTTAAGTTAAAATTATCATCATTGGGCCCTGGTGAGCCCGGGGTAAAGAGGGGAAAAAAACAGTCATCCCCCCAAACCCCCCAAAAAGGGGAAAAAGGGAAAGGTACAAAGGGTTACCGTGCCCGTGGGACCCTGAACCGTTCATGCTGACCCAAGCCACCTCATATCCCTCAGCACGGTCTCACACCTTAGAGGAAAGGGGTTTGGAGGAGGCACAAGAGGAGAGAATAGGGGAAAAGGGAAAAAAAGGGGGAAACAGGAAAAGGGCCGGCAAAAATTTCAACCGGGGGGGACAAAGGGCCCAAGCAAAGGACGACCATCGTCCCATGGGTCAGGGCCCCCAAACCCCGGGCCCAAACCCCCCCACAGACACGGGCCTGGGGAAAGGGGGGGGGGGGGTATACAAGACAAATCTACTCAAACACAGACAATACAACTTACTTAAGTGTGCTTTTTCTGTGAGTGGCTCGACGTTGTATATTCTAACACCTGAGTCCATACAGCAAATAAAGCATCCTGTAAGGGAAGGCAACAATATATTCTTATTCTTTTTAGTGGTAAATTTACTTGTAAAACAATTATTCTACTACCAGCTTTTCTGCAAGAAATGGTCAATCTAGACTCATATTATTTTCCACCACGTGAAACTTGAATTAAGTAGGAAATCACATATATGTAATCTATCTTATTTTGTTTCATTTATCATTATATGTAATAGCAATACAAAAACTCTAGTTCTTAACAAAATATCACGTTTTGTTACCTAAAGGATTTTTAGAATAATCGGTAGTCTTTACAAGTTTCTTTGTGACACAAGAAATTTTGATGGGAAGGATATTGGGAAAATTTTACATTGACAAATTTTTGCTTCGCATGAGCAAAATAAGATTTTCTTTCACGGTAATCATTTTGCATGTGTAGTAAAGGGCATGTTCGACAAAAGAAAAATACATGTATGATGAATCATATTCTGTCTTTCAGCCTCTCAAATTGTCTAGCACGGTGCTTCTTAAATGTGTTAGTGCCTAGTGATGACAAAATTTCCTTTTAAAATTACATCATAGCAATGAGCATGAGCCAAATTCTATGTTGCATAGGACTAACTGATGTTGTGTCCCATTTTACACATTCATATTTCACAAAACATCATGCAAAGTGATATCATGCGTCATTAAACTCTCCCCAAAAAGTTTGTTCATATTACTGATGGATTTTGTCTTCCAGTCAGCCTCGTAGATGCAGTGTGGCATGTCTGGCAGTCTCCTACATGGAAGTCTACAGTTAACAATGGCCATTATTCAGGTATGTTGTAAGTACTTTCCCCTTCTAACCAATGTAAATTTTTTAAAACTAAAGACATTTTTTCAGTTATTTGCCATAAAGAGGCACTATCTCAAGAACTGTCATTTTCATCCATAAGTTGAAATACTGTACTAAGTTTTTTTTTCACCAAAAGCATAAAAATAGGTTAAGAAAAATTCAAATACGTGATAACCATAAGATCCAAAATTCTCTATATGTACCTATCCTTTACATTATCATGGAGAATGACAGAATATATTTAAGTATCTTTGCAATGTCTCGTTTGGAGATAGTCAGTGGCTATTTTGAATGTTCTCAATACAGTATAGATGAGGTAAACCAATCAGCCACTTACTATATTTTGGTCTCTAGGTACTACTTTGTAGTGTGTAGAATACTTATGTCTTATTTTCTGCATGTCATGAGAGGCAGCCAAAAGAATTAGGGCAGAGGGCTAGGACCCCATCCCCTATTGTTAAATTCCTACAAGAAAAAGGAGGACAATAGTAAAATGTGGGTGCTTGAATATGTATTGGTCCCCATGGCTCCGGTACCAGGAACATTAACAGTTATCTCATGAATTTTGCGAGGTCCATAAGGTTAAGAATTAGAGATTCTTGTAGGCTAATTTACAGAAAGAGGTTCACAAGTAATTTTTGAAGGTGTTCTTTGATGTTATTCGGCAGATTTTGGGATTAATTTCTGGGGCACAGCACTTGTTTCTTTTGGATCTTCATGAGGTCCAAATTGTTTTTTCTGGTGCTTTTGATGTGCCTTGATTGATTTTGGACCTCATTCATACTGCAAATATCTCATTCTGGTGTTCCCCCGCCCCCCCCCAAAAAAAAGGTTTCCCACAGATTCCTGAAATCTACACCATAATGTAACCAGGTAAAACTCATCTACATTACAGTTCCCACTAACCAAATAATACAGATAAATCTTGGGCCATAGGTCTATATACTTTAAAGGTGACCTGAATTTCGCATAAAGCTCTTGAATACTTGAAAACAGATATAAGTCATCAATCTTGGGTGTCAGTAAGTGTTCTTATTTACTATCATTCTTATCCTCTATAAGGTATACCTACTTCCTACTCTTCCTACTAAGAAATCAATATCTCAAGAACGAGTGATTTCCGACGGAAAAACAAAACAGCATTGGGTACTGTAGATAACACAAAAGTCGCCAGGACAACATTTTTTTCCGATTTACAAATGTCTGGTGTCGTAAATACTTACATTTCTACATCCATGATTTCAGGAAAGTAAGAAGGGGCTATCTGGAGAGTTTGTGTCATTTTTGTGTCTTCATCTGTGTCATATTATGGCTATAAATGAACAAATTACCAAAATATCACCCGAATGGCGACCTACACTAAGATCGCCAGCTAGTGTTTATGTTCTGGGTGTCCTCCCGCCCCCCAAAAAACGAGTACCTAGTGAAATTTGAAACCGTATATACTTGCAGATACAAAGCATAAATCAACACTGAAATAGGGTAGATTATACAGTCATGATATAAACTACTGTGTATCATCTTCAGTGGCACACAAAAATCAGTAGTGAAGCTAAGATTTCGTAATATATGGCGCCTGGCGACATTAGTGCAGGTGGCGACTAGTGTTATCTACGGTAAGACTGCAGTTTAGTACAATACTCAGCTAATATTTAGAACATGACTGTGTCTGGATTAAAGTATTTTTCACCTTTCTACTGTTTCTATAGGTCAGAACGAGTCTGAAAGTAACAATGAAATGTGCAAACAAAAACCATTTCATAGGCTAGGTTAAGTTAGGTTAGTTTGAGGGTTAGGTTTAAGTTAATGGTTTGATAATGTTAATATTTGATGCATACAAATCGAGTGGTTTTTTCCAGTCAAAATGACTAAATAGTGTATTTTTAGACATTTATAATCTCTTTTTCGAATTGCAAAAAACACTTTTTTGAGGTTTCTACAGGAAAAAACTAGCTATTACCGTAGATAACAGTAAAGTCACCACCTGGAGTGATGTCGCCAGGCGCCATATATTACGAATTATAGCATTACTACTGATTTTTATGTGCCACTGAAGATGATACACAGTAGTTTATATCATGACTGTATAATCTACCCTGTTTCAGCGTTGTTTTATGCTTTGTAGCTGCAAGTATAGACGGTTTCAAATTTCGCTACGCATTTTTTTTTCGGGCGACGACGACAGCAGTAAATACTCAGTAAATAAACACTAGATGGCGACTCTACTGTTGGTAGCCACTTTGTAGATATTTTTGTAATTTGTTCATTTATAGCCATACTATGACACAGATGAAGACACAAAATGACACAGACTCTCCAGATAGCCCCTTCTAACTTTCCTGAAATCATGGATGTAGAAATGTAAGTATTAATGCCACCACACGTCTGTAAACAGAAACGAAAGTTGTCCTGGCGACTTTACTGTTATCTACGGTAGAAAAAGCATCACATATTAATGTGCGAAAAAAAGAAAAAAAATCGAGCTCAAATCTCAAAAAATCTCAACATAACTGGGGGGGGGCTGCTCCCCCCAGACCCCCCCCTTCTGTTATTTTTAATTTCCGTTCTGGAAACGTCCGTCCGTTTTCCGAACGGGCGGTCCAAGAGGGGCGGGGCGGGCACCCCTTACACCTGTAAACAAAACAACAAATTCCGCCAAAAACGAATGCCAGATTCATTCAATGCACATCAAAACTATTCAGGGAAAGTAAGTTTCGACCTTGAAATCGGTGAAAGCCCACTACCGAAATTTTACCCCGAACTAATACCGTACCTTGTAATGTATTAATCTGTAGTAGAACCCACAGTCTTGTATGCGCAGAAGGCACCTCATATACACAGGTGTCCTTCGTACGTAGTGCGAGTGGCGTTTTTGTGGAATACTACCCTCTATTATTTTTACCTTGATCCTGGTTGAATCTCAAGCTGTGAACTTTCTCTCTAGCTGCCATGATGTTCTTAAGCTGCATGAGGCACGGACACTCAATACAGGGCAAAAGTTATGTGTCTTGTCCTTCTCCGTCGTAGATCCTTTGTTATTGTTTTGATTTGATAATCTTGATCATGAGCTTGACAGCACAGATCAGCCCCTTGTTGTTGGGGAGTTGCCAACTGTAACGGCACTCCATTGATTTTTTATATTCTTTTCACTGCTGCTGCTCCTGTTACTTTATAATACTTCTTTTTTGTTCCACATCGATAACAATTCCCCTTTGGTTTCCTCTTGTTTTGATTGATTTTTGAAGGTGTATATTATATACCGTCAATAGTAGATAACAGTAAAGTCGCCAGGACAACTTTTTGTTCTGTTTACAGACGTGTGGTGGCGTTAATATTTACATTTCTAAATCCATGATTTCAGGAAAGTTAGAAGGGCTATCTGGAGAGTCTGTGTTATTTTGTGTCTTCATCTGTGTCATAGTATGGCTATAAATGAACAAATGACAAAAATATCTACAAAGTGGCTACCAGCAAAAAAGTCGCCATCTAGTATTTATTTACTGAGTGTCCTCCCGCAGCCGTCGTCGCCCGAAAAAAAAACGAGTAGTGAAATTTGAAACCGTATATACTCGCAGATACAAAGCATAAAACAACGCTGAAATAGGGTAGATTATACAGTCATGATACTGTATCATCTTCAGTGGCACATAAGAATCAGTAGTAATGCTATAATTCGTAATATATGGCGCCTGGCGACATGATTGCAAGTGGCGACTTTACTGTTATCTACGGTACCGTAGATCAGAGGTTCTCAGCCCATACCAAGAGTCATGATGAAGGTCGAATGACGACCTTCGTCGACTGAGGAAGGGTAGGCCTACCATAAAAGGGATATTTTTTGGAACGAAGCGCAGCGACAAAGGTCGGCACGAAGACACGGGGTACCCGTGTCTTCGTGCCGACCTTCGACCTTCGTACGAATTTCGTGTACGAATTTCAACCTTCGACTCTTGGTACGGGCTTCAAACTTTTTGGCCTGCGACCCCTCCAAATAATTTCGATAGGCTTGCGACCACCCATCCTTACCAAAGCATTTTTTACAATCGGACATATTACATTCGTTCTCTTTTTTTTCTCTCTCTCTCTCTCTCTCTCTCTCTCTCTCTCTCTCTCTCTCTCCTCTCTCTCTCTCTCTCTCTCTCTCTCTCTCTCTCTCTCTCTCTCTCTCTCTCTCTCTCTCTCTCTCTCTTACACACACACTAGATGTGTGCCACACACACAAACTCATACATGCCCACACACTTGCAGAGTCATATTGCTCCGTGTCATAACATTCTAAGTATAGTATTATATTATCGGAACAACATTATAAATACTTAAGGGGACTGTTTACCTGTATGCTGTGATTTTCCTCAAAATTATCGAAATTTATATTTCCGTATCCACAGATGTTAGAACGCTGTTATCTTCGGAAATGTTTGTTCTATAATATTATCGAATAAAAAACAGTAAAACACACTAAATAAATGCCATTATGAGACTGAAGAAATTTGCATGAAATTAATATTCACTTAAACTCGTCGCCATATAAATTTTTGCGAGACTACTTTTAACATGAAGCATATCAATAGAAGCGGTATTTTATTAGCTGTCCCTTGATATATTTTGTTTTCTGATAAATGAATTAGCACCATGCATAAATTAGCGTTAACTAAATAAATAGCATCATCAATCGGATAATGTTCCCGATTGATGATGTTATTTATTTTGTTAACGCTAATTTATGCATGGTGCTAATTCATTTATCATAAAACGAAACATACAACTAAATAAATAACATCATCAATCGAGAAAATTACCCGATTGATGATGCTATTTATTTAGTTAACGCTAATTTATACATGATGCTAATTTATTGATCAGAAAACTTAATATATCAATGGAAAGCTAATAAAATTCCGCGTCTATTGATATGCGCCATGTTAAAAGTTGTCACGCAAACTTTTATATGGCGACGAGTTTAAGCGAATATTAATTTCATGCATATTTCTTCAGAGTCTCATAATGGCATTTCTTTAGTGTGTTTTAATGTGTTTTATGTGATAATATTATAGAACAAACATTTCCGAAGATAACAGTATATCATTTATACTTATAAACATATATTTGGTAGGGGAAAATGACCATATTTGTTGACATCTTCAGCCTCGCCGACCAGGTGTTGGTCCTCCACCTAGAAATTCAGAGCGCCGACGGGCGGCATTTGGCTTGAAGCCGCTAGATCGTGACGTCAGTGCAAGGAACCTATACTGGACATGTGAGCGTGGCGGTGAGGGCATGACGGAAAGGGGAGGGAGGACAAAGGATCAACTCTTTTCTCAGAGTCAGATTATGTAACTGTCCTATTTTTTTTTGTTAGTTATTTATTAAAGCCTAGGAAGGTATAATCATTGTTTTGTTTTATACTGAAAATAAATATAAAATAATAATAATAAATTATGAATATTGTGTTCTTTAATGTATTTTGCACATTCTAGAAATTTCGCGACCCCCTCGAGGTCGAGAACCCTAGTTTGAGAAACACTGCCGTAGATAACACTAAAGTCGCCACCTGCAGTGATGTCGCCAGCTGCCAAATATTACGAATTATAGCATCACTATTGATTTGTATGTGCCACTGAAGATGATACACAGTAGTTTATATCATGACTGTATAATCTACCCTGTTTCAGCGTTGTTTTATGTTTTGTATCTGCAGGTATATATGGTTTCAAATTTCACTACTCGGTTTTTTTTCCGGGCGACGACGACGGCGGGAAGACACTCAGAACATTCCCTCAGAACACTCAGCCCAAAGAGGCTTTAGCTGTTGTTGGAATATGAGCACACTCTAGTAATCCCTCATATTCAATTATGTTATCGAGATATCTTTGACACTCGTGTTCATAATTGGTCACGCAATGGTGAATCATTTCTTTATCCCTGCAGCTTCTGTTAATTGAACTTCATAGCTATAGGAAGTAAGCCTCTTCAATCTTCATATTTTCCCCATTGATAAGTTGTCGGCATGTCGGTACTCATCTCTTGGCATCTTTAGATTTCAATTATCTGTGGCTGAAATTCTCTATGGCTAGAAATATCCGCATCCACATCCGCAAATATTAGAAATAAATATTCGTATCAACATCCACATCCGCAAATATTAGAAATAAATATTCGTATCAACATCCACATCCGCAAATATTAGAAATAAATATTCGTATCAACATCCCATCCGCAATATTAGAAATAAATATTCGTATCAACATCCACATCCGCAAATATTAGAAATAAATATTCGTATCAACATCCACATCCGCAAATATTAGAAATAAATATTCGTATCAACATCCACATCCGCAAATATTAGAAATAAATATTCGTATCAACATCCGCATTCGCAAACAGTAAAAAATCGACATCCGGTTCACCTCTAGTTCTTATGTTATTATACGTTGAAGAGATAACCTCAACCAGATGTTTATAATCATAGGTCACCTGCTGGTCCCACGAGTCACTATAGTCTATTCACTTAAGTTGGATTCTTGGGAGCTGCTCGATGCCTACCTGAGTATGTAAGGACGTCGCTGATTGGCTGAGGCTACCAAAATACCACCACCATCACCACCCAGCCCGCTGCATCACCAATCAGCGACGTCCTTACATACTCGGTAGGCTCGAGCAGCTCCAAGATCAGCTTAAGTGAATAGACTAAGTGGATCGTCTCGTCCTCTTCCTGCTCCAGCATCTTGGGGAGCAGATCATTCCTTCATTCACACATTGATTATGTAATAGCACACAAGCTGGAACCATTTAGGCACATTTATTTCGTTCGTATTGAAGAGACCCCATCTAAATAATGTATCAGAAATTAGATTTTAAGATTCTAAGTCAGCGATAGGTCGGGTCCTGACGTAAGCTTCTATTATACCCTTATTATGTACAGGGTCTTGGACTCTGATATGGGGTGAGGTTCGGAAAAGATAGGTGGATCAAATCTAGACAATTTTTACTTACCAGCAGCAAGGTTATTGACGATACAAATTGCCACCGCGTCAGCTTGAACTCAGGAGGCAGTGGGTCGGGTGAGGGGGAAAGGGTAAAGTAGATAACCATGCAGTGTCACCTAAGTCGGTAAAATAGTCTCCTGCATATTTAATTTGTTGGCAGGTTGATAATGGAATTGATTATCAACGGTTTTCAAGTTGGTAATTTGAACATAACCAAAATGAGTCGAATGATCCACTCTGGTACAAAAGATATATAACACTGTACAATACAATAATTAGATAAGTTTCAGTACGAGTAGACGGTTTCCAAAAGTCATACACACCTCTTTATTTACTTATATTACGCGTACATTAAAGTTTTGCTGCCCCAAAATTATTTTGGAAGTGTTTCACTGTAAACCAGGTATTTCGTGTACATATAAACTAGGATAAACATGGACTTTACGTTCCTTGGTTGTTGACTATAATAGGAGGTAGGAGGGAGGGAGGGAGGAAGGGTGAAGGAAGGTGAAGGACGCACCTGTCCTTCCCTCAGGGTGGCCTCGGCCCTGGCTGTACTATTATAGTAGTGTTCACAAGGACGCTTGTGAGACCTGTTTTCAAAGATGGCGGCGTCCAATCTGACTTTTCAGTGTGTATATATACATACATATATACATGTTTACATTCATTTATTCATTTACTTATTTATTCGCCGTTTTCATAAGTATAAGATAGGTGATACGAAGTGACCCAGCTCGTGTGTATATACGTAGCTACCGTGTCATGCCGTGTCATCTATTTGAATATTTCCTCATGGAGAGGAAGGAGGAGAGATTATTTGTTGCAACTCCTGATATATTATCACGTGTATCACAGGTTGGTATGTACGGTGTACCACTGGAATCACTCCTTAATACCCCCGACAGTAACGCAGTATATTGTTATCGTCAGTATCATGCCATCATTGTCTTTCTTTGCCATAATCTGCTATTTTGTTCCTCCTGCCTTCGTAAGGAAGCTTACAACAGAAACTAGACGGGATTACGGTATCAGCCAGTCTCCACTGATCGAACAGTTAATAGTAAAATGTTATTTTCTGGTAGGGATCAGAGGCCCGCCGCGCACTCATTTGTTTTTACAAGGAAATTCTTTCCTGGAGCGGGAGAACACTTTTCTTTGTTCAATGGACGGCAGGGGGCGGCGGAGATAATAGACGGGAATACCTTCCGGTGGCGGGAATTTCTAGCCCTGACTTATTTTGTTCGTCCTTCGGGACGTGGCTCGGAAAGGGTTGTGGGGTAACTTGAGGTCTGTCACCGACCGACACGAGGTCGGTAGCTGCATGGCCTCATTTGAGGGTTACGCCCCGAAGACTGGTTGGCCAGGAGGGTTCATCAAAGGGCGGGAACATTGTGGAGGATGGGGGAGTCCTGTGGGATGTTTGACTCTCCACCTATGTCCTGAGCTCCCGCCCCAATCTCGCCCTTATTACTGGCCTCAATGGACACCGTGATTAATTTTTGGTTGTAGACCACGACCCCTCGTGCTACCTATCTAACGTGGCTTTGGCAGGTGTCCAGCGGCCGGTTTGACCTCTGTCTCCAGGGACATCTGCCTCAAGACGCATCATTCGTGTGATGCACGACATGTTATGGGCCAGTGGTGACCCTTCATGGTCGTCTGTATTATCTTTATATAGAATAATGTTTTTTTATTTATTTATTTATATATGATTCCTACTGTTTTACTGTCAGCGTGTTCCCTTACATATATATGCATTACCCGGATGTCCCTTCCTATATTTTGTGTGTTGTGGTGCTTCTTCACAGCCTGTACCATATTAGATGCCTCTTCACGGCTCCTTCACAGCCATCTATATATGTACCGCCCAAGTGTCTCTTCATAACTGTGTGTGTACTCCAGTGGGTTAATTGAAGGGGAACTCATTTACGATTTATATAATTTTTTTATTAATATCAAGGAATTTACCTTAGCTTTGATAGGTTCAGACATGATTCAAGTCAAATAAGACAAGTATTTCATTCCCACAGGCAGGAATCGCACCCGCGTGCGGGCGTCTGTGCCCACCTCGCCATTTGATGGTACAAAAGTAGAGAAGGTATTTCAAGCGCCTCTATATATACCCGACCTCACTCGGTGGGGGATGCGTGACTTTAATCTATCCAGTTAATATATAATCCGGAGATAATAAAGCATTCGATGTTGTATTATTTCAGATTATATGAGTTATTCTGCTTCAACCTGTGTTTTCCGACCACTTCTCCACATGACTACATGACGTATACTTAAAACGGTTATTGGCAGCTCGCTTCGCTCGCTGCCACTTACCATAAGACCCATTCGCGTAAGGGGAGTGGAACCGTTCGTGAGCCAAAAAGTGAATAACTACTCCTAAATATTGTCGGATTGAGCTGAAATTTTACATGTTAGTGCTAGTTTTAGTGTTAGTGTAGTTAGAACAAGCCCTTAATGAGTAATTAGCGTAATGATTTAATTAGTGCTAAATAAACTTCGGTTTTACAATAACAATTTATTTTTCTTAAGAAGTACAAAAGTGATCCTCGCTATAGGTTTGCATAATAAAATATCAAGGATAAGCATGCCATTTGTAAATTTACAGCTGAAATTTTGTACGAGAGACCCCACGGGTACAACCGGTACAACTCAGCCATCAATTGTGAGAAACCGTGAGAAAACCGTGATAAATGTTTGACGCTTCGTAGCGTTGCCGTCTGTTGACCGATTAAGCTGAAATTTGGTGGGAGAGTCCCCAGGGGACAACTCAGTCTTCTACCGTGATAAACTCAGTCTTAAACTCTGGCGACACAAAGCACTCGGCCCTCTTGCTCCAGTGCCTTCTACACTGCCCTATTAGCTCCCTCAGCCCGGCAATTCCACAAATGTACTATACAATGTCAGCCCTCTACATAGTCTCGTAAGTGTGTCCCTATGCTAGCTAAAATGCGGACGAAGGCATAGTAGGGGCACCTACTTGTTGTTGTTATTTTACCTGCAGATAACTATGAACTAAATTTAGGTCTGTAGACTAGGTATTTTAAAAGCACTTTGAGCTTGCTGCCACGTTCCAGCCGCAAGAACTGAGCCAAAAGCAAAGGGGCCAGAGGCTGGACGCCTATACTTGATTACAGGTGTCACTATAAAAATCCAGCCTGCGCCACCACGGGCGAAGACGTACCTAATTGTTCATTCTCATGTGGATTTCACTAGATGATTTATGGAAACATTGAAAACTTGGGTTTGTTGAAGTGTGGGGGGGGGGGGGCATGCACACAGGGTGAGCAATGGTGGGTACAGTGCCAGAAAGTTTGGTAACCACTGATTTATTCGCTTCTACTTCTCTGTACATATTTTTTTTCTCCCACGCATGGTGACTCCCGATCCTCCGTCAAGAGATCACAGGACTTGCGTGTCAGCAGTTTGCCTCAAAAGCGCCTGAAACTATCAAGTGTCATTTTGCCGCTGCTATCATTTGTATGTTAGTGGGCAAGTTGATGTAAAACGAACAGCAGGAGGTATATATATATATATAGGCCGTGAAATGTATCTGTCATTTGCAACATTATTTTGATCTGAGACACAATAAAGCTTAAGGATGGAGGATGTTGTTGGAAATATATATAAGTATTGTGCGATCTGCGTCGGTGAGGATGCTGAGTCTTTGTGAGGAAATCCCTACCCACCTCTAAAAAAGAAGCGTGGTAAAGTACAATTGAGATATTTTCCTTGGAGGCGTGGAGCGGTTCTCATCTTATCATAGACGAGTTGGAAGCATAATCTAATGATTCAGTGCTGGCGGCGAGCTATATACACTGCAGGCCACCGCATCGAGTCTGTAGCCACGAGCTGTCCACCTACAGGCCTGCAAGCTTCAGGGTCGTGGTAATGCATCACCGAGGCAGGAGACGTGTCGGTGACTCAGGAACCCAGAGCGGGAGGGAAATGTCTAGAGGTAGGTGAAGAAGCTGCAGCGAAAACTGTCCGAAGGTCTGTGAAAATCCTCAACAGGTGGTTTGTCAGGACTAAGACAATATATGGCGCAGAAACGAGAGAAAACGGACTTTATGTGTCAGGTTTTACGGGTGACCGAAGCCCAAACCATCTCGGGATGAAAAAAATGATCCTTATCTAAAGCGTCACTAGGGAACAATGTGCCCCAGCGTTCGGGACGTGCCGTCTATTCTCATCTGTAGCGAAGAATGAGTTTATTGTAAGGCACGCACCCCCGGGGTCTCTATCAATTGATATTGACGACAACCGCACTACACTGATAGAGTAGTGAGGGGAGGGGGGTGGGGTGGAGGTCGACGGGATTACAGCGAGGGAGAGGGAGAGAGGTGCCAGGAGAAGGAGCCTTGACTAATGGAGGGGTGACAAAGGGACAGAGGAGTGCCTAGTGGTCAGCCTATTTCCATTACGTTCACAACACAGAAAATGTCCACAGCTTGTGTATATGAATCAGTGCACTACAAAAAAGGAGAAAAAAATAGATAGATATAGATACAGAGACAGGACCATGCGAATATACTCGAAGCTCATGCCTTGTATGCTATAATGAGGTTAAAAACACACACACACACACACACACACACACACACACACACACACACACACACACACACACACACACACACACACACACACAGCCTTTTAAACTATTATACTCGTGTCCTTCGATATTCTTGCAGATCTTTACCTTTTGCAGCCTTTCCTTCTCGACACTCCCCTAGCTTGTGCAATATTTCCGTTCCTGCGTCATACTGATTCCCACGCAACACTTCGCCTTCGTTTCACTTGACTTGACTTCATTCCGCTTTCTCTTGACATTCAATATTTTCAAAGTTTTCATGCTATATCAATTCTTTGATATGTTCTTTTTCAATTAGATCGATTGTTAGATAGGCAAATATAGAAATAGAGTCATAATATACACTCTATGGGTTCTTAAATGGTACAAGTTTGTAGGGGTGACCTGCATCCTTTACCCTGAGTCAGTCTCATAGTCAGAGGACATAGCAGGTGTTAAGAAATTCTCCTACGCGGCTTTACTGAGGACTGTATACCCCTGATTGTATTCCTCCCAATATTGGACATGACTAGTAAGTTTATATCAGGCAAGCTACTTCTGGCTTTACTGGTCAATATAATACACAGGTTTCTTAATCATATCTAGGTGGCAATCTTGAGAGGGAAGGGAAGTAGGGAGGGAAGGGAAGGGAGGGAGGGAAGAGAAAGAGGGAAGGGACGGAGGGAGGGTAGAGAAGAGAAGGGAAGGGAAGGGAAGGAAGGAGGGAGGGAGGGAAGGGAAGGAAAGGAGGGAGGGAGGTCGGGAATATGAGAGAGAGAGAGAGAGAGAGAGAGAGAGAGAGAGAGAGAGAGAGAGAGAGAGAGAGAGAGAGAGAGAGAGAGAGAGAAAAGAGAGAGAGAAGAGAGAGAGAGAGAGAGAGAGAGAGAGAGAGAGAGAAGAGAGAGAGAGACCTGTCTTGTTATCAATCAATTCTTAGGTCAATGTCAATCTATTTTTAACGTGTATCTCTCGGGAATCCATTCGGCCTTACGTGGAAGGCTACAACGGCCGGATCATTAATCGTCACACCGTTAGGTCGGGGGTTTCTGTACCCTCAAGCACATAAATCACTTTCGGAACCGCGGCACACTAGTCAAAACGCCGCGGTGAGGTGACCAATGAAAGGGCGGAGGCGATACCCGACGGACAGAGTCAATAAAACAAGTTAACTCCAAGTCGAGGTGTAACCCGTGGTTGTGTGGCGGTATTCCAGCGACAGACCCGCTTGTAAAACTCAATTGGCTACATCCCCTCGTCTGGTGTTTCCATGCATGACAATAGAGTCTGGATTTGTTGGGGGAAAATACCGGCAATGTTCACAGTGTGGCGCCATCCATAGACAGACCACTGAGAGGGGCGACAAGGGGGGCTTAGAGGCAGGGGGGCAGAGGGAGAGAGAAAGGGAGAGAAAAAGAAGGGGATCAGGACAAAGGAAAAGAGGGGTAGGTATTAAAAACATGATGTAGGTATGATTACAAGCTGAATCAAACATCATTTTTTATGTTCACTTTACATGTGCTGTTGCTGCTGTTTAGTGGATATCAACACCATTGGGAAAGTGTGTTTATGACGTAGCCTAACATCCAGTAACGCAAAACATTCATGGTTATCAGTGGGCTTACCATTGACGTTGTCTCCTGGGTTGAGGGAGTGCAAGGAGCTTCTACGCCACTTAGAATTTAAGTCCTATAGAATTGCCTATATAGATGCTGTCACCACCACCTCCATCGCACCAGCCTTTGCGTGCACGCAGAGGACAAACACGTAGCAGGAAGCTCGCGTTGTAAAAGTCACTATCCCATTCTGCACTCCAATCCATACGGTCATAACGATGTTGAACCAAGCAATAGTTGTATTCTGGAGAAGATGAAAGGATCAAAAGCGACCGTCAATGACCTCGGTATGACCGCCTTGGTGCATGGGTATACTCCCAGATCTTCCACGCCTATAGACGTCCTGCAGGAAAAGATACCCGTGGATTGGTCCAGAGCTGCTGCGACACCCACCCGAACAGCGAGGGCAGTGACCTGTATGGGATGGCCTATCTTATTTTCTTTGTCAATAAAGAGTTGAATGGTGAAAGGAGCCAACAACCCACTCCGCAATGGCCGCTGTCGAAAAATAGGCGCGGGGTGCCGGAAGCCACGACCCTGCAGTGAGCGTCCCGGCCTCAGTGCTCTCATCAAGAAACTAAAAGTGGTGGTTCAGGTGACCACCGCGGCCTCGTCTTCCACCGTGAGCAAGACTGTGGCAGAAAACTCGCCACCACGACGGGGCTCGAACCTCCGTCGTGGTGGTAGCTCTTTTAGCGGGAGGCGAAGAAAGTGACATTCCCTAAAAATAGATGCTTTGTTATAAGCATTGCGATCCAAGCATTGATCCAAAAGTTATAAGATCATTGAAATGCTACGATAGTATGATGGACAAATGAAAATGATATCGTTGCCATGGGTCAAATTTTCGGAAGTGACGGATGGACCTTTTTTTAACAACATTCCACATTGAAGATAATTTGAAAACATTGATAACTTGAGACGCTTTAACTTTGAAAAAACATAATGAGAAGCAGTGGTAAGCCAACTTGATCTAACCAATTTAATACTGACTTTGGTAGAAATCTGTCATGAATATGTCTGAAATCATGTCCGCTGGAAGAAGCAAGTGCAAGAGTATCAACCTTAAGAAACATTACGATGAATAAATAATACAAGACATTCATCTCTTCATGTGAACCATAATTTCCCATTCCTATGTGTAATCTAAACCCTGCCTTTAGTCCATTAAGTTAGTTACAAATCTCTCCGCCAGGTATGTGGCGTGCAAACCTGCAGGTAACATCGTTAGTAGTCAACAGTCTTTCTGCTGCCTGCCTCTACTCATTTATTCATAATGTGTTTCCTATACTCCATTTCTTCATCTTCTTCCTATTTCTTCTCCTTATCCTTGTCATCGTTCTCTTCCTCCTCCACTTCCTCTTCCTTCTTCTTTTTCGCATTCTCGTTTTCCTCCTCCTCATTCTCCTCCTTGTTTTCTTTTTTCACCTCTCTTCTTCTCCTACTCCCCCTCTTCGTCCTCGTTCTCTTCCTCCACCTCTTCCTCTTCCTCTAACTTCCCCCCCTCGTCGTGTATTACTTTTTCCTCTTCATCGTCCTCGTCTTCCTCGTCCTCTCCTCCTTCGTCCTTCAGGTCGCAACGCTCGTCGTTCTAACCACATTAAGCAGACAATGATTGTCCCACGAACCGACACTCTCGCTCCTCAACGCAATTAGGCAAATCTGACCTAACGCGTTTAGCTGCCTCGATCCAAGTGACGTACAATTAGCTGAGGAAATTGTCGGAGCGTGTCTATGTCGTGAGGGACGGCGAGAGGAGGGAAGAAGTGTTCAGATGGCGCAGTAAGGAAAGCATATATATATAGTATGAGTGCAGGGGTGAGGGTGAGGGTTGGGAGAGGGAGAGGGAGAATACATATACATAGGAATACATAGGCTAAATATATAGCAGGAGACCCTTTGGTCTATAACGAGGGTATCTGTTGCTTAACACATACTACCAAGTACCAACTAACAAACTACAGGTAAGAGATCAGAAAAACAGTTTGAAAAGAATACCATGCACCTAAAGAGGATAGGAACATGGAAAGTTCTTGCTAAAGAATGAGAGGAATGTAGTATGCTAACAAAAAAACTACCGCTAACACTACTTAATCCGGGGTATGTTAATAAGAAACTCGCGGGGAAATATCAAAACCCATTTACTTATCGCGCATAGAAGTAGAAATACGCGTCTAGTCATATTTTTAGATGTGTTTATTGTGCTAGCTTCGACAACATTAGCTGGTAATTTATTCCATCGATTGACTACTCTGACTTTGAAATAACTCTTTGTAAAAAATAATTTCTTTGATCTGGGTTGAAACGTTGTCTATTTAGTTTTAAACCCTTGGTTCTTATTGTCAATTGACGAGAGAGCTCGAATAGGTTCTCGTGGATGATGATATCGAATTCTTTAAGGATCTTAGAAGTTTATATCAAGTGTCCACGGACTCTATGATTTTTTTTTGGAAAAAATACTATTTAGTTTTCGCAACCTCTTATTATATGATAAATTTCGCAGAGATATAATCAGCTTGGTCGCTCTTCATTGAACTGATTCTAATCTGGCTTCATCTTTAACAAAACAAGGCGACCAGAATTGAACGGCATATTCCAAGTGCGGCCTAACCAAAGATCATATTGGTTTATTTTACTAGCAGCTAAGCAATGCGCACTAGTCTTAAGATCATTTTTAATGATGATACCTAATTTTTTTTCTTACTGTGCTTTAGTTAACGACTTATTCTGCTTCTGAAAGTTATATTTGAGGTTATCGTTACCTATATGCATTACTTTACATTTACCAGACTTTTATTTTAGCAACCCTTTATCACTCCATTCTGATAGGTTTTTTTTCATCAGCAAATTTCGATATATTAGATACAAGCCCGAAGTCTAGATCGTTGATATGTATCAGGAAAAGAGTTGGACCCAAGACCGAACCCTGAGGCACCCCACTTGTAACATCTAACTAATCTGAAGCCTCACAATTAATTACTACACGTTGCTACGGTTTGAAAGCCAATCGTGAATGCATGAACACAACTGCTCTCCTAAACCATGCACTTTTAATTTGGTTCATAGCCGCTTATGGGGAACTGTATCGAATGCCTTCTGAAATCAAGATATATTATATTCGAGCATATGCTAACGTCCCAGTTTGAATATATGACATTGAAAAAATCGAGTAAATTAGTTAAGCAAGATCTGTCATACATAAATCATGCTGGGAGTTCAATATCAAGTTATTTTCATCAAGATTGGACACTATTGTATTCATCTACAGGAGGCAATCCATTTCCGCATTTGATTTAGAAGGACGATAGATTGTCCCAAGAATAACAGTTCACAGTTCAGCTTATTCTTTACGTAAACTGAATCATAATGATCTTGATTTACTTTATCGATTTTGATTGCTTGCAAGTTATTTCTAATGTATAGAAGTACTACTCATCCACCGACTATATGAGAACGACATATAAATAATTCCTTATAGCCTGGAATGACTATTTCAGAAAGTAAATATTTATCTTTAAAATGTTGAGCCAACTCTCGGTGATACGCACGATATCGGGCGTTTCAGAATTAACATTAGCTAATAATTAATTACACTTTAAAATAACGCTTCTAGCATTCGTGTTTAGAAGTTGTTTAGTTTACTTGTGTGAAGGTTTACCAGCAGGGTGTCTGGGGTCCACTGTAATAGAACGCATGATTAAGTCACTTTGATTAAGATTGGCTGAAACAGAACGTAAGCCAACATTACTGTGCGGAAAGAGAGAGAGCGGAGGAGAGGGAGAAGGAGAAGGAGAAGGAGAAGGAGAGGGAGTAGGAGAAGGAGAGGGAGTAGGAGAAGGAGAGGGACAAAGAGAGAGAGAGAGAGAGAGAGAGAGAGAGAGAGAGAGAGAGAGAGAGAGAGAGAGAGAGAGAGAGAGAGAGAGAGAGAGAGAGAGAGAGAGAGAGAGAGAGAAAAAAAAAAAAATTGAGATTTATGATAGTAAAAGTGAGAGTGTGAGGGAAGGAGGGACCGCTGGCAAGGGTGTGGGATAGAGAGTTTAACAGGATGCTGATTGACACGTCCTCTTGCATATGAATGAGCGAGTCGGCCGTATGTGCGACGCAGGGATTAAGGGTTTACGAATTACTCGAGTCGTTACGTCTGGCCACCCAGCAGAAGGTTCTCCTCCTCAGACAACCTCACCCACCCGCTGCTTTGTCCCGCCACAACAAACAAACACTCATCAGTCTCTCAGTGCTCCATGGCTAATGTGTAAACCATAATTTACAAGCTGCCTAACGATTTTTTTTTCTAAAAGTTTGGCCAATAGATTCCGGAACTCTTCAAAATTACCCTAAACATTATAAATTCAAAGAAAAAGGCAAAAAATATATTAAAACCAGGTTTAAAGTTGCCCAAAAGTCACGTGACTACTAAAAGCTCCGTCATTGATCGTGACGTCACTAGGTTTAAACGCGCGGTAGGCAGCGGAGGCTAACGGTGTGTTTAACTATAATGGAGAATCAAGACACCAGCAAAGCCATGCCAAAGGAAAGGGTGAATAAATAACATTGTTGCTACGTGCCCAATGTGCAATAATACTGGCAGGTCAACACCAGGGAAGATATTCATCTCAATTCCCAAAGATTACAAGACAAGGAAGCGATGGTGGTTGGCTGCTCGCCGAGATTTCCCTATGTCCAAAGGCTGCATGTGCTGCTGTTAAGACCATTTTAATTACTGTATTACCGAGTTGAAACCAAGGATACTATACTCGTATTATCTTTAGTTGAAACATACATGTGTATCATATGTTTAGGCTGAAATATATTCAGTGGCTTGAAATACTTCGCCGATGGTTAGGGGATTGGTTAGAACTGCACTTAAAGAAGTTTTGGCAACACTTTGAGGGAGAGAGCATTTTTTGTTTTGTGTGTGTGTGTTTGTTTGATATGTTGATGAATAAAGTAAAAAGCAAATATAGGATAAATATGTAGAGAAGCTCCTCGCCTCTGTAAACAATATTCACGCCTCCACACAATGGTCAAGGGGAGTAAGGAATGTCTCTCAACCATAATACCATGGCCTCCCTGATTAGTATCTCTAAAGTATTTTTTTTTTTTTTGGAAAAGCGGACCTGCTTATATCAAGACTAAACTTATAAAGGTACTGAAACCAACTCAGATAACCTGACCTAACGCAACCTTACCTAATTTACCAAGGTGAGGTTAGGTTAGGTAAGTTATGTTTAGTAGCTACCCCTTTGTACCTACTCACAAGGTAGGAAATGTTTTGAACATTTCCACCTTCATATTAATGCTGAGACATTTTTTACTCCCCTTTGTATCCTCCTTAGTATCTTAGTATAGGCATCATTATTGGCATAACAATAATAGGTATCAGCTATTATTATCAGCTAAGCATTATTATTGGCATTTGTTTGTCCAAGACTGAATTTTCGCTTGCTAATGCTACTTTCTCAGAAACAGTCCTGACCAAACCTAACCTAACAGAACCTAAGCCAAATGTAATATAACCTAACAGAACCTAAGCCAAATGTAATATAACCTAACAGAACCTAAGCCAAATGTAATATAACCTAACAGAACCTAAGCCAAATGTAATATAACCTAACAGAACCTAAGCCAAATGTAATATAACCTAACAGAACCTAAGCCAAATGTAATATAACCTAACAGAACCTAAGCCAAATGTAATATAACCTAACAGAACCTAAGCCAAATGTAATATAACCTAACAGAACCTAAGCCAAATGTAATATAACCTAACAAACCTAGATTACCAAATAAAGTCAATGGCAGTACTTCCCTTGTCAAACAAATGAACACTTAAATAAGTTTTTTGGCCAATATATTAGCCCATGTAGTGTATCCCAACTTGCATTGTATTTCTAGTCCTGAGGAATATTTTGAAGAACTAATATTTCTTTTGGTTAAAAATGTAGAAAACTCTTGAATAATACGGCTAAAACCCACATGCTTACTATATTGAGGTATATGTAATTGATTCTTGCATGGCACTTGTAATTCATTCACTCACTCACACTGCAACAAGGCCACACTGTCAGGCTGCAGCCTAGGATAGATATTGTTAGATTATGATAAGTAAAGTTGGAAGTTGGGGCTTGGTCTAGATAGGGCCGATTTTTTAAACATTACCATGGGCTAACCTAAGACTAACCATGGCTTTAGACAGACATTTCAGTGCTTTAAACATTTGTCCGGGGTATAATATCATTAGACTTTGATGTTGGAGAGGTCAGTGAGTGTCTAGCAATTCCAATCTGAGACTAAACCCCCTGGAAATATGGTTAAAAAGCTTAAATGTCTGGTCTAAAGCCATGGTTAGTCTTAGGTTAGCCCAAGTCCATGTTTAGAAAATCGGCCAATAGTCCTGTTCTCTAGCACCAACATGAATAATAAACCCACAGGATTTGAAAGTAAGAAAGCATTATGTTCCCCAAAATAGTAGAGAACAAACCAGGGTTAAGATTTGATTTAGGTCTCATTCCAATAACGACCCAACCCGTCCCAGGGAGTCTTAGGTAATTCCGTGGGTGTATAGACATCAACTTATAAGCTGACACTAACCTATACATAACCTAATAACCTCCTAAATGCCGCGGAAGGAGGCAGTACTAGCAGTGCGGGGGTCAGAGCGCCGAGTCACATGCAAGAGGCGGGCATTGTTTTCTAGTCATTTTTTTCTTTTACTTTCCTTACTTTCCTCAAAATAGTAAAGACCAAGCAGGTGTGATGTCAGTTTTTTTCATTGATGCTCTCAGAATTGCCGAAAATGAACTTCGGAAAAAATAAGTGGAACCTAAATCACACTTAACCCAAACCAGTATCACCCCGCCCCTCCCTGCACCGCCCTATACAGTACCGTGGCCGCCAAATGTTATGGCGGTGTGCGCGGGTCGGCATGATGCACCGGCCGCCAAATTAATAACTTTTCAAATGTTTTTTCACGCAACTCGAGCAAGCGGGATTTAAAAATTGATGACATGGCAAAAAGACACTGACACTTAGCAACACCGCAGGGGTATCACCGTTAAATTTAAGCAAGTCAGTGCAGTCTAGGAGGACAGTGGGAGTGCACGCACTGTTTCACTTCTTTCGTCATTAGTTACGAGGATATTTTCAAACTGTGCAATCGTTTATTGCGTTATGGCTCCTCGGCGCATTATATCCCAGGATACTATAAGCTCCATATGTGCCTCGCATAGGGCTGGGTTTGGTGCAAAAGCTATCGTAGAACAGACAGGAATTGCAGAAAGGACAGTTGAGCGGTGGTTAAAACATTGTCGTGATGCCTTGGACGGAGAGACGCCTACACACTTAGCGAAGACTGGACGGCCAAGGAAATGTGCCTCAAAGACTTTACATGCTATAAAAAGGCAGCTGAATGTCAAACCAACAAGCACAGCACGTGAAGTGAAGGAAAACAATCCTGCCTTACTAGGTAATGTGTCAGTGAGAAGTGTGCAGCGTTATGTGTTACGTGATCTCGGACTCTTTTCAAGATCTGCCGCCGTAAAGCCACTCCTAACTCCTCGTCACAAGATAAAGCGACTCACTTATGCTAAAGAACACAAAGACTGGCCACTAGAGAAAGTTCGACGCATATTATGGTGGGATGAAAGTGTCTTTACAGTGACAGGAACTAACTTTGCAAAAGTGAGGCGGCCCAAGAATTCAGACCGACACGACCCTAGGTACACCGTGGAGAGAGGAAGACACCCAGATTCTCTCATGGTGTGGGCTTGCTTTTCATGTTATGGAGTGGGTAACCTCGTATTTCTTGAAAAAGGTGTTACTGTGAACAGTGAGCGATATTTAGACATCCTGCATGACAATCTTGAATCCTGCTACGACAAGTGTAGGGCAGAAACTTTTATGCAGGACGGTGCCCCTTGTCACAGGGCAAACGTTGTCAAGGAATGGTTGGCTATGTGTGCTATCGATTGCTTTGACTGGCCTCCTAATAATCCTGACTTGGACCCAATAAAAAATCTTTGGTCCATAATGAAAAGGAAGCTTCAAGAAGTGGACACTTAGTTCAGTGGCGAACTTAACAGCTGCACTGTTAAAATTGTGGGAGGAACTACCAAAGGAGCTTCTTCAAAAACTTGCAGACTCTTTACCTAACAGACTGCAGGATGTTATAAAGAGGAAAGGGGATGCAATCAAGTACTAGGATACCGGTAAGTTACACAGTTTCTTGATTTTTAATGTTTTACGAATATTTTGTGGGATTTTGAGTGAGCGTGTCACTGACGGCATCAGGAAGTCCGACCGCCACAACATTTGGCGGCCACTGTACACGTACATAGTTTTCTCCATCACCCTATAGGCTTTAAATCAGCCATACCTTATCACTCAGTCACCCAGCAGTCCCTAAATCAGTTACATTATCTCAGTCAATCCAATACAGTTCCTCTATTAGTCATGGTTTCTCACTCATTCACCCCACAGTGGAGGCTCGATTGCCCCTTGTGACGTCATGGCTATGGCGAACGTTTTTTCGAGTAATTTACTTAATAACCACTTTTAAAGCACGAACAAATTTTTTTTATGGAAATTATATATACTATGCCCTTCTACAAACATGGTAGAATGTATTTCTTAAGTCTTTTCATTACAGACAACTTGTCTATTTGTAAAGTTTAAGAGTTTTATAAATTTACACATACTACAACACATGTATCTAACGTTCTTAATCTCCACCTTCCCACGTATCTTGTATCTTCTCGTCTTTTCCTCTTTTTCATCAACTGGCGGACCTTCTTTGACAGATCATCCCTTAGATCCCCGCCTTCACTTCATCGTATTCCTCCTCCTCCTCCGCCTCTTTTTTATCTTATTCCCCTCTGTTAAAATAGCAGTAAACAAGATAACTAAGGACAAGGTGAGATTAAGTCTTTGTACACATTCTCTAAGGGGGAGGGAGAGAGCGAGAGAGAGAGAGAGAGAGAGAGAGAGAGAGAGAGAGAGAGAGAGAGAGAGAGAGAGAGAGAGAGAGAGAGAGAGAGAGAGAGAGAGGGGGAGAGAGCGAGCGAGCGAGCGACGAGAGAGAGAGAGGAGAGAGAGAGAGAGAGAGAGAGAGAGAGAGGGAGCGAGCGAGAGGGAGAGAGAGAGAGAGAGAGAGAGAGAGAGAGAGAGAGAGAGAGAGAGAGAGAGAGAGAGAGAGAGAGAGAGAGAGAGAGAGAGAGAGAGAGAGAGAGAGAGAGAGAGAGAGAGAGAGAGAGAGAGAGAGAGAGAGAGAATTATCAAAGATTTACAAGATTTCACCCCACAAACGACATTTTCGGCTCAGTGGCTCCTTCTTGTCCAATCCAGTTCTCTTCCTCTATCCAGTCCTTGCAATCTTCCTTAACTCGGTACAGATTTTCTCTTTTTCCCCACCCCCTCCAAACACCTGCTTCAGCCCGTACCACCTCCCACCTCCCACCTCCCCTCCGTCCCCTAAGCTTGTCCCCCTCTTTGTAATGCGATTAAATACCTACAAAAAGCAAGATCCAGGCGTCTAGATGTACTATGAATGTGTTTGGAGACATTATTGTGCGAGGGGGAAGGAAAGGGATACGTGTGTGTGTGTGTGTGTGTGTTTGTGTGTGTTTGTGTGTGTGTGTGTGTGTGCGTGCGTGTGTGTGTGTGTACTATACTCGTCCATGCACATACTGTATACCCTTTAAATACGATTAAGAATAATAAGGTGTTGTAAACTTTGTCGTAACCGGGAAGGGTTCATTAGATTCCTCCTATTAAAGGTATTACAGCTTGGTTACGGTTACAGGATGGTCTTGTTAAGGACTGACTTATGGAAGAGGGTTTTGAGGCATCACGGGTTGTTCTGTGACTTACGGAATGATTTGGGTTGGTAGTATCGTATTTGTAATATCTTTCAGCATTATAAGTATATGAGTGTGAATTTAAAGAAGGAAAAGTTTTTTTTTCTCTTCTCTCTCTCTCTCTCTCTCTCTCTCTCTCTTCTCTCTCTCTCTCTCTCTCCTCTCTCTCTCTCTCTCTCTCTCTCTCCTCTCTCTCTCTCTCTCTCTCTCTCTCTCTCTCTCTCTCTCTCTCCTCTCTCTCTCTCTCTCCTCTCTCTCTCTCTCTCTCTCTCTCTCTCTCTCTCTCTCTCTCCTCTCTCTCTCTCTCCTCTCTCTCCTCTCTCTCTCTCTCTCTTCTCTCTCTTCTCTCTCTCTCTCTCTCCTCTCTCTCTCTCTCTCTCTCTCTCTCTCTTCACTCCAGCATTGCCTGATCTCCACTCTCCCGTGTTCGTTCTTGCTCCACTCCTCGCCTCCTCTCCTGCGCCCCTCCAGCAGGCAGGCAGGGAAGCCATCTGGTGGGCGGAACGAGTAGCGCTCCTCAGGCTCCCTGATATTAATCCCGGGAAATGTGTCGCTTTTGAAGATGCCTTTAATATGTTCGTCTGCAGTAATTTCCGCAAAAGAAATACCTTTTCATCCCCCAAGACTGATGCTCATCTCGGCCGGCAGTCAAGGAAACCTGTCTGAAGGGGAGGAGTGGGAGGAGGAGGAGGGGGTGGTGGTGGTGGTGGTGGTGGATGGTGGGACGGAGGAGGAGGGAAGGAGGTTAGAATGGGAAAGATGAAGATGGGAAGAGACGAAGGTGAAATTGTGGTGATGCTGCTATAGTGGTGACAACGGTGCCAGTGGTAAATAATACTCTCCAGCTGATGTGACTTGACGTTGTGTGCCAGACGAGGGGAGAGAGAAGATGCTCGCTCGACCCTTGTTTGTTTTACATCATTACTTAATTTTTTTTATGTGATGTCTGTCAGAATGTATGGCGCGTCTCTTCAGTTTCCTCGCCTCCCTCAAGAGGACACGAGGACATGGCGCATATCATCTAGCTTTGCAACTGTCACCGCTCTGTAAAAGCTACTGATAGCTGGGAAAATTAAAAACCAACATTTTGAGCTCAAAGGAAGGAGTTGCGGGCGGCCGTCGTGTAGTGGCCGGACGTCTCTTTCCTTTGATAAAACGTCCCCGAGCTAACGAGTCCCGCGGAAGCCTCGCCGCCGCCAAAAAGATGAACATCACCATAAGTGGGATCGACCCAACTTCAAAAATCACCGGGTAAATTAAAAGCCAACAATCTTCTCTTTTTCTCCAGCCGGCAGTGCCAAGGCCGTCTCATACATAGAGAAGGCTTTGGCAGTGCTCCCATTTCCTCCCCTCTCCCTCCCTCCCTCCCTCCACCTCTCCAGATGACAGCCACAAGAGGAGCCGCAACTCCAAAGTAGTTTTATGGATTCACTTTCCGCGGAGAGAAAGATGAGAGGCTATCAGGCTGTCCCTTTTATCCATTTCCCGCACTGACTTAGCCTCTTCCCCAGCCTGCCGTGACATGCTACTTCTCTCTCACTCGTCCTTCACTATAGCCTTATTATTGTCCTTCCCCCTCCCCCTCCCCCTTCGTCATCATTACCATCTCATCATCTCAGCCTTTTCCAATTTAATGAAGCGTATGTAAATCCTTCTCCACAAACCTCGCTTCATGGCTTTGTCTTCAGGCAGTATATACATAAAGTTGTTCTTCCCTCTCATTAGCATGTTTTTTTTTAAATTTTCAGTACACGTATATTAGTCCCCTTTCTTTACGTCAGTCTACGCGGCTTTTACGATCTGTCTCTATCACCGGCCACTGCCCTAGATATTTGAGAACCACAGGGCTAGAGGATAAGCACACATGCCCGTGATCCAACCTTTTAGCACAGACAAAGTAAGGTAGATTTCTGTATAGATACATAGACAGATAGATAAAACTGTAGCCAGATACGTACTGTTGTTACTTTTCATTAGGCGGTGATTCCCTTTCATGTAATCCAGTATCATTTATCTTCTATCCCTTCTTGTACCTCTTATTCCTCCTTCCTGCCAGGCTTGGGGAGAAGGGGCGGGGAGAGGCCGACAACCCCCCCCCCCCCCGGCATAATTTGGTCAATCCTCGTGCTGTCACCATCTGGCTTGAGACGCTCTTAAAGGAGATCCAATTTGGGGTTCCCCTTAGGAGTTGAGGTACGAATTACTGGAACATGAAGCTTCAGACCACCACGAAACTATGAGAGAGAGAGAGAGAGAGAGAGAGAGAGAGAGAGAGAGAGAGAGAGAGAGAGAGAGAGAGAGAGAGAGAGAGAGAGAGAGAGAGAGAGAGAGAGAGAGAGAGAGGAGAAGAGAGAGAGAGAGAGAGAGAGAGAGAGAGAGAGAGAGAGAGAGAGAGAGAGAGAGAGTGTATTCCGCATAAGAATATCATACAGTAGAGGGCGGAATGTCCCTCAAATACACCAAAAGAAATTGTTCGGCGCAAATTGGACATAGAGCTTGACTAGAAGTGATTTTTGATGTATGACTTTTAAATTAAAAACTGAAATGGGAGGGGGACTTTGTAACAAACTGGAATGAATTGATAAGAAATTATAATTTATAACATATTGCTACTCAGAATAATATGAAAAGCATGCTGGAAGACAGAATTAATGAGAAATTGGAATTTATAACAAATTGGAAGACACGGAATTTATAACAAATTGGAAAGCATAACAGATTGTAAGACACGAAATTTGCAGCATTTTGGCATAGACAACCAATTTGAAGATGCGGCAGCGTATAAAGAGTAGGATAATAGGGTGTGTATAGCGAGGACTATATTTGATCTAAAAAGATTTTCTGCTGCCCAAGACAATAGTTAGGGGTAGAATTAATCCGTTTAAGACAGCTAATGGTAGATTAGAGAACAGATGTAAGCGTTACGTTACGTATGTATTTTGTTAATGTTTTCTCATGAGAACAAGGCGCTATCACTATATGAGAACAGACATTTATAGGCTTGAGAAATGCCTATTCAGACTGGATGAAAATTCTCACTGACATTTAGTAAGTAGGTTCTATTTTGTTACATTACATTGGATACACGTCAATAGAGGAAAGGGGAGAGCTTTGGGGTGGCCGGTGATGGACAATGTTGAGCTAAGAGGAGGATCTCACTGACGGCAGTGAGGTCACGTTGAGAGGACGGCGGCCTGAGAATCCCGGCGTGGAGAGGGGCCAGAGGGGAGGGGCAGGGAGAGCAGCACTTCACACGAGGCTGAGCCCTGGACTGGCCGAGGGTGGCGGCCAAACAGGCATTAACAACAGCAGCAAATCCAGGTGATGGCAGAGAATTAATTTAGGTCACGACGTTCAAACACAATTGACCGGCGTTAATATGCTGGTTCACGGAGATTGGTGGCGTTACGTGCAGGGTAGGGGAGGTAGGCAGGGAGGGACGGCTGTCAACAAACAGGGAGCGGTATACATAGCAGACGGCCCCGCCGGATCCCAGCAGCCGCGTGGTGTAATTGCACTGAGCCTAATGTCTATATGATCGCTTCCAGCTCCTCCTGTAATTCATCGGAACGGGTGGGAGGATCTGCCGAGGATCCTGCCACTCCATTTGTGGAGGAGGAGGGCTCTGACGCCCTTGTGGGGGAGAGAAGTGATGGAGGCTGGAAGGAGGATCGGAGAGATTGGGCTATGTGGTGTCAGGGTGAGCGCGTTAAAATTTCGTTGGTGTA
>JACEEZ010000230.1:609485-614485 GCA_016584305.1 Chionoecetes opilio
ATCTACCCTTTTTAGACGAGAGGGATGAGAAAGGGTATATTTGGGGTTGGAAAAGGGTATATTTAGGGTTGCAAAAGGGTATATTTGAAAGGGTAGCAGTATTTCATCACTACAAACACCCTTTTTCTACCCTTTTCCTACCCTTCTTTTCTAAGAGTGTGCATGTCGAAGATTTACTGCTGGCTGCTTTTGCCAGACGACTTTACTACTCCACCTTGAATCCAGAAGGTCGTATTTTCCTTGCCAGACGGTCAAGGGTCATCACAGGTAAAGAATAAACATACCACACTTTAAAACCTATTGAGTTATCGTTATTACTGTCCTGATAGAAAGTTAGGTTTAGTTAGGTTCAAGTTAGGTTTGGTTTGGTTTGATTTTTTTTTCTGTTACCTTACTTACGATACTTTGTTTTTCTTGTTACTTTCTTTTTCTTCATTCGTGTGTAGATGGATGTTTTGTAACTCCATTGGTGTCGTTAATGCGTGCCCCTCTCTCGTCCTTCAGGCCTCGTCGCCCCTCGCCCGTCCTTCCGCCACCCAGCCCTGACCACCACCCCTACGCTTGTCAACTCTGACGTCTTGGTGAGTATAGATCTTTTGTTTTCTTCCTACGATAATGTCTTCTTCTACTGTACCTGTTGTAGTAGTGATAGTAGTAGTGATTATTATCATAACTATTATCATTGTTATTATTATTATTGTTATTATTATTATTTCATCGCGATTTTGATTATATAACTATTATTATTACCTCCGCCAACGAAGTTGGAGGGGTTATGTTTTCACCCCGATCTGTCTGTCTGTCTGTCTGTCTGTCTGTTTGTTTGTCTGTCTGTTTGTTAGTGTACAGGATTTCTCGAAAAGTTACGAATAAATTTGGACCAAACTCGGTATACCAAGTTTATTTGGTATAAGGAAGAACTGATTAATTTTGGATGAAATCTATTGACAACTGTTGCCATGGCAACCAATTGATGAAATATTCGGCAGGAGGTATGCGCTCATACTGAGTGCATATATATATATATATATATATATATATATATATATATATATATATATATATATATATATATATATATAATATATTATATATATATATATTATATATAGTATACATATATATATACCTATATATATGCATCATATGAGGCATCCTCTGCCGAATATTTCATCAATTGGTTGCCATGGCCAATAGTGTCAATAGATTTTCATCCATATATATATATATATATATATATATATATATATATATATATATATATATATATATTATATATATATATATATATATATATATATATTTATATATATATATATATTTGTTTTTTTTGTTTTTTTACTTTTTTTATATGCGGGCGGAGGTATGCGCTCTACTGAGTGCCCCCCCCCCCACCCCACCCCTAGTTAAGAGCTGTGATGGTGGCCCTCGCCAGTGGTAGCGCAAGCAAGATTTTCATAGTGGCGCCTGTGATTAGAGGCTCATGCTACCTCCTGTGTCCTGTGATGCACTCGCCGTCGAAGATAAGAGTTAATGGGCACATGTGGGTGATCTTCGGTCACTCAACGATTGCAGACATTTTTTGGCATCCCTCGGGGATCGAACGGGCACATCGAACTCGCCACTTGCAGGCGCTAACCACTCTGCCACCACCTCCCCAGAGTGTGCTATGACTTTTCTGTGTTTCCTTAAGCTTAAGGTAGGATTACTACAGCAAATTAGCAATGAGCTTACTAGTAGTTATTACGTATTACTACTGTGTTTTGTGTTTGCTAGCTGGTTGACCACCGTATATATATATATATATATATATATATATATATATATATATATATATATATATATATATATAATATATATATATTATATATATATATATATATATTATATATATATATATATATATATATATTATATATATATATATATATATATGTGGCCTAAGATTTCCTTACAAAAATTTATAATATAAAAAGATAAATATCGTCAAGTGAGCAAAAGGTATAAAGATTGATCGTATAGTGAGGTGGTGGTGGTGGTGGCGTCAGTAACCAATTAAGGCTCCTCCATGGACGACGTAGTACAGCGACAGGCTGGCTGGCTGGCTGGCTGGCTGCAGGGGCTTGCAAGAGTAGTATATATATCTACCTGAGGCAACACAATGAATATATGGATTAACATTAATAGCATAACATGTACGTATTATATTAATTGGTTCTCATCTTATTTCTGTGTCGGCAGAATCTCGACTTCCAAGTGAAGGTGATTAATGGTCACATCAAAGTGATCTTCACAACAAAGAGGGATCCTTGTTGACATCGAATATTTCCTTTGCGCTGTCTGCCACCGTTGCTCGTGTGGTGTTTGGTTGTATATGCACTCTTCCAGAAACATCAAGAAATGGGAACGATTCACAGCAAAGCAAGCATGTTATCTGTGGGAGCTACGAAGAGTTATGACTGATTTGTGGGAGCTGCGAAGAGTTATGCCTGATTTGTGGGAGCTGCGAAGAGTTATGCCTGATTTGTGGGAGCTGCGAAGAGTTATGCCTGATTTGTGGGAGCTGCGAAGAGTTATGCCTGATTTGTGGGAGCTGCGAAGAGTTATGCCTGATTTGAGGGAGCTGCGAAGAGTTATGCCTGATTTGTGGGAGCTGCGAAGAGTTATGCCTGATTTGTGGGAGCTGCGAAGAGTTATGCCTGATTTGAGGGAGCTGCGAAGAGTTATGCCTGATTTGAGGGAGCTGCGAAGAGTTATGCCTGATTTGAGGGAGCTGCGAAGAGTTATGCCTGATTTGAGGGAGCTGCGAAGAGTTATGCCTGATTTGTGGGAGCTGCGAAGAGTTATGCCTGATTTGTGGGAGCTGCGAAGAGTTATGCCTGATTTGAGGGAGCTGCGAAGAGTTATGCCTGATTTGTGGGAGCTGCGAAGAGTTATGCCTGATTTGTGGGAGCTACGAAGAGTTATGCCTGATTTGTGGGAGCTACGAAGAGTTATGCCTGATTTGTAGGAGGCAAGTGGTAATATGAAGGTTCCGTGACGCCCCTTTAGGGTGCCGAGAGGCTGAGCACATCATTGAGGTCTCATAAGTTTCTCGTTATCTTATATTGCTTAGTGAGGAAGATATTGTAAGGAATGTCATCATCCATAGGCTGACGCGATGGCTTGGCTGCGGCCTTTGATGTATATAAATTTGTATTTAAATTGCATACGTATAATTTCTTTATTAAAATTCAATATGATTTAGTAGGTTCAAGTTCTTCGAAATATTTCCCAAGATTGTTTCCGTTCAAATGCTGGTATTCATCTTTCTTGTAAGTGATGGCAGAAATGTTCTCCAATACAGTCTCGGTACGATTTTCCTCATTCAGCTCTAAGTGAATTGCGTGTCTTGTTGCATGTTCTCTACAACAAAGCAGAAGTTACAAGACAAACTCAGGTAGAAAGTTCTGTGCAGGAGCAACATTGAATATTCTCTAAAAGCCTGTCGACTAAATTCGAGCGAAGGAGTGAGTGGTGTTTGCAAGGCCGCGTGGCCGCCACTCTGCCGAAGGCCCGAGGCCACAGCACCGCCCAGCGCCAGTCGCTAATGAAGCGCACAGGAAGGCCGGCTTACGTCCGACGCTTCATCCCTGAGTATCTATAAATCCGTAATGAAAATCTAACATGAAAGTTGGAGCGTTGTCTGAAAAGCTACTTACCAGAGCATTAATCCTGGAGGCTTGAGCGTGGAGGCCATCTCGCACACGTTAACACCGTCGTCCAAAGAAGCAACCGTCCTCTGTGAATTCCAGTTACCGGGGATTTTGAAGCTTTGACAGAGGGAGGAATTGCATTCATTCCTTTCACAATCTCACGCCACGCGCTAAAGAAAGCGACAATATTGTGGAAAAGACGAAACAACCATGTAAGAAATAGACACTACAATAACAGCGTCTCGTGTTTTGAGGAGGAATCTTGTACTTCCACATTTTATCAAATATTGCTATTTGTGTATGACGAATCTCTCTCTCTCTCTCTCCTCTCTCTCTCTCTCTCTCTCTCTCTCTCTCTCTCTCTCTCTCTCTCTCTCTTCTTCTCTCTCTCTCTCTCTCTCTGCTCTCTCTCCTCTCTCTCGTCCTCTCTTCTTCCTCTCTCTCTCTCTCTCTCTTTATAGATATATAATATTACTAGTATAATTTATCACAAAAAAATAAAATATATATATCTATATAGATATTATATTAGATATATATATAGTATTAGATTAGATACTATATTATATATACTAATAAATAATATATATATATATAATATATATTATATAGTATTATATATATATATTATATATATATATATTATATATATATATATATTATATATATATATATATTATATATATATATAATATATAATATATATATATGTGGCCAAAGATTTCCTTAAAAAAATTTATAATATAAAAAGATAAATATCGTAAAGTGAGAAAAAGGTATAAAGATTGATCGTATAGTGAGGTGGTGGTGGTGGTGGCGTCAGTAACCAATTAAGGCTCCTCCATGGACGACGTAGTACAGCGACAGGCTGGCTGGCTGGTTTGGCTGGCTGCAGGGGTTTGCAAGAGTAGTATATATATTATCCTGAGGCAACACAATGAATATAGGGGATTAACATTAATAGCATAACAGTACGAAATTATATTAATTGGTTCTCATCTTATTTCTGTGTCGGCAGAATCTCGACTTCCAAGTGAAGGTGATTAATGGTCACATCAAAGGGTGATCTTCACAACAAAGAGGGATCCTTGTTGACATCGAATATTTCCTTTGCGCTGTCTGCCACCGTGCTCGTGTGGTGTTTGGTTTGGGATATGCACTCTTCCAGAAACATCAAGAAATGGGAACGATTCACAGCAAAGCAAGCATGTTATCTGTGGGAGCTACGAAGAGTTATGACTGATTTGTGGGAGCTGCGAAGAGTTATGCCTGATTTGTGGGAGCTGCGAAGAGTTATGCCTGATA
>JACEEZ010000230.1:619485-621985 GCA_016584305.1 Chionoecetes opilio
CTGGCAAGACCCCGGGCGGGGAGGACTAGCGGGGATAGAATCAGCTTGTGGTGACTAAGAGGACTCTGCTTACGAGTCCCGGACCACAACCTCGGCCAAATACCATAAAGCATGAATCAGAAATCCGCATTTGTTGTGCAGGAGGAAAGTAGCTTACCGTAATGCCGGCTAGTGCCTTTTTGGGGCCGGGTTCTCAGGGGACACTCCTTCGGCGCTCGTTTTTGAACCTGGCCATTCCAGGGTGGCTGTGTGCGTGCGTGTGTGTAGCCTCCGTGGTATTCCTGAGAAATGAGGCCTGCAGCATGCTGATGTAAGAATTATGTGTATGTGTGTGTGTGTGTATGTGTGTGTGTATGTGTGTGTGTTTCAGTGTGTGTGTGTGTGTGTGTATGTGTGTGTGTGTGTGTTGTGTGTGTGTCCTATTAGTAACGTGGATGACGCCTATAGTTGACTGGGTGCTGGAAGGGCAGTGTTGCTTCAGTGGATGGGGCTTGGGCCTAGGGAGCGCCGGCCACTGGGGAGGCCGCTCTTGTGCACTGGCGGAAACGTGGGAGCCGCGGGAGGGCAGGGAAGGCGCTGTTGTATGTACTGTTGGAAGCGTGTTATGTATGCCTGCGTGGAGCCGAGCTCGCCGAGGGGAGGGGGCGAGCTACGTGATAGCTACAGTGTGAATTCACCTTTGTTTAAGCTGCTTCGGCTCGTGTTCACCATAATCCACTTTAAATCTAGATTTTTAAATGTCTTAACATACATATACACACGTGTGCGCACACAAAATAAAGTCAGTTGTAAAAAACACTTTTTAGAAAACCGAATGTTAAGCGGGTGGCGAGGCAGCTGTAGCCTGCCATCTCCCTTTAGGCAACCCCTTCTGGTGGCTCTTGGCTCTCAAGTACCGTCCTGAACATAAGCTGTAATATCAGCAATAAGGCAAGCCAGCGTATAAAAAGTCGATATGGTAGAATTTTTTTTTTAGTCATTACATTATTTTGTAAGAACCCTAGAAAATTATTTGCAAAAGGAATAACTAGATGGATGAAACTTCCTTTCTTTTCCTCCTTACTTGAGCTTTCACCGCCTTATCTTTCTTGATCTCCGTGCCTTTCACCTGTTGCTTACACGCGTTTTTCTGTATCTCGTGTATACTATAAGCTTTATGGTTATACTCATCCTTCTTCCTCACTACACCTCATCGCCTGCATGCCTGTCTTCCTCCACAACCTGCCCTCCTTCATGCCGCCCGTCTTCCAACAGCACCCTTCCCGGCTCTCTCACCACCTGAAAAGCTTCCTCCCCAGTTCAATTACGCATTCTCACACAAGTCAATCACGAGTCTTTTGTTTCCGCGGCGGCCGCTCCATCGAGGTGCAGCCGCTCTTAATGGCGCCCTACTCGACCTGGCTTGGCTGTAGGAGGGGGACGGCGGGGGTCGGATGTGGAATTGAGTGGGTTCCGAATTGTAGGATTATCGCCGTGTGGGAGCATGAGACTGTGATCCGACCGGTTTTAGAAGTGCGGAGCCGCGGGAATTTAGGGAACTGGGGATTTTGGTAACGTGAGTCTGGGTGTGTGGGTGAGTGACGTGGTGGGGGTTTGGTGGGTTTGTGTGTGTGTGATTGTGTTGATGCTACGGCGTACTGGTGATCTGCATACCTGTAAGCGTCAGGTGTGGCTGTATAGTATAAATAATGTCATCCTATATAGGGACATTACGCCAAATCCCTTATTCATTCACCACAACCACAATCACAAAAACAAATACAGAAACCCCAATACCCTTTCTCGTCCCATTCCTCCCTAATGAAAAGGAGCTTAAATACTTCAACACCAGAGAGAGAAAACGGAATCGGGAATAACATCATCGATAGGAAAGAGTTTTGAAACGATCGCCCACACTTTTTTTCATCCACTCGAAATGTCAAGTCACCGTGCCAGAAGACAAGATACGTAGGTACACATCCGTGGGAACCCTTACCCTTCTAGAGTGAGGGATTGGAGGGGAACAACACGTGGTAGCACAGTCATACGCATCAACTTAAGCCGTTTACCAAAACAAAGCAAAAAACATGGGTTATTCTTGCATGCAGTCTATCGAAGCACGTGCTACACTCCACCAGACACTCCCCTCAGCCGTACACACCTCCATGATAGGGCCTCCGCGCTGCTCCGAGCCTCAGCCTTTCTGCCCGACACTGCTCTGGATATGAAAAAGTTTAAGAAATTGTTTGAAGACACATGCTTAATTCGATCTAGTACGATGTTTGTTGTACTTCTTTGGTTTTGGAGTTTTGAGAGTAGTGGAAGTTTTAGCCTGAGACACAAGGTTAAAGTGTGTGTGTGTGTGTGTGTGTGTGTGTGTGTGTGTGTGTGTGTGTTGTGTGTGTGTGTGTGTTGTGTGTGTGTGGTGTGTGTGTGTGTGTGTGTGTAGGGGTGTGTGTGTGTGTGTGTGTGTGTGTGGTGTGGTGTGTGTGTGTGTGGTGTGTGTGTGTGGTGTTGTGTG
>JACEEZ010000230.1:626985-646985 GCA_016584305.1 Chionoecetes opilio
AATATCCTCTTCTCTCTCTCTCCTCCATGCTCTCCTCTCCCCCACCTCTCCTCTCTCCCTCCCCCCCCCCCCCCCCCCCCCCTTTTTTTTTTTTTTTTTTTTTTTTTTAAAAAAAGGGGGGGGGGGGGGGGGAAAAAAAAAGGGGGGGGGGGGGGGAAAAAAAAAAGGGGGGGGGGAAAAAAAAAGGGGGGTTTTTTGGGGGGGGGAAAAAAAAAAAAAAAAAAAAAAAAGGGGGAAAAAAAAAAGGGAAAAGGGAAAAAAAAAAAAGGGGGAAAAAAAAGAAAGGGAAAAGAGAAGGGAGGGGGGGTGGAAAAAAGGGGGGGAATTCCCCAAAAAAAAAATTTTCATTTAAAATTAAACCCAAAAAGATTTTATAAAAACCCGGTTAAGACTAAAACTTCCTTGATCCAGTATTTTTTTTAACCTAATACCTGAGTTTCCTTTATTGTTACTATAAGTATCTATGATGCTCTGAAAGACAATCGGAATGGCTTTGTACACGTAGCCACCGTGTTAATGAATCTCTCTCTCTCTCTCTCTCTCTCTCTCTCTCTCTCTCTCTCTCTCTCTCCTCTCTCTCTCTCTCTCTCCTCTCTCTCCTCTCTCTCTCTCTCTCTCTCTCTCTCTCTGCTCTCTCTCTCTCTCTCTCCTTCTCTCTCTCTCTCTCTCTCTCTCTCTCTCTCTCTTCTCTCTCTCCTTCCATCTCCTCGAGACGAGAGAGAGAGAGAGAGGGGAGAGAGAGAAGAGAGAGAGAGAGAGAGAGACGAGAGAGAGAGGCAGATGAGAGAGAGAGAGAGAGAGAGAGAGAGAGAGAGAGAGAGAACCCTGGACCTACCCTCGGTGCACAGACAACGTTGGAGAGCAACTCTGCCAAGTGTTGTGATATTTGTACATAATTATTATTGCTATTATAAAAAAAATCGATACATTCATAACACTAGATTCCTAATTAGAGAAGTAAATATATATATACAGTAATTCAAATTAATTTAGAAGTAATAAATTGCTGACATAATTATGAGACAGAAGGAAGTGTGTTGGGCCTGATTTGGCAGAGCCGCGGGTAGGGGAATCCCCGAAAATGCCAAAGCCCAAACGCTCTTCATATTCTGGAACGACTATAGTAAAAGGCTCACTCTGTATCGCATTATCCTTCATCTGGAAACCTTTCCTTTAAAAACCAGGCCTGCACAAGCTTCTTCTGGGTTTACGTCTTTCTTTTTGTTTGTGGGCAGGATTTCACTTTGGGGCCTTGCGGAAGACTGCTCGCAGCTTACGGATACCGGATTTGTTTTCAGAGACTGTACATTCTCTCGTTGGTAGCGGCCACGCGTCGGGCTCACCCCACACGCGCTGGTCCAGCCTCAGGAGCTGACGTGGTGTCAAATATCTTAGAACATAAGAACATAAGAAAATAAGGAAGCTACAAGAGGCCGTGAGACCTACACGACGTAGTTCCTGTTAGTTAACACTACCTACATCCATCTTTCATCACCATCCATTAAATGATCTAGCCTCCTTTTAAAGCTCCCTAATGCCTTCGCACTAACTACCTGTCTACTGAGTCCATTCCAATCATTTACCACCCTATTTGTGAACCAGTTTTTCCCTATTTCTTTTTTAAATCTACGCTTTTCCAGCTTGAATCCGTTATTTCTTGTTCTACCCTGATTATAATTATTAGCCGTAAGAACTTTTCTTACATCTCCTATATTGTATATCTTTATCCACTAAAAACTTGTATCAGATCGCCCCTTACTCTACGCCTCTCAAGTGAGTGTAATTTTAATAACTTCAATCTCTTCTCATAACTAAAGTTACGCATCCCATGTATAATTTTGGTCATCCTTCTCTGTACTGATTCTAACAAGGCTATATCCATCCTGTAATACAGAGACCAAAACTGAACCGCATAGTCTAGGTGAGGTCTGACTAGAGCCAGATAAAGCTTTAAAATAACTTCAGCACTTCTACTTTTAACACTCCTGGTAATAGTTCCTAACACCCTGTTGGCTCGATTTCTAGCCTCAATACATTGTTTCCTAGGACGGAGGTCTGAGCTCACCCTCACTCCCAGATCTTTCTCACCCTCTGATCTTTTCAGCGATACATTGCTTATGGTGTATCTATTACCAGGATTTTTTCTACCAACATTAATTACGCTACACTTATCGATATTAAATTCCATCTGCCACCTGACTACCCACTCATTTAATTTATCTAAGTCTTCCTGCAATATGTTTTCATCAGACTGTGATCAATAATCCTACATATCTTAGTATCATTAGCAAACTTGCTGATATCACTGCTAATCCCACTATCTAAGTCGTTGATGTGAATCAAAAATAGTAATGGACCCAAAATAGACCCTCGTGGAACCCATCTTGTTACCTGCCCCCATTCAGATTTAGAACCATTAATTGTAACCCTTTGTTGCCTATCACTTAGCCAAGATCTAATCTAACGAAGAACCTTTCCATCTATTCCATGAGCCTTAACCGTATTTAAGAGTCTCTCGTGTGGTACCTTGCCGAAAGCCTTCCTTAAGTCCAGGTATACAATATCATAATTTTCATCATTATCTGCTGTCTCATAAACCTTCCTATAAAATTTCAATTTATTGGTGAGACACGACCTACCCTTGGTGAATCCATATTGTGAATCATTTACCAAACTATGTTTTTTTTATAAATCCTCTCAAATGTTTTTTGCAATAACAGATTCCAATAATTTACCTACCACTGACGTTAGAGTAACGGGTCGATAATTTGACATTAGTCCTCTATCACCCTTCTTAAAGGTGCACCCCATCTCTGTGGTAGAGGCTGTTCTGAAATTTTTTCAGAAATCATGATTGAAATGTCGTTTTACATAGCCACTTCCACGGTATTATAATAATTTCACACTGTATCCCAATATCCTTCATCTTTATCTTTTCTTCAAAGACGCAGACTTCAATAGACATTTTGTGGCTTTTCATCTTCCTTTTCGTCTTGAAAACCTTACCCTATAGGGCCTCGCGAGGTACTGATCGCAGCTTAAGGATACCGACTCTATTTTCGGAGACTGTACGTTGTCTCTCGTTGGTGGCGGCCACGCGTCGGGCCTACGCCACACGCGATGGCCCAGCCTCGGGGGCTGAGGTTTTGTCAAACACAGTTTTAGAAACCATCGTTGGAACGTCGGTTTGTACGGCCATATCTACGGTAACAGTAAAAAGTTCACATTGGATCCCAACGTCCTTCATGTTGATAGTTTCCTTTAACACGTGTGCCTGTACATGCTTCTCCTGAGTGTTCAGCTTCCTTATCGTCTCGGTAAGCTTCTGCTGAAAGACCTTTCGGGGCACTGATCGCAACTTTGGGATACCAGCTTTGTTTTAAGAAACTATGGGCCGATTTCTCAGTCGTTCCCTTTCGTTGGGATCCTTACCAATGTCGGGGTACTGATCGCAGCTTAAGGATACCGACTCTATTTTCAGAGACTGTACGTTGTCTCTCATTTGTGGCGGCCACGAGTCGGGCCTACGCCACACGTGCTGGTCCAGCCTCGGGAGCTGAGGTTTTCTCAAACATCGTTGTAGAAGCCATTGCTTGAACGTCTGTCAGTACGGCCTCTTCCACGGTAGTACTGATAATCTCACACTGTATTCCATATTCTTCATCTTAATCTTTTCTTTAAACACGCAGATCTGAATAGGCTTCTCGTGGTTTTTCATCTTCTTTTTTGTGTTTGAATCCTTTCGCTCTGGGACCTCGCGGGGCACTGCTCGCAGCGTAGGGAAACTGGCTTCGTTTTTAGCGACTGTACATTTTCTCTCGTAGGTGGCGGCCAGGCGTCGGGCCCACTCCACATGCGGCGGTCCTGCTTGTGGGGAATAGGTTGTATCAAACATTGCCTTGATGGATATCCTTGTTCGGGTCACTCTCTTCATTATGTTGTGGCGCGTCATACAGTCATTCGCTCATGTGATAGGCCACTATATTATCTAATATTATTTAAGGATGATTTCCTGACTTGTTCTATTTGAGGCTGCGAGGCGAGGCGGCTCCATTCTTCTTACTCCAACCTGATCCGGTGTGTCATCTGTCTTCACTTTCGTATCCTTCCCTAAATCATCACTACTGTTTGTCTTGTACTCTTGGAGTCTTGTTTCTCATAATCATATTTCTTTCTTCTTCTTCTTTTCCCGCTTTTTCGTTACTACTACTTCCTTACCTAACCAAAATGCTTGGTCTTTTCCAAAATGCTTTCTCTAAAGCATTTTCTAGCAAAAGTTACTCGTAATGAGTATGTATATATGCTGTGAAAGACAATTAAAATAGCTTTGTACATGTAACACAGTGTTTATGAATCTCTCTCTCTTCTCTCTCTCTCTCTCTCTCTCTCTCTCTCTCCTCTCTCTCTCTCTCTCCTCTCTCTCTCTCTCTCTCTCTCTCTCTCTCTCTCTCTCTCTCTCTCTCTCTCTCTCTCTCTCTCTCTCTCTCTCTCTCTCTTTTTTTTTTTTTTTTACCTTTATTCTTATAGGTTTTACAGTCAGGAGCTTCAGCTGGACTACTGAGAACTATCTTTGACTTTAGGAATGTGTAGATTATTCCTAGCTTAACATACATACATGGGTTACTATTCTAAATTATCTATTTCTCTAATTCACTATTTCACTACTAAATTAATTTTACATGTACATGTGTTACTATTCTAATTTTACATTTTATTTTTCAGTACTACTAATATATATATAGACATAGTTGAACTTAAGCAGGGTTTACAGGTTTACAGGTTTATAGATGAATCTCTCTCTCTCTCTCTTCTCTTCTCTCTCTCTCTCTCTCTCTCTCTCTCTCTCTCTCTCTTCTCTTTCTCTCTCTCTCCTCTCTCTCTCTCTCTCTCTCTCTCTCTCTCTCTCTCTCTCTCTCCCTCCCCCCCCCCCTTACATCTTAGCCTTAGCTGTACAGACGGACATTCGGTGAATTATAGTAAGATTCCATTTTCCTTGAGGCTCTGGAATGACTTAAAGATAACATAGCTGTTTCTGTGTTCGTAAACTATTCAAGATTTATATATCAAAAGACAATACCGTTAGTGTGTTCTTTTACTTGATGAGTTGTCGGAGAGGGTACATATGTTCGATTTATCTTATGGTTCTAAGAGCAGTTGTTCAAGTAAGAAATGATGTCTCTTTTTCTATTCAACTTTTTTGAAGATATTTAATTTCGTGATATATTTTCAGTGATAGAAAATTGCGTCCAAGTGATCAAATGCGACTCCAGTTGAGCTTCTTTATATGCACAGAAGGAATGGTCTGACGTGTGTATTTGAAAAGAAAATGTGTGTAACGGAGACGAGAGAGAGAGAGAGAGAGAGGAGAAGGAGAGAGAGGAAGAGAGAGAGAGAGAGAGAGAGAGAGAGAGAGAGAGAGAGAGAGGAGAGAGGAGAGAGAGAGAGAGAGGAGAGAGGAGAGCGAGAGCGAGCGAGAGCGAGAGCGAGAGAGAGCGAGAGCGAGCGAGAGCGAGAGAGAGAGAGAGTTGTTACATTCGTACATGTTGAAATTTTCTCGACTGGTATAATGTTGTTCCGCCTTGGTTTTGGTTCACATTACCACATCAGTACTTGTTTCTCTCTACAAATCCGTTTTTATGTTCATACAAAGTCCGCATCTTTACAGTAAATTTTCTTTTGCGTTACGTTCCTCCCTCACGCTCGGCTCTCGGTATGTGCTTCATTTTGCCCGACTAGTTCATGCCTTGCTTCACTTCCGAACCCCCTCTTCCCCCTAGTACTCTCTCTCTCTCTCTCTCTCTCTCTCTCTCTCTCTCTCTCTCTCTCTCTCTCTCTCTCCTCTCTCTCTCTCTCTCTCTCTCTCTCTCTCTCTCTCTCTCTCTCTCTCTCTCTCTCTTCCTCTCTCTCATCACTCTCACTCCACTCACACACCACCACACACACCACACACACCACACCACACACCACACACCACTCACCACACACTCACCACCACACACACACACAGACACACACACACACCTGAGCAAGGGGATGGGAGTGTGTGGTGTGTGAGGTCCCAACATTACCCTAAGATCGGTCATAATGAGCTCCTATATAGCTCGCTCCGGGAGGGTGATACTGGCGTTCACGAGACCGGCTCGCGTGGACAAGACCATAGGTGAATGACGCCCGTAGGCTAGTCTCACCTTTTGATTCCTTTTTCTTTCCATCCTTATCTACAAAAATGTTACTCTCTTCTTTCTCCATTCCTTTCCTCCCCTTTCCCTTCTTCTCTTGCTCTTCGCCGTGGAATAGTAGCAGACTAGATGAAAGTCACCGGCCTCGATCTTTCTAGTTTAAACCATTCCAAATAAATATCTCTATCCGAAACTTGTTGAGGCGGTGTGAGTAGCGAAGTAATAGTCGGATTAACTGCGTGCCAAAAAAAAAAAAGGAAAAAAGTTCTGAAAGGCAAAGAAACAAGCATTTTGAAATCTGTTGCAATTCGTATTTTGGTGTTGTGTGCAATATGGAGAGGAAAGCTTTATTCGGCCTAAGTAAATTTAGCTGGCGGACCAACAGATTCAGACTCGGAAAACAAAAAGGTTGTTTGTAGTTGTAAAAATTTATTCCAAAGTCAAAGGCACAGTGAAAGGTCGTTTTATTTTATATCTATATTTTTTTCCAACCTGACAGAAGGGGAGGCCCGGATGGAAGAGAGGGAGAGAGGGAGGATAGCATGCGAGGGAAGATAAAGAGATAGGAAGGAAAAAGCGGCAAGGGGTTACGGGGTTACGTTAGAGAGTGATCGCGGGCACAAAACGTTACCCTCTAAAATTAATATTACCCTTTAATCCACTTTTCATTCGTGGTGAGGAAAAGAAGTTGCAGTTTATTAGTTTCCTTTTCTTAATTAAAGTATATGAAGGAATTGATCTTTTTGCCCCATTTACATTTATATTAGTGGCGATGTTCGTAGACGTAAGCAACAAACACGTCGTCATGATATATAGGCGGGTTGTCTATTGGTTGTCTGCGTTGCGTCACTGGCCATCGTCACTCGCCTATAGTCTTTGCTTCCACACCAGTGACGTTGATCTTGTTCCACACACCACACACACACACACACACACACACACACACACGGGGTACTGTTTTCCTCCCCCTCGCTGGGAGAGTATTGTAGGCAAAGTCTGGCAGTCAAGCGTCACTCTTCGGTGCAATATTTGAGCTGTCTCAGGATTTTCGGCCCCGTTTTTCATCTATTCTGAAGCTTCACCGTCTCAATTAAAATTTCCTTTTGTCCGTATTACCTTCTTGTAGCAATAACAAAAGTCACATATTAACGATTTACAAAAGTTACGTGACACACACACACAAGGCTTAAATGAAGACAGAAAGACAAAGATATAAACGAGAAGTGCTAGAAGAACAAGTTGCGTCAATGAAGTTTTACTGCTTTGATGTTGGAAGGATGGACGGTTTATGAAGTGTGTTGGAGAAATAGGGAAGGAAATATGCAAGGACACAACTCAGTCCCTCTCCCTCCCTACCCCTCCAGTGCTGCCCTGTGACGGTAACAAAGAGCTCAGTCGGAAGCCAGTAATCCAGAGGAGGCTAACAGCAGTGCCTCGTCTAAGCCTCAACCATCCGCCTGATCAAAGCTTTATACTGTGCGGACTGCTGCCACTCGCTCCTTTCTGCGTCACGGACTACGGCAGCAGGGAGCGCGAGGTGCCATGGTCGTCGTCAGGAGGCGGTGTACTGGGGACGCGTCGTGGCTGGTGAGATGGATGGGTGAGTGATAGAGTAGGTGGGTTGAAGGAAGATGGGTGTTAGATTGAGGAAGCAGCTCTTAATGAAACGTTGAGAAATGCTTTAACATTTGTGATAGAAATGACAAATGTTCATAGTTTGATATTTACGTTCATGAGAAATTTCATAGTTCGCTTGTAAAATTATCGATTGTTTACGGAGTGTGAAGAAATACATAGTTCATTATGTGTTTTAGAAATATCGTGTGTTTGTGTCGTGATACTGCACGTTATACTTCATCATTTATTGTTATTATCTAGCAAACAAAACTCTATCTCTGAAAAAACCAGTTGAAAAGTAACACTCAAATTTCCTCACTTCTTATAGCTTTGCCGTGAAAACATATGATCCCTTTCTTTTCATGCTCTGTTGGCAAGCTCTGAAACAGGTTGTGAATCCGTTATCTCCGCCTTCCGATGATTATGTATTTCTTTCGGAACCGGAAAATCTTAACATCTCTTACCGCTTCATAGTTATTTTAGATTCAAGTTTATAAAGTGGACTGCATATGTTACTTTTTATGTTTATTTAGTCATTTATTTATTGTTGTTCATAAGGCAGGAGGATTCTTTCCCACTAAAGTGATCGTCGGTAAACGTAATCTTGTCTCTTTTTTCCTTCTTTTTAGTTTAAGCGTTCAAAATACAATATCCGAGAATCCCTGGTGCATACGCTTGATACTATCGTGAACCCACTCGATGTTTTGCTTTCGTAACAGTTCTGAGAGGCATTACAAGGTAGTCAGTCACTCGCCATGTCAACATTTAGCAGGTGTCTCCATTTCACTTCACTACCTTTCATAACAGTAATTTCAGTGTACCATGGGACGTTAATCAATTCATATTACTGAGACTTTAAAGCGCGCTGAGGATATTTCAACCATGAGTTTTTAAAGACGTTGCGTATAATAATGTTTTGTCGTCCTGATTAAGTTATGTTTGGAGGGATTATGAAAGGAAAAGTGCGGTTATGCTCTCCAATCAGTTGAATACCCAGAACGACAGGAAGCCAGTGACCAGTCGCACGTCAGTTACCGCTGGGGATTATCCTGGTCAGCCGGCCATTAGTATAATTATTCGCTGTGGAAAATTCTCCTCCTTTGTCCAACGAGCCTTAGGAGACTTGGTAAAGCTGCCTGCAGGGAAGGACGAAGGAGTGCTGAGTGGGAAGGGAGAGAGGGAGGGAGGGGAAGGCTTAAATGGGGAGGATTGGAAAGTTAGCAAAGGCACCACTAGTAGGAGGAAGAAAGGAAATAATAAGTCGAAATAAGAGAACTGACAAAGATGTAAAAGTGTAAATGAGGAAATATACATCATACTCCTTACGTGTATGTATGAATGTATTAGTATGTATGTACGTATGTGTGTATGTATATTACTCTGCTTATCATCATCTTTCACCCTCTCCATGTATCTATCTATCCTCAGCGGCTCACTACAACATCATCTACACTCCCTTCTCACTCCCCCATCCTTCTCTCCCTCATTATTCCCCATGGCCACTTAGCACCCTCTATTCCCCTCCATCTTCCTCACTCAACCTTCATCTCCCTTTCCCTTCCTCTATCCCATCCTCCCTCCCCGGTCCTTAGCCCCTCCCTCCCCTTCCCCACCAACATCTACACCCAATCTGACATATTTTCCACTTGCACACAGAATGAAAAAAAAAGTCGAAGCCAATTTCACAACGTGTGGGATGAAAAATGAGATGCTAATTACGAGGCTCTCCGTGAGTTGGTACGAGAAAATAAAACCTTTTTTCATTTTTTTTTTCATTTCCTTCTTTTCCCAAAGCATTACGATGGCAGATGCAAATTCATCACCAGCGGTGTTTTGCTCGTCAACAGAGAGGAAGGAAAGGCTGTACACTTTCCATATTACCTCGCTCGTCCACTTGTTATGGGGTGTCGACCGTGTGTGTGTATGTGTAGTAGTAATAGTAGTAGTAGAAGTAGTAGTAGTAGTAGTAGTAGTAGTAGTAGTAGTAGTAGTTAGTAGTAGTAGTAGCAGTAGTAGTAATAGTAGTAGTAGTAGTAGTAGTAGTAGTAGTAGTAGTAGCAGTAGTAGTAATAGTAGTAGTAGTAGTAGTAGTAGTAGTATAGTAGTAGTAGTAGTAGTAGTTAGAAAGTAGTAATGTAGTGGGCCGGGCAGTAGTATTAGTAGTAGTAGTAGTAGTAGTAGTAGCAGTAGTAGTAGTAGTAGTAGTAGAAGTAGTAGTAGTAGTAGTAATAGTAGTAGTAGTAGTAGCAGTAGTAGTAGTAGTAGTAGTAGTAGTAGTAGTAGTAGTAGTAGTAGTGATAATAGTAATAGTAGAAGTAAGAAGATAACACAGGTCCTTGGTGTTTTTTGAACTAGCTAGGTTACTATATAGAAACACCTTCTCTAGATGGAGAAAAGGTACCTTCCGTCTTTATAAAAATAATATATCCCATGGGAACCCCTTAAATTTAGATGAAAATGGCAACCACCGATACTATAAAACACACGTTAACAAAAGCAAACAGTAAATAGCCACTCTAAATTTCGGCCACAACTCCAAAAATTTCGGGCCACAACTCATCCCCGAAGGGCAAGACGCTCTGATAGTCTTCCCCATAGCTACAGATTGAGATCTTGACAAGATCCTGGCAACGGAGCTAGAGCAAAGAGATTCACTTTGATCCCCACCATCCCATAAATTAAGGCTACGAAGACACTTATATTTTGCGAAAAGGGGTAGAACAACATGCCTTCAACAACACTCTTCTCGACATCGCTGACGTATTGATCTCTCCCAAGTACGTTCAGTTAAGGGAAAACGCAAAATTCAATCAAGTTTCCAATACCGGAAATTGTAGAAACCGTTGATATAAATACAATGTGATTCCTGTTCCTTGGCAGACAAGGCCTCCACAAAAGGGACTGAAATTTCTACGTCTAATCGCGCCTCACCAAGACGACAAGAAGTGGGTACACAAAAAACATAATACTGACGGTTGCTTGTAATAGACCCAAAGGCCAAACCTAGAAAACACAAGATGTGCCTTAAGTGCTCCAGTCACGCCCCACACGTAGACGTATGAAATCCTGAAAACAAAAAAACACACAAAAAGTGTAAACTTGTGGAAGCACACTGAACGTTGGCTTTTCAGGTAAGAAAAGTTAAACAAATTCGAAGCTAAAGTGAAAAGAAAATGTACTGTAAAGGATGTTAAGCTTCCTCCTAAATTTTATCGTGCGTTGTAAGAGGCTTCTTGAGTCCTTCACGTGAAAAGTATAGGCAAAAGTTTTTATTTGTAACTCACAATACAGAACACTTTAGTCTCTTCCCCATGATTTATACAACACTCGTAACCAACATAACAACGTGTTTTGTGGTGTTCCTGAAAACGTACCGACACCACTTATTTAGGGCAAAAGTGAGTAAATAAAGGTGAAATACCACGGGCTTCAACACCCCACACACACACACCACACACACACACACACACACACACCCCACACACACACACCACACACACACCACACACACACACACACACACAACACACACGCACGCACGCACCACGCACGCACGAAAGCACGCACGCACCAACGCCGCAGCACGCACGAAACGCACGCACGCACGCACGCAACGCACGCACGCACGCACGCACGCACGCACGCACGCACGCACGCACGCACGCACGCACGCACGCACGCACGAAACGCACGCACGCACGCACGCACGCACGCACGCACGAAACGCACGCACGCACGCACGCACGCACGCACGCACGAAAGCACGCACGCACGAAACGCACGCACGCACGCACCCCACGCACACACACACACCACCACACCACACACACACACACACACGTCAGCAATTAAACCTGTATTTTACTATTATTAAGGTAAAGACGGGCTTGGAGGAGACTGCCTTTCTCTCGTTTTTTCACTTCACTTCCCACATATTTGGTTGTCCACGAATAAAATATAAAATGTTCATTGTTGTTTTTTGTAAAATAAAAATCACTTTACATGTTATCACTGAAGGCCAAACGGGTCCTGGCCTCTGAAAAATTCTAACATTTGACAAGATAAAGAACATAATAATTCTGGGACGAATAAATTAGCAATGTGACATATACGATCCGAAACAGTTTTTTTTTTTTTGGCTTGATAAGGATAAAAGGTAAACGTCAATTATATACATACATATTTGCTGCAACGAACATTCTTGGGAAATAAAAGGTATATGATAAATATAATTAACAATAAAAAAGCTCACGTATTTGGCTTTATGTATTGGCATGTCTCCACGCACGTTGGAGTTTCCCTCAACATATTTTATGGAATAACCATAAAGTAAACATTAAAGGAAATTATTATTCATTAACCGAGAAAAAACCCTTTTTTTTTCGTGAAATAATCAGGATATAGCTAACTAAAATATGGAGAGAAAAGAGAGAGAGAGGAAAAGAGAGAGGGGAGGAGAGAGGAGAGAGAGAGGAAGAGAGAGAAGAGAGAGAGAAAGAGAGAGTAGAGAATGAAAAGGAGAGAGAGAGAGACGAGAGGAGATGAGAGAGAAGAGAGGGAGAAGAAGAGAGAGAGTTATACAATAGTCTGGTTAAATGAATGTGACGCTCTCCCTTACATTTGTTCCCGACAAAATAACTAGACACAACATAACACATTTATACAAACGAACGCGATTTAGTTATACAGCATACATGCAGGATGAAAATAAAACGTAATTAAACAGCATGCGCGGTGCACGCACAAAAACAAAACCCAACACCCACACCACACCACCGCCCCAAACCTACACCCCCCCCCGCACCACCCCACACACACACACACACACACACACACACACACACACACACACACACACACACACAACACACACACCCACCTGATACCGCCTGAATGGCTCAGTCGGTTAGGGCGTCCAGCACCATTCAGTGGTCCGGCGTTCATCCCCGACCCGCTCATTCCTGGGGATTTTTCCCAAAGAGAAAATTTGGGCGGTTACTGTCCCCCTAGACTTTATACACTGCTATAAAATCTCCCTTTTTTTTCTTTTCTCAAGAGTGGGAGTTTAAGTCTTGAAAATCTTTTCACATATGGTTAAACTCTCAGGCTTGGAGCCATTTTTGTACTGCTCTTTGTATTCTCTCAATCTTCCTTATATCCTTCTTTTTATGTGGTGACCCAAATCACTGCCGCATATTCCAACCTTGGTCGAATTAAAGATGTTTCAAATTCTTAATCATCTCTTCATCCTGATATTTGAATGCCTTCTTATATTTCCCCAGCAACTGATATGTATCTCCTGTGATCTTGTTTAATGCTTCTCAGATGACAATTATCCGTAATCCATACTCCCCCGATCTTTTTTGACCTTTGTTTTGATTATCCATTCATTTCCCATCGAATACTTTCCTCTCTGTCTCTTTTGCTACTGCCCCTTTCCATCACTTTACACTTTTTAGCATTAAACTCCATTTCCCATAATTGACCCATCTGAAAATCTTATCTAGATCCTTTTGTAAATGCTCACCGTCCTCTTTACTTTCTACTTTTCCTTAGTAATTTAGCATCATCAGCGAATAAAATCATATAACTGTTCCTCCCTCTGTCATATCATTTACATAGACAAGAACATCCTGGGGCCAATACTGATCCTTGAGGAACTCCTCTTATCACACTGCAACCATTCTGACTTCTTATCTTTTATTATTGTTATCAAACTCTCTTTTGCTCAAAAAGTTTTCCATCCACTTCAGCAAACCACCCTTCCAATCCTCCCGCATGTTCTAGCTTCCAGAGCAGTCTCTTGTGAGTACCTTGTCAAATGCCTTCTTTAGGTCCAGGTATATGCAATCGACCCACCCCTCTCTTTCCTGTGTCACATCGATCACTCTCGAGTAAAAGCTTAATAAGTTCGTTGTACATGACATTCCTCTTCTAAAACCAAACTGGCCACCTGCGAGTGTGTTTTATCTTTTTCCAAATATTTCAAACCCATCTGTCCTTCACAAATTTTTTCCCCACATTTTTGCCACTACAAACTTGTTAATTTATACTGGCCTGTAATTTAATGGTTCTTCTTTGTCTCCTCCTTTGTGCATTGGCACAATATTTGCTCTGAGTGTGCGTGCCTGCGTGTGTGTGTGCGTGTGTGTGCGTGTGTGTGGCGTGTGGTGTGTGTGTGTGTGTGTGCGTGTGTAGTGGTGTGTGTGTGTTTGTGTGTGGTTGCGTGTGTGTGTGGTGTGGTGTGTTGTGTGTGTGTGTGTGTGTGTGTTGTGTGTGTGTATGTTTTGGTGTGTGTGTGATGTGTTGCGTATGTGTGTGTGTGTGTGTGTGTGTGTGTGTGTGTGTGTGTGTTTTGTTGTGTGTGTGTGTGTGTGGGTGTGTTTGTTGTGGTGTGGTTGTTGTGTGTTTTGTGTGGGGCTTGGGATCGACATTCTAATATACAAAGCATACCGTGTTCCCCGTTTTGATGCACTCTCCGTAGCACGGCCAATTTGAAATGGTGTATTCTTATTGCCAACTCTGCCCCCGGTATCCGACACGGCACCATATTTGGGGCGTACTCATATATGCCACCGTGGCCTGCAGCTGCAAAGGTCTCAACCGACCGAGCCAGCCGACCTTTAAAACCGGCCGGCAACCAGACACGAGGGCAGCGTCTGGCACGTGTTCCGCATGGCACTCTCGTTGCCTTCGGTTGGGTTTGCCATGCCATCAAAGTGCCAGGGCCACCAAGAGCCCACGTGGGAGTCTACTTGCCTACACCCGTGTTCACGCACGGCCAACTCTACGTCAGCCTGTCAAGGGTTGGCTGTTCTGATGCCATCGAAGTGTTGGCGCTCCGTGGAATCACACGGAACGTGGTCTACCCCGAGGCACTTTGACCAGTGACCAACGACAGCAACAACACGATTGGAGTTTGCACTCACATTGTTGTCTAATATATACTACTACTACAAACATCAATACATGGGTCCGAAGGGCCCACAAACACTTGTGTGTTACTATTGCTGAACGGCTACTCTCTACCTTATACTACTTGTATCATTTTTATTTTTTTTGAGGTTATGAATACAAGGCAGCAGGAGACTGTGTGGTTGGTGGGGGTGGTGCGAAATGAACCCCTGGAAATGCTGTCTCAACTCCCGACAGTGGGAGATGTTCTTAGATATAATCAGTGGTATTCATATAGGGTCAACCCGTCAGGGTAGCTCGATTGGTAGAGTCGTGAACTTGCGTGTAGAGTCCCTGCATTCGGTCAGCGGTTCGAGTCCACCAAGTTCGTCCTGGCGTGGTGGCGCTTTGTATAGTCCATAACCTTGTAGTTGGTACTTGCAAAGTGTCTAGATAGGATCAAAGTATCTTATCTTATCATATAGGGTCAAATAAACTAGGTCGATGAGGGGACCCTTCCCCTCCTAATAAGTCAATGAAATTTTGCGCATTTTTTTCTTTATTCATGTGTAATTAAATAAAGGGGTGTACGATTTGATTCTTGCGGAAAAAAATCCCCCATGTGAGGCTGGGACACCCTAAATATTATATATATATATATATATATATAATATATATATATATATATATATATATATAATATATATAAAATATATCTATATAAGAAATATATATATAAAAACTCAGGGGCAAACTGGCGAGTGAGGCGTGGGGACCGTCTGTTACTGCGACGCATAGTATACCGGTACTGGACAGTGGACAGTCACTGGACACGTACGGTTCCTGACAGAAAAGGACAGTTTAAGCTGTTCTTTTTAAGGAAAATTAAAAGTAGAATTTGGTATAGTATACTTAGATAAATGAACAAAATTAATTAATATATTTAAATTCTTCTGAGTCTGTCAAAAGGCCAATCAAAAACTACTCAAGCAAGGGCCGGATTTGGCTCACGGGCCGCCACTTGAATAGCCCGGCTATTGTGGCTACTCTGCCTGAACATTTTTGTTCCCCCGGCTCGTGCGCCTATGCTCATGGAGAAGGCTTTTGATATGTGCTAAGAGATGTTATAGCCCCCCCCCCCCCCCTCTCCTCTCTCTCTCGCTCTCTCCCTCTCTCTCTCCTCTCCTCTCTCTCTCTCTCTCTCTCTCTCTCTCTCTCTCTCTCTCTCTCTCTCTCTCTCTCTCTCTCTCTCTCTCTCTCTCTCTCTCTCTCTCTCTCTCTCTCTCTCTCTCTCTCTCTCTCTCTCTCTCTCTCTCTCTCTCTCTCTCTCTCTCTCTCTCTCTCTCTCTCGCTCTCGCTCTCTCTTTTTATCTCTCTCTCATTTCAGTATATTAACGTAATATTTGTAATTTTCTATGATGTAATTGTAATTGTTGTGCTTCTAAACAGTCAATTACAATTACAAATGCAATTACTTTATGATTTTAAAGCTCAATTACAATTACAATTACAATTACTTGTAAATTAAATATACAATTACATTACAATTCAATTACTTGTAAATTAAAATATACAATTACAATTACAATTACAATTACTTGTAAATTAAAATATACAATTACAATTACAATTACCCCAAAAATGTGTAATTAATTTAATTTCAATTAAATTTCAATTACAATTACTCCAAGCCTGGATAGGAGCGTTGTCTGTCTGCCGTTTCAGTATAGGGTAAAACACTCAATTAGAACGCAAAAATCACTAGTTATACTTTTCAGTGAGTTATTACAAGAACACCAGAAATCTCAGAATATGAGTACAGTAATCTGTAGCCTATATAGCATCCAAAGGTTCATGATACTCCGTGTTTTAGGTGGGAGTAAACGGGTCCAGTCAGGGGAAAATAAACTCTACGGTCGCAGTACAATTACTTAAACGCACGTCGCCCAAACCTACGAGTGGTCACTGCTTCAAAAATATGGGCCTGTGAGTACTATTTTTATGTTCTACCTTCATTTTAATTTCAACATCATTTCTGCGACAACAAAAAATCGAAAATGTATCTGGGCTGTACATTTGGCTGACGCTGTATGAATTGTGTGGGTGGAGGCTGGAGCTAGCGGGGTAAACATAATCGGTACAGATGCTCCAGAACAACACCAAGCTTGTCCCTTTGAATTGCAGTGAATCGGACAGACATATACGAACCATGAACACTTCTTTTAATTACACCTCGCCATGTGTGTTTCCAGCTTATGTTTCATCATGCCACCTTTCTTTGCCAACTGCTGAGTGCGTTGTTCTAGGCCCTAGTGTGTTACTTCAGAGGCTTCAGAGTCACTTGGAAGAATGATAGTGCGACTAGGATAATAGAAGCGAATAGTGAGAAAGACAAAACACAATTATAAGCCCAGGTCGCTTATTTAATTGACTTTTTTCTACAATTCCACGACATCGACTGTATGACTTATGATGGTGACAGTGTTATTTAAGAATATTATGGTGTTAATTCTATGATGACGATACTCTTATGATAGTGGTACTTGATGGCTATAGTGACACCTTATCAATGATGATGACAATGTTAAAGTCATGGCTATTGTGTCACTATTAATGATGATGACGATAATGTTACTTATGCTGATATTTAACAAGATGACTTTTACCATACATATGTAGGTAATCAAAAGTGGCAATTCATATTAATTTGTGTGACATCTAATATACTATAGGAGTAGCCGTGTGTCTGTGTGTCTGTCTGTCTGTTTTGGGTAGCCGAAACTGTAAATTCAATTTTGATGAGAGTATTTCCTCAAAAAATCCCAAATAAATCGTAGGTGGTGAGCGGCTGGGTCCCACGTCGATTGAATCATTTTGAAGGGGGGTTTTGGGCAAAATACACTTTTATGAGTATTAGATTACAGGAAAAACTCTGCGGTAATGTCTTGCCGCATTCCACAAACTCAGTAGACTCATGGACTTTTAACGTTTGTGTGCGTGTATGAGTGTGTGTGTTGGAATCACACGGAACACAAAGGGTTGGAATAAACACGGAACGTGGTCTACCCCGAGGCACTTTGACCAGTGACCAACGACAGCAACAACACGATTGGAGTTTGCAATCACATGTTGTCTAATAGATACTACTACTAACAACATCAATACATGGGTCCGAAGGGCCCACAAGCACTTGTGAGTACCTATGGTGACAAAACATGAGGTTGATGTGTGGATGCTTACGGATCTGTCTATCAAAGTACGTATAGGCATCTTGGGGAGGCAAGATGTTAGCGAGGTACAGCAGTTCACTATAAAATGTTGATGATAGAGAGAGGAGGAGAGAGAGGAGAGAGAGAGAGAGAGAGAGAGAGAGAGAGAGAGAGGAGAGAGAGAGAGAGGAGAGAGGAGAGAGAGAGAGAGAGAGAGAGAGAGGGGGGTGTGAAGAGAGAGAGAAGCAGGGGGTGAAGTAGTAAGTTACAAAGAGCAGGAGGAAAGATGATGAAAGATAAATGCGACTGAAACAAGAAAAGGTCGCTGTTCTCCTCTCTCTCTCTCTCCTCTCTCGATCTCTCTCTCTCTCTCTCTCTCTCTTCTCGCTCTTCTCTCTGCTCTCGTCTCTCTCTCTCTCTCTCTCTCATCTCTTCTCCTCTCTCTCTCGCTCTCTCTCTCTCTCTCTCTCGTCTCTCGCTCTCTCTCTCACTCTCTCTCTCCTCTCTCTCTCCCTCCTCTCCTCTTCTCTCTCTCTCTCTCTCTCTCCATCTCTCCTCTCTCGCTCTCTCTTCCTCTCTCTCTCCTCTCTCTCTTCTTCTCTCTCTCCCTCTCTCTCTCTCTCTCTCTCTCTCTCTCTCTCTCTCTCTCTCTCTCTCTCTCTCTCTCTCTCTCTCTCTCCTCTCTCTCTCTCTCTCTCTCTCATCTCTCTCTCTCTCTCTCTCTCCTCCTCTCTCTCCTCTCTCTCTCTCAGCTCTCTCTCTCTCTCTCTCTCTCTCTCTCTTCTCTCCTCTCTCTCTCAATACTGTACTTTTAATTACGCTATTCATTCCTATATTAACTACCAACTATCCCTGACCAGTTTCTTCTTTATAGCGATCCTACTACAAGGCATTGAACACCCTTTGATTAGCTGTCCAGCCTTTCTTTGTTTCGTCTAATACCTTACTGTCTATCACGCCTGCTCTACTACACGATACAAATAAGTGAAATGGTCGTAACATCGAGAAATATAGTGATGGAATTAGGATAGCGATGTCTTTTACCGACTATGTTATTTCACTTCATCGAAAACTAAAGAAATTGTTTAGGCAAGAAGAGGATTTAGACTAGCTGTTTGTAATATTCACTGCTAAATCATGGAATGCAGAATGAAAAAGTTGAATTGACAGATGTGCGGGGGAGAAAATAGTAGTAGTACTGGTAATATTTGTAGTAGTTGTAGTAGTAGTGGAAGTATTTGAATAGTAGAATAGTGGAGGGTAGAAAAATAGTAGTAGTACGTAGTATAGTAGTAGTAGTATAGTAGTAGTAGTAGTAGTAGTAGTAGTAGTAGTAGTAGTAGTAGTAGTAGTAGTAGTAGTAGTAGTAGTAGTAGTAGTAGTAGTAGAAGTAGTAGTAGTAGTAGAAGTAGTGGTAGTAGTAGTAATAGTAGTAGTAGTTGTAGTAGTAGTAGTAGTAGTAGTAGTAGTAATAGTAATAGTAGTAGTAGTAGTAGTAGTAGTAGTAGTAGTAGTAGTATTGTAGTAGTAATAGTAGTAGTAGTAATAGGAGTAGTAATAGTAGTAATAGTAATAGTATAGTAGTAGTATAGTAGTAGTTAGTAAGTAGTAGTATTGTAGAAAGTAATGATAGTAGTAGTAATAGGAGTAGTATAGTATATAGTAATAGTAGTAGTAGTAGTAGTAGTAGTAGTAGTAGTAGTAGTAGTATTGTAGTAGTAATAGTAGTAGTAGTAATAGGAGTAGTAATAGTAGTAATAGTAATAGTAGTAGTAGTAGTAGTAGTAGAGTAGTAGTAGTAGTAGTAGTATTGTAGTAGTAATAGTAGTAGTAGTAATAGGAGTAGTAATAGTAGTAATAGTAATAGTAGTAGTAGAGGGATGAGGTGGAAGAGAAAGATATTTTGGTCATACTCTGCATCATTCTTATTTTCTTTCTTTGCATTATAGAACCCCTTCTATGCCTTCTCCTCCTCCTCCTCCTCCTCTCCCTTTCTCCTCTTTCATCATAGGTTAAAATTTCAATCATCTCTCAGTCGCACACACACACACACACACACACACACAACACACACCACACACACACACACACACACACACAC
>JACEEZ010000230.1:656985-671985 GCA_016584305.1 Chionoecetes opilio
TCAGCGGCCTGCAGGCTGCCTTGGTCCTTCTCCAGGACAGAATGTCTGGCTTGAAGGTAGGCGTGGTCCTTAAGCCCCGTCCACACTACCACTCACCACCGTCGGCGCTTCCCGTCGAACAGTGTTCGTCACTCAAAAGTGGCAGTGTGGACACGATGCCGACGAGCAAAATGTAACCGTCGGCGCTGCCCGCCAATATTCAGCAGGTTTAATATTGGGCGGGCATGCCCGTCACTCACGGGTCAGCGCCGAACACATGCTTCAAGTTATCGGCAGTTTTCACCATCTAAATATTTTTGTATTGCTATGTACCGCATACCATCAGAACCAAGTAAGTCAGCTGATTACGAGTATGTGATCAAAAATTAAATGGGAAAAATAGTTGAGAAATTGCAGCGAGTTGAACACAAAAAAGTGAGAAAAATGTTTATACACTATTTCTTTTTGCTATAATTTTTAGAATACACAAAAAGGTTTTCGTATATTTTTCTTGCTTATGATATGCAGAAATGTGTCATGAAGATGATAGTTGGGACAGTTTTTCTAAACCTCCTGTGGTTATTTCATAATCTCGGCTGAGAGTACACGATATGCAGAAGACATGACCTCTCACTTTGAAATCAGGAAGCGCACTGACCGCCGAGAAAAACCGTTCGTGTGGACACAACATCGGCGCTTGGCAAGCGCCGACGGTGGTGAGTGGTAGTGTGGACGGGGCTTTATCCAGTACATAATACCGGGTCTGGAGAGCGGCGTGCTCATTTTCCATGATGAAGGTCTTGGCGCGGAGGGCCAGGTGTTCCTTCATCAGACTGGCGTGGTCCTCCAGCCCGCCGCAGTGCTCCTCCTCCAGGCCCGCGTATTGCTGCTGCAGGGCGGCGTGTTGCTGCTGCAGGGCCAGGTGCTCTTGCAGCACATCAGCGTGCTGCACGCCCAGCTGCCTCTGCTCGCCGGTGATGGTGTGCAGCGAGGCCGCCAGGGCGCTCACCCGCCCCTGGAGGGCGAGCCTGTCCTCGAGGGCGCTGTGGCTCGTCGCCAACAGCTCCTCTCTCTGCAGGGCGCACCGCACCAGCTGCTGCTTCTCGTCCGCCGCCGCCGCCGACCAGGGCACCGCCGCCAGGCATACACCAAACAACAATAGAAAAATTTTCATTACCTCCGCCAACGAAGTTGGAGAGGTTATGTTTTCACCTCGATCTGTCTGTCTGTCTGTCTGTCTCTGTCTGTCTGTCTGTCTCTGTCTGTCTGTCTGTCTGTCTGTCTGTTAGTGTACAGGATTTCTCAAAAAGTTGCGAATAGATTTGGACCAAACTCGGTATACCAAGTCTATTTGGTATAAGAAGAACTGATTTAATTTTGGATGAAATCTATTGACACTGTTCCATGGCAACCAATTGATGAAATATTCGGCCGGAGGTATGCGCTCATACTGAGTGCATATATATATATATAATATATTATATTATATATATATAATGTATGTAATATATATTTTATATGTATATGTATATATATATGTATATATATATATATATATATATATATATATATATATATATTTTATATATATATATTATATATATATATATATATATATATATATATATATATATATATATATATAATATATATATATATATATATATATATAATATATATATATATATATATATATATATATATATATATATATATATATATATATATACGTATATATGATTAAATATTCGGGCGGAGGTATGCGCTCTACTGAGTATCCCCCCCCCTAGTTTCTAAATTTAATTATAATTCTTTTCATAACTTTTTGGAATTGCAAAAACATACTTTTTTGAGGTTTGCACCGGAAAAAACTTGACATTAGGGAAAGCATCACATACTGAGCGAAACAAATCAAACTTGTCGGAAAATCTTGCAACAGTCATAAACTAAATTTGTTCTCAAGGTATAAAAAAGTAATGGTGTTTTTTGGAAGTGGATGTTTTGAGTCGAGTTCGTGCTTCTTTTTTTTTTGGCCATTGCTCATTTTTTTTTGTAGGTCAAGTGTCGGTGCTTTAAAGATGGTGCGTTTGATTATTATGGTAGATTTTTGGCTCCTTAGAAATATTAAAACAGAAAGATAATGAGTTTTTAGGGTGTGTGTAGATTTTTGAGATTAGTCCAGGCACGTATTAATGTTGTCCATGGTTCAATATTTTTTGGTAGGTTTTAGAAATATTAAAACAGAAAGATAATGTTTTTTTTAGGGTCTGTGTATTTTTAAGGTGAGTCCAGGCTTTTTGAATTTTTTTTTATTGCCATGGTAAATGTTTTTTTTTGGTAGGTCAAGTGTCAGTGCTTTAAAGATGGTGTCAATGCTTTAAAGATGGTGTCAATGCTTTAAAGATGGTGTCAATGCTTTAAAGATGGTGTCAATGCTTTAAAGATGGTGTCAATGCTTTAAAGATGGTGTCAATGCTTTAAAGATGGTGTCAATGCTTTAAAGATGGTGTCAGTGCTTTAAAGATGGTGTCAATGCTTTAAAGATGGTGTCAATGCTTTAAAGATGGTGTCAATGCTTTAAAGATGGTGTCAGTGCTTTAAAGATGGTGTCAATGCTTTAAAGATGGTGTCAATGCTTTAAAGATGGTGTCAATGCTTTAAAGATGGTGTCAATGCTTTAAAGATGGTGTCAATGCTTTAAAGATGGTGGGTGCGAAAGGTCAGGTAAGGTGACGGAGGGAAGCTGTGAGGTATTAGTGACCTTTGCTTGGTCTTAATCTTTCTGTTTTGTGTTAGGTTTATATTTCTCTTTCCTCCTTTCTCTTTTTTTTTCTCTTTCTCGGTTTTAATGTATTTTCTTCTTTATATTTCTCTTTACGTTTTGTTTGTTTGTTTATAATTTGTGTGTTTCTCATTTTCTCTATCTCTAATTCTATGTCTGTATGTCTGTCTGTATGTTTTTCTGTGTCTGTCTGTCTGTCTGTCTGTCTGTCTGTCTGTCTGTCTGTCTGTCTATTTATCTGTGTGTCTGTGTCTGTCCGTATGTTTTTCTGTCTGTCTGTCTGTCTATCTTTCTGTCTGTCTGTCTGTCTGTCTATTTATCTGTGTGTCTGTGTCTGTCTGTATGTTTTTCTGTCTGTCTGTCTGTCTGTCTGTCTGTCTATCTTTCTGTCTGTCTGTCTATTTATCTGTGTGTCTGTGTCTGTCTGTATGTTTTTCTGTCTGTCTGTCTGTCTGTCTTTCTGTCTGTCTGTCTGTCTGTCTGCCTGTCTTTGTCTATCTATCTGTCTGTCTGTCTGTCTGTCTGTCTGTCTGTCTGTCTGTCTGTCTGTCTTTCTGTCTGTCTGTCTATCTATCTATCTCTCTCGTCAGTTTTCACACCGGTTCTATAAAGGTACATTGGTTAAGATAAAATTTAACATTATAGTAATAAAAAAACTGACGCCAGATTCGTGTTCAGCATGACTGGAGCCTCTATGTACCAATTTTTATGAGAATCTGAGATGTGAACATTTTCCACAAAATCTTAAAGTAATCGTCCAGACCATTTCATCATATAGCCATGATCGAGTATATCAACAATATATTGTCACTTTTTGCATCCAGTCATCCGTTTTTAAATGATCCGCATTCAAAATCTGTAAATTCCCCGAGCTCTCAAAACACAACTGGCGACCAGCAGACGACGCACCACGGCTCGGCGACGTCACAGCAGGAAGCCTCCCAGCCCTGCCTTATACAGATACACGGAGACTCTGAGAAAAATATAGTACCTGAAGAATTTTGGGTGTTTCTGATATATTTTTTGTACGATATGGCATATACTTACATCCTGTATGGGTACAGCAAGAAAGCTGTGCCTTTCCCGAGAGCTTAACACCCATTTACAACCTATACGGCGACGATATATGTGTGCAGACGTGTGGAGCGGCGGGGAGCGGCGGGGAGCGGCGGGTAGTAGCGAGGCCACCGAGATGAGAGGGCTCGCTACTACCCGCCGCTCCCCGCCGCTCCCCGCCGCTCCACACGTCTACACACATATATCGTCGCCGTGTGGGTTGTGAATGGGTGCTAAGCTCTCGGGAAAGGCACAGCTTTCTTGCTGCACCCATACAGGATGCAAGTATATGCCATATCGAACAAAAAATATATCAGAAACACCCAAAATTCTTCAAGTACTATATTTTTCTCTGAGTCTCCGTGTATCTGTATCAGGCAGGGCTGGGAGGCTTCCTGCTGTGACGTCGCCAGCAAGTTTCGCGCCACGGCTGGAATGTGGCTGTTGTTTTTCCCGCGCTTTTTACAAAAGTCATGTTTTTAGGGAAATAAGGCGTGAAAATGAATATTTTTTGTGGATTAGGTATTTTGAATGATCATTCAACATAATTATGCAAAGAAAAAATGGGTCTGGACGATTACTTTAAGGGCCCTTGGAATTTTGACAATTTTTAATTTTTTTAATTGCTCAAAAACTATGAGAAGCACACATAACTGCAACAAATAGTAAAGATTAAGGCAGCAAATACCTTTCTTTTGTAATGGTGTAATCATTTTGGAATGTAAGTAATTGAATTTTTTTTATATAATTTTACACAAAACATGAATTTTATCAATAAATATGACAGTTGATGAAATACTGATTACAGCATAGGATAGAAATCATCTAGCATAACAAGTTTGCTTCTATGCATTCCTCTAGGACTAATAGTTAGGCAGTAAAATGGCCACAACGTGTTCGCCTACAAGGTCAGTCAATGTTGTGCAGCCCTCTGGCCGGAAAACCACTTTGGTCACAGATACCTGAAAATGGTCAGAAATTGAATTGTATGTCATTCAATATGCTGACAAGAATATGTTTAAGAAGTCTTTGTCTGATGAACGGTTTGGGAGATAGACACTATATTATCCCTAGCATTATTCTATATCTATCAATCTATCTATATCTATCTATCTATCTATCTATCTATCTATCTATCTATCTATCTATCTATCTATCTATCTATATCTATCTATCTATCTATCCATCTATATCTATCTTCTATCTATCATTATTCTATCTTCTATCAGGAACTACCTCGTGTAGGTCTCACGGCCTTTTGTAGCTTCTTTATTTTCTTATGTTTTTATTATTATTTGTTTTCCTTCTTTATTTTAATTTTTCATTGCAGTTGACCGCACAGGAACACAATCAGTATGGACATGACCTGTGGTTTTAGAACGTAAGATTAATGAAACCAATACGGTATTAAACTAGATCATAGAATTTATGTTTGATTGCCCATAGCATAGCGAACACACAGACAGACAGACAGATACACAGACAGACAGACAGACAGACAGACAGAAGCACACAGACAGACACACAGACAGACACACATACAGACACAGACAGGCTGACAGACAGACAGATACACAGACATACATACATACAGATAGATACACAGACAGACAGACAGACAGACAGACAGAGACACATACAGAGACACACATACAGACAGACAGACAGACAGACAGACAGAAGCACACAGACAGACAGACAGACAGAAGCACACAGACAGACACACATACAGACACACACATACATACAGACAGACATACATACATACAGACAGACATACATACAGACAGACAGATACACAGACAGACATACATACAGACACACATACAGACACACAGACAGACACACAGAGACACAGACACACATACATACATAGACAAACATACATAGAGACATACATACATACATACATACAGAGAGACAAACAGACAGACACTTAATTTTGTATATATAGCTTAATATTAAAAAAAAAACCATTGACGTATTATCATTTTCTATTCTATCATATTTTTATTCGCAATTTTCTTTTAATTCTTTACACATTTCTTCAATTTCTCACTCACTTATTCAAACATTCACTCTTTCTTTCTCTATTTTTTTCTCTCTTTATTCTTTCGGATTATGTTTCTTGTATTCATATTTTCTTGACCAATTTGAATTCACATATCATTTTCTTTTTCCTTTAATTTTAGTTTGTCTGTGTCTGTCTGTCTGTTTGTCTGTTTGTTTTGTTATCTCTCTGTCTGTGTATGTCTGTCTGTGTCTGTATATATGTTTGTCTTGTCTGTCTGTCTGTTTGTCTGTGTCTGTCTGTTTGTCTGTGTCTGTCTGTCTGTGTCTGTCTGTCTGTGTCTGTATATATGTTTGTCTTGTCTGTCTGTCTGTTTGTCTGTGTCTGTCTGTCTGTGTCTGTATATATGTTTGTCTTGTCTGTCTGTCTGTTTGTCTTGTTATCTGTCTGTCTGTTTGTCTTGTTATCTGTCTGTCTGTTTGTCTTGTTATCTGTCTGTCTGTTTGTCTTGTTATCTGTCTGTCTGTGTCTGTCTGTCTGTTTGTCTTGTTATCTGTCTGTCTGTTTGTCTTGTTATCTGTCTGTCTGTGTCTGTCTGTCTGTTTGTCTTGTTATCTGTCTGTCTGTGTCTGTCTGTCTGTTTGTCTTGTTATCTGTCTGTCTTGTCTTGTTATCTGTCTGTCTGTGTCTGTCTGTCTGTTTCTGTCTGTCTGTGTCGTCTGTCTGTTTCTTGTTATCTGTCTGTCTGTTTGTCTTGTTTCTGTCTGTCTGTGTCTGTCTGTTGTTTGTCTTGTTATCTGTCTGTCTGTTTGTCTTGTTTCTGTCTGTCTGTGTCTGTCTGTTGTTTGTCTGTATCTGTCTGTCTGTTGTCTTGTTATCTGTCTGTCTGTGTCTGTCTGTCTGTTTGTCTTGTTATCTGTCTGTCTGGTTTGTCTTGTTATCTGTCTGTCTGTGTCTGTCTGTGTCTGTTTGTCTTGTTATGTTGTTGTCTGTTGTCTGGTCTGTTTATGTTGTCTTGTTGTTTTTTTGTCTGTTTCTGTCGTCTGGTCTGTCTGTCTGTCTTGTATATTTTGTCTTGTTGTCTGTCTGTTTGTCTTGTTATCTGTCTGTCTGTGTCTGTCTGTCTGTGTCTGTATATATGTTTGTCTTGTATCTGTCTGTCTGTTTGTCTTGTTATCTGTCTGTCTGTGTCTGTCTGTCTGTGTCTGTATATATGTTTGTCTTGTCTGTCTGTCTGTTTGTCTTGTTATCTGTCTGTCTGTGTCTGTCTGTCTGTGTCTGTATATATGTTTGTCTTGTCTGTCTGTCTGTTTGTCTTGTTATCTGTCTGTCTGTGTATGTCTGTCTGTGTCTGTATATATGTTTGTCTTGTCTGTCTGTCTGTTTGTCTTGTTATCTGTCTGTCTGTGTCTGTCTGTCTGTGTCTGATATATGTTTGTCTTGTCTGTCTGTCTGTTTGTCTTGTTATCTGTCTGTCTGTGTCTGTCTGTCTGTGTCTGTATATATGTTTGTCTTTGTCTGTCTGTTGTTTTGCTCTTGTTATCTGTCTGTCTGTGTATGTCTGTCTGTGTCTGTATATATGTTTGTCTTGTCTGTCTGTCTGTTTGTCTTGTTATCTGTCTGTCTGTGTCTGTCTGTCTGTGTCTGTATATATGTTTGTCTTGTCTGTCTGTCTGTTTGTCTTGTTATCTGTCTGTCTGTGTCTGTCTGTCTGTGTCTGTATATATGTTTGTCTTGTCTGTTTGTCTGTTTGTCTTGTTATCTGTCTGTCTGTGTCTGTCTGTCTGTCTGTGTCTGTATATATGTTTGTCTTGTCTGTCTGTCTGTTTGTCTTGTTATCTGTCTGTCTGTGTCTTGTCTGTCTGTGTCTGTATATAGTTTGTCTGTCTGTCTGTCTGTTGTCTTGTATCTGTCTGTCTGTGTATGTCTGTCTGTGTCTGTATATATGTTTGTCTTGTCTGTCTGTCTGTTTGTCTTGTTATCTGTCTGTCTGTGTATGTCTGTCTGTGTCTGTATATATGTTTGTCTTGTCTGTGTCTGTTTGTCTTGCTATCTGCCTGTCTGTGTATGTCTGTCTGTGTCTGTATATATGTTTGTCTTGTCTGTCTGTCTGTTTGTCTTGTTATCTGTCTGTCTGTGTATGTCTGTCTGTGTCTGTATATATGTTTGTCTTGTCTGTCTGTCTGTTTGTCTTGTTATCTGTGTCTGTCTGTGTCTGTCTGTGTCTGTGTATATATTGTTTGTCTGTCTGTTCTGTCTGTTTGTCTTCGTATCTGTCTGTCTGTCTTACTGTCTGTCTGTGCTGCTATTATGTTTGTCTTGTCTGTCTGTTCTGTTTGTCTTGTTTCTGTCTGTCTTGATGTCTGTCTGTTGTCTGTATTATATTGTCTGTCTGCTGTCTGTCTCTGTCTGTCTCTGTCCTTTCGTAGTCTCCTGTCTGTCTGTCTGTCTGTTGTCTGTATCTATGTTTCTGTTCTCTCTGTCTGTCTGTCTGTCTTCTACTTCTTCGTTTCTCTGTCTGTTTTGTCTGTCTGTGTCTGTATATCATGTCTGTCTGTCTGTCTGTCTCTGTCTGTTCTGTCTTGTTATCTGTGCTGTCTGTGTCTGTCTGTCTTATGTCTAGTTCTATCTTTTCTGTCTGCTCTGTCTGTTTCTGTGCTGTTTTCTTCTGTCTGTCTCTGTCTGTGTTCTTTCTGCTGTTTGCTTCTCTTGTCGTCGTTTCTCTGTTTGTCTCTGTCTTTCTCTCTGTCTGTCTGTCTGTACTGCCTTCTCTCTTCCTTCTGTCTCTCTGCTGCTTTGTCTTCTCTGTCTTCTTTCTGTCTCTCCTCTTCTTCTTCTTCTGTCTTTCTTCTGTCTTCTCTCGTCTCTCTTCTTCTCTCCCTCTATCTTCTGTCTTTTCTCTTCTTCTCTTTCTCTCTCTCTTCTTTTCTGCTATCCTGGCGGCAGTGGCCGTAGCGGACTGGAATTTGCGGATAAAGCGCAAGTAATTGTGCCATCTTGAGATGTACAACAGGGAGGAGAGGAGGAGGTGGAGGAGGAGGATGGAGGATGGAGGATAGAGAGAAGAGAGGGATGAGAGGAGAGAGAAGAAAGGAGAGAGAAGAGAGAGAGAGAGAGAGAGGAGAGAGAGAGAGAGAGAGAGAGAGAGAGAAGAGAGAGAGAGATGAGAAGGATGGAGGAGGAAGGATAGCTAAAGTCACTACTATTTGGACCTGTCATCTGATAGCTTCTCTCTCTCTCTCCTCTCTCTCTCTCTCTCTCTCTCTCCTCTCTCTCTCTCTCTCTCTCTCTCTCTCTCTCTCTCTCTCTCTCCCCTCTCTCTCTCTCTCTCTCTCTCTCCTCTCTCTCTCTCTCTCTCTCTTACTCTTTCTGTTATTTTTCATATATATATTTTTTTATAGAACTACGTACCATCATCACCCATACCTCCTCCTCCCTCCTCCTCCTCCTCCTCCTCCTCCTCCTCCTCCTCCTCTCCTCCCTCCTCCTCCTCCCTCCTCCTCCTCCTCCTCCTCAACATTCCCCATCACGTTCTCCTAACAAGCAGTTCCTCCTTACTAGCACGTTCCCTTAACTCTCTAACCACGAGGAGACCACTGTGTTCTAAACTATGTAACCGGTAACTGTCTTCTCGTGATGAAAGGAGAAAAACTGGCAAATATATACAATTATAACTATTATTTCTGCTATTTTTACTGTCTTCTCGTGATAAAAGAAGAAAAAAAGGGAAATATATACTATTATAACTACTATTTCTACTGTTTTTACTGTCTTCCTCGTGATAAAAGAAGAAAAAAAGGCAAATATATACTATTATAACTACTATTTCTACTATTCTACTGTCTTCTCGTAATAAAAGAAGAAAAAAGGCAAATATATACCATTGTAACTATTATTTCTACTATTTTTACTGTCTTCTCGTGATGAAAGAAGAAAAAAAAAGAAATATATTAAAATGAAGAGTAAATATTTTTAACCCCTTCACGCCCAGATCTTTCCTTGGCTATATAAAATCTTCTGTTGTTAGCCATAAAATTACGAAAAGTGACTGAATATACCAAATGAACTAGTCGACAAGGATTCTAAACAGGTCATATCTATAAAATATTGCTTATATTGACTACAACTCGTATAATGATGCCCAAATTACAATGGAGATTACGTTCTGGGTTTCAAGGGGTTAATGAAAATGTATTCGTTATAAAAAGTGAAAATAAGGCAAATATATTAGAATGAATAGAAAATATGTTAAATGAAAATAAACTCGTGATAAAAAGGAGAAAAAAGACTTATTACTGACTTGAATTTGATTTGATATTTATCTGATTATTTTAAAACTTGTATTTGAATGAAGAGAAAATAAGTATAATGAAAATGTTCTCGTGCTCAAAGAAGAAAATAAGGCAAATCTATACCATTATAACTACTATCTCTACTATTTTTACTACACATTTATTTTAATTTTAATACATTTGCCTTTTTTCTCTTCTATTTAGCGACAATTTCCTTTTTTCTCTGAGTTTTATTGATGGAAATTTCAAACTTAACCTTATTTGTTTTTTTCTCTCATGAATAAATAGAAAATTAGTATTATAAAAATTGTATAATGAATACTTAAGTCTCACTCTTTATTGCGTATTTTCTCTTATGGCAACTGTGAAAAAGTGTCACTTTTATTTCATTTATAAGCTTAAAGTAATCGTCCAGACCCATTTTTTCTTTGCGTAATTATGTTGAATGTTCATTCAAAATACCTAATCTACAAAAAATAAATAATTTCCACGCCTTATTTCCCTAAAAACATGACTTTTGTAAAAAGCGCGGGAAAAACATCAGCCCCATTTCAGCCGTGGCGGGAAACATGCTGGTGACGTCACTTCAGGCAGCCTCCCAGTCCGGCGCTCATACAAATACACGGAGACTCAGAAAAAAATATAGTACTTGAAACATTTTAGGTGTTTCTGAAATATTATTTTTGCGATATGGCATATACTTGCATCCTTCATGGGTGCAGCAAGAAAGCTGTGCCTTTCCAGAGAGCTTAGCACCCATTTCCGACCTATTTGGCCAGGTTATGTGTGTGCAGCGCCGGTAAGAGGCGGGTGAGAGCCGCGCGGCAAGACAATGTGCTTCACACAGCGCGACTCTCGCCCGCCTCTCACCGGCGCTGCACACACATAACCAGGCCAAATAGGTCGGAAATGGGTGCTAAGCTCTCTGGAAAGGCACAACTTTCTTGCTGCACCCATGAAGGATGCAAGTATATGCCATATCGCAAAAATAATATATCAGAAACACCCAAAATTCTTCAAGTACTATGTTTTGTTCCGAGTCTCCGTGTATCTGTATCAGGCAGGGCTGGGAGGCTACCTGCTGTGACGTCACCGAGCCGTGGTCCGTCGTCTGCTGGTCGTCAGTTGTGTTTTGAGAGCTCGGGGAATTTACAGATTTTGAATGCGGATCATTTAAAAACGGGTGACTGGATGCAAAAAGTGACAACATATTGTTGATATACTCGATCATGGCTATATTTTGACTGCATTAAATCAGGAATGATGAAATGGTTTTGACGATTACTTTAAGTTTTAAGCCATGAATATTTCTAATTGTTTTTATTTTTCAACATTTAGATTTATAAGGAAAATAATTTAGGGTTTTCTTTAGTATAACAACTGTGAAAAAGTGACATTTTTTTATTATTGTATTTATAATGAGATAGTTTCAACCTTTTATTTGTTTCTTCTATTGTTATTTCTCAGCATTTAGGTTTATAAGGGAAATAATATAGGTTTTTCTTTTCATTTTTCTATTTTTTTCGGCGCATTTCTATGTTTAATGAAAATAATAAAACCTTTTCTTTTCTTTTTCTCAATTTTCTCGTTTTTTCAGCATTTAGATTTATAAGGAAAATATTTTAAGGTTTTCTTTACACCGTATATATTTTCGATCTGTTTTATAGGGTTAAGTAAAATAGTTTAAGCTTTTTTAGATTTTTATTTGTGATATTTTTACGAACTTTTTATATGATTAAAAAAAATATAGGCTTTTCCTCTTTTTTCATATTTTCTCATTGTTTTTCTAAATGCTTAAAGAACGATATTGTATGGCAAGGATCGTCTTTTCATATATTTTCGTACGGACATTCAACACGTCCAATTTTTCACTTCGTTCTCTATAAGGGAAGCAATTTTCATACCTTGTTTCATCCTTAAGTTATATGACAGCTGAACGAAGTCATGTGAAGAAAAAACACTGAGAATAAAGCGCATTTACTTTTTATCGTCGACTATAAAGTGTTGGGAGAAATTTGCCGCCATTTAAAGAACAATGTAGGAATATTTATGTCCATTGGAGAGAGAGAGAGAGAAGAGAGAGAGAGAAGAGAGAGAGAGAGAGAGAGAGAGAGGAGAGAGAAGAGAGAGAGAGAGAGAGAGAGAGAGAGAGAGAGAGAGAGAGAGAGAAGAGAGAGAGAGAGAGAGAGAGAGAGAGAGAGAGAGAGAGAGAGAGAGAGAGAATATTTATGGTTAATAATGTGTCAGTAATATTAGAAAACTACTTTTTGATAACATTTGCTGTTGTAAAGTTGCCATTGTTATGTTTGGGTGCTCCCGTACACACACACACACACACACAACACACACAACACACACACACACACACACACACACTACACACACACACACACACACACATCACACACCACAACACACACACACACACACACACACACCCACACACACACATACACACACTACACACACACACACATACATACTCACACACACCACACGCACACGCACACGCACACCAACACACACACACACACAACACACGCACACCACACACACACACACACCACACACACACACACACACACACACCACACAACACACACACACACACACACACCACACACACACAACACACACAACACAACACACACACACACACACACACACACACACACAACACACAATAAACATCAAACCCAACATTTCATCTGAATGGAAGATATGAATTATGACCGAATAAAATTTAACTCACACACACTCGTAGTATTTAAAAGCAAAGAAAATATTTTATCGTTGGTATTATTATTATCATTATTATTATTATTATTATTATTATTATTATTATTATTATTATCATTATTATTATTATTATTATTATCATTACTACTACTACCTCTTTTGCTGTTTCTTTCTTATGATATCATTAGCAAATTTCTTTTCAGTTTCCGTACCATCTCAATACAACCTTTTTAATGCTCTGAACTGCGTCTTCTGAATTTCTGATCTAAACCAAAGTCTTAATGCTCATGTTAATTCAGCTCTCTTAGGTAAGCTCTCTTAGGTAAGCTCTCTTAGGTAAGCTCTCTTAGGTAAGCTCTCTTAGGTAAGCTCTCTTAGGTAAGCTCTCTTAGGTAAGCTCTCTTAGGTAAGCTCTCTTAGGTAAGCTCTCTTAGGTAAGCTCTCTTAGGTAAGCTTGACTAATGTAGCTCTCTTTACTCTCTCTCATTGCCTTCCTTCCTTAATCCAATCCATTACTCAATCTTTAACCCACTCCCTCAGTCCTTCATTCTCTCCTTCATCACTCCTTCGACCACTCCTTCACTCCCTTCTTCACTCCTTCAACCACTCCTTCACTCCTTCACTCCCTTCATTCTCTCCTTCACTCCTTCGACCACTCCTTCACTCCCTTCTTCACTCCTTCGACCACTCCTTCACTCCCTTCTTCACTCCTTCGACCACTCCTTCACTCCCTTCATTCTCTCCTTCACTCCTTCGACCACTCCTTCACTCCCTTCATTCTCTCCTTCACTCCTTCGACCACTCCTTCACTCCCTCACTCTCTTCACTCCTTCACTCCCTTCTTCACTCCCTCTATACCCAATCCCTTTACCCTCCCTTTTACCCTGCCTTTACCCTGCCTTTACCCTGCCTTTACCCTGCCTTTACCCTGCCTTTACCCTGCCTTTACCCTGCCTTTACCCTGCCTTTACCCTGCCTTTACCCTCCCTTTACCCTGCCTTTACCCTGCCTTTACCCTCCCTTTACCCTGCCTTTACCCTGCCTTTACCCTCCCTTTACCCTGCCTTTACCCTGCCTTTACCCTGCCTTTACCCTGCCTTTACCCTGCCTTTACCCTGCCTTTACTCTGCCTTTACCCTGCCTTTACCCTGCCTTTACCCTCCCTTTACCCTGCCTTTACCCTGCCTTTACCCTGCCTTTACCCTGCCTTTACCCACCCGTTACCCTGCCTTTACCCTGCCTTTACCCTGCCTTTACCCTGCCTTTACCCTGCCTTTACCCTGCCTTTACTCTGCCTTTACCCTGCCTTTACCCTGCCTTTACCCTGCCTTTACCCTCCCTTTACCTGCCTTTACCCTGCCTTTACCCTCCCTTTACCCTGCCTTTACCCTGCCTTTACCCTGCCTTTACCCTGCCTTTACCCTGCCTTTACCCTGCCTTTACCCTCCCTTTACCCTGCCTTTACCCTGCCTTTACCCTGCCTTTACCCTGCCTTTACCCTGCCTTTACCCTGCCTTTACCCTGCCTTTACCCTGCCTTTACCCTCCCTTTACCCTGCCTTTACCCTGCCTTTACCCTCCCTTTACCCTGCCTTTACCCTGCCTTTACCCTGCCTTTACCCTGCCTTTACCCTGCCTTTACCCTCCCTTTACCCTGCCTTTACCCTGCCTTTACCCTCCCTTTACCCTGCCTTTACCCCTGCCTTTACCCTCCCTTTACCCTGCCTTTACCCTGCCTTTACCCTGCCTTTACTCTGCCTTTACTCTGCCTTTACCCTGCCTTTACCCTGCCTTTACCCACCCGTTACCCTGCCTTTACCCTGCCTTTACCACCCGTTACCCTGCCTTTACCTGCCTTTACCCTGCCTTTACCCTGCCTTTACCCTCCCTTTACCCTGCCTTTACCCTGCCTTTACCTGCCTTTACCCTGCCTTTACCCTGCCTTTACCCTGCCTTTACCCTGCCTTTTACCCTGCCTTTACCCTCCCTTTACCCTGCCTTTACCCTGCCTTTACCCTCCCTTTACCCTGCCTTTACCCTGCCTTTACCCTGCCTTTACCCTGCCTTTACCCTGCCTTTACCCTGCCTTTACCCTCCCTTTACCCTGCCTTTTACCCTGCCTTTACCCTCCCTTTACCCTGC
>JACEEZ010000230.1:684485-717274 GCA_016584305.1 Chionoecetes opilio
CCAACTTTTTGCTTCCTGGTATTGGAGGCACAAAGAGGCGGCGCATTGTCGGAGAGAGAGAGAGAGAGAGAGAGAGAGAGAGAGAGAGAGAGAGAGAGAGAGAGAGAGAGAGAGAGAGAGAGAGAGAGAGAGAGAGAGAGAGAGAGAGAGAGAGAGAGAGAGAATAAAAAAAGAGAAAGAGAAAGAGAGAGAGATGGTTTGCCTCTCTCTGATGAATGAGACATGGACACCCAATTACGAAGGCGCGTTAATAATGTACGGAGCAATCTGATAACTGCTTACAAATGCACCAAGAAACTGAGCCTCTCCCTTCCCTCCCTTCCCTCCCTTCCCTCCCTTCCCTCCCTTTCCCCTTCCATTCCTACACCCCCTTCACTTACCCCTTCCTATCCCTCTTCCCCCTTCCCTCCCTTCCCCCTTCCATTCCTACACCCCCTTCTCACCTCCTTTCCTCTCCTCCTTCCCTTCTCTACCCTTCTCATTTCCCCCCTTCTCCTCCCCTTCCCTTCTTTACCCTTCCATTCCTACGCCTTTCCCCTTCCCCCCTTCCTTCCTTTACCCATCCATTCCTTCCCCCCTTTTCCTCCCATTCCTCTTTCCCCCCCCCTTTACTCTTCCTTTCCTTCCCACCCTTCCCCCATTACCCTCCCTTTCCTTCCCCCTTCCCACATTTACCCTCCCATCTCTACACCCCCCTTCCACCTTATCCCTCCTCCCTCCCCCCCCAATGGACCTTCTCAAAGAGTGATGTTTACACTACCTGCAAACAGATAAAGATGAATGCAGGAGCGCCGGGGGTCGAACCAACGTGCGGCACTTTTACAGATGTATCGACTTATTTGGGAAAGGGTTCTGCGACGGCTTAATGCGCCAATCAGGGCTCGGATTACAGAGGGATAAAGCTACTCACAATACTGTACCGACGAGACGCTAATGAGGGGATGGTCCTACCTTTCGCTACAGACAGGTAAAGAGCATTGGCAGGTGGTGGTGGTGGTGGTGAGTGGTGGTGGTGGTGTGGTGTGTGGTGTGGTGTGGTGTGGTGTGGTGTGGTGTGGTGTGGTGTGGTGTGGTGTGGTGTGGTGGGGTGGTGGTGGTGGGGTGGGGTGTGTTGGGGGTGGTGGTGGTGGTGAGTGGTGGTGTGTGGTGGGGGTGAGTGGTGTGGTGTGGTGTGGTGTGGTGAGTGGTAGTGGTGGTGGTGTGTGGTGAGTGGTGTGGTGTGGTGGTGGTGAGTGGGTAATTTTATTGTTCGCGTGTTTCATTTTTTTAATTCGGATTTTTGTCGTATGTTTTATGTGGGTAACTATTTTTTCTCCAATTTGATTTTTGGATGGAAGGGTTTTGCTCATATTTTCTATCTTTTTTTCATGCGGTGGTGGATCATTTTAGTGTTCGCGTGTTTATAATATTTTTAATTCGGATTTTTTCAGATGTACAGTATAGGTGTTCTAATAATTTTTGCTCGTAGTTTTTTTTTTATGGAAAGTTTTGTTTACTAATTTTTTTTCATTCTTTATATAATTATTTTTTCTATATATTTTTGTGCTTTTTTTTTTTATTTATTTTGTCTTTCCGTCTTTTTTATATTATGATTATTTATTTTTTGTCTTTTTTCAACATCATCATCATCATCATCATCATATTCTTCCTCCTCTTTCTTTTTGTCCTCATCCTTCCTCTCTTTGTCTTCCTCCTCCTTCTTCTTGTCCTCATCCTTCCTCTCTTTGTCTTCCTCCTCCTCCTCCTCCTCCTCCTCCTCCTCCTCCTCCTCCTCCTCCTCCTCCTCCTCCTCCTCCTCCTCCTCCTCCTCGCCTCTAATACTATCCTCGTGGTCTGCATAATATACATCTTTCTTTTTGTTTTTCTCGTTTTCCTCCTCCTTCTTCCTCTTCCTCTCTTCTTCTCTTCCTTTTTTTTCTGCCTCTCATTCGCTGATGCCTTCAGCTTCCTCCTCCTCCTCCTCCTCCTCCTCCTCCTCCTCCTCCTCCTCCTCCTCCTCCTCCTCCTCCTAATCTTCTGTTTAAAGGCACATGAAAATATAATTGGTCATGAACTCAGAGAATATTATCATCATTATTATTTATTATTATTATTATTATTATTATTACAATCATTTTTACTTTTATTGCCTTTATTATCATTATTATTTCTTTACTTCCAGGAGAGGTATGGACTACTGAAAGCTGCTATGGTAAGTACCCAGTAGTAGTAGTAATATAAGTAACAACGCCTATTATCATTGTTAATATTACCGCGATGGGTGATAGGGTTGTTAGGGACGCCGCCTTGAACTAATCACAAAAACAATAGAAACATATAAGAAAATAAAAGACGATAAAAGATAATAGAAAAACAAATGTAAGAAAATTATAGATAAGAATAAAAAATCGAAATCGAAAATAGAGACCCAAATTGTTGTTTTTTAAAGAAAATATAAAGAAAATAAAAGACGATAAAAAATAATAGAAAAAAAATGTATGAAATAATAAATAAGAAAATAAAATAGAAATATAAAATCGAAGAACCCAAATTGTTACGTTTTTTAAAGAAAATCTGAAGAAAAGAAAATCAATTCGTGTTTGGGTAACTTTAACGAACCATACACACCTATATTTAAACTCACAACGCATTCAAAGTCATCTAAAGGTGTCTAAAGCGAGATCAAATACAGCTTCTTTTGTGTAAGTGTCAATGTAAACGAGTGACATTCAAGGGAGTCATCCAGTGAGGCCAAAATCATAATTATCATAATGTTACAATTCGAGAGAAGTAAAGCGCCATTATGAAATCCCTTGATTATCCATTGTTTATATCGAGGTTATCAATGGATCTAAAGTAATGGATCTGAAGTAATGGATCTGAAGTAATGGATCTGAAGTAATGGATCTGAAGTAATGGATCTGAAGTAATGGATCTGAAGTAATGGATCTGAAGTAATGGATCTGAAGTAATGGATCTGAAGTAATGGATCTGAAGTAATGGATCTGAAGTAATGGATCTGAAGTAATGGATCTGAAGTAATGGATTTTAACTCAATGGATTTTTATGTAATGGATCTGAAATAATGGATTTAAAGGAAGTAATCAACGGATATGAAGAATTTTTGACATCATTTCTACAACTTTTAACAAGAACGAAATCACATTATAAAAGGTATGTACTTATTCTACTGTTTTTTTCTATTGTTTTATAATATATTTGGTGTTCAGAACTTATCATATATTATAAATCACCTTTAGCTGATAGGCTGGTTTGTCAATGGGTCACTGATTGTGTTGTTAGATCTTTGCTTTAACACTTTAACACTTTATTATGCTTGCCTTTTAACCTCTTCAAACCCAGATCTTTCCTGTGCTATAAAAAATCGTTTGTTGTTAGCCATAAAATTATAAAAAGTAACTGAACATACCAAATTAGCTAGTCAACAAGGATATTAAACAGGTCATATCTATAAAATATTGCTTATATTAATTAAAATCGTCTATAGGTACCCAAATTACAATGAAAATAACGTTCTGGGTGTGAAGGGTTAACAGTAAACATAATAATGTTGATGTTTACCGTTGATGTATATATATTTTTTTAGCAATGAGGCTCATCTGTTGAATTATTTTCCCCCTATAGTCTATTTTTTTCATTATGGTCAAAATGCAGTAAGGAAGCCACGCCCCCTGCCTGCCCTTCTATTCTACGGGGCAGTTGATTGGTGCATTCCTCGTATCATCATTACCAATCACAATATCTTCACTACTTAACAGCGCGTGACCACTGGACAGCAATCTTCACTACAGAGGGTGACAAAATCAAAAATCCCTTTGTAGTGAAGATTGCTCTGTCCAGTGGTCACGCGCTGTTAAGTAGTGAAGATATTGTGATTGGTGGTGATGATATGAGGAATGCACCAATCAGCTGCCCCGTAGAATAGAAGGGGAGGCAGGGGGCGTGGCTTCCTTACTGCATTTTAACCATAATAAAGAAAATAGACTATAGTAATATGTTACGTATATAATCTATGATACTTTTCGAAAAACTTTGCACATTGAAAAAAAATGCAATTTCATTAAGAATTACTAAAAAAACTAATAATTCCTTATACATTTATCACACTTTTTCGTTTATTACTTAACTATCACAAAATACAAAAGGATAAATGCCAAACACAGCAGACGTTTATGCCAGAAAGTTGAGCTAAAATCATAAACTTATGAATGGAATCTTTGACAATAAAAACTAAATATCAATAAAATGGGAAACAAATGACGTAATATCACCCATAGAAAAAAAAACAGAAAAAAAATCTATGAACTCGTACTAATAATAAAAAATAGACTAAAATAATATAAAATGGGAATTCACGTTTGTCATAATTTCTAAAAATAATAAAGTTTCATTAAATATAAATAATCGGAATATCTTAGAAGGTGCACAACATAACTATTAACGACTTAAATCACTATCAGAAAATTAGCCATTCATAAATTAGTGATACACGTTAGTCAAATATAAAAAAAAAAAGTTTCATTACATCTAAATAATCAAAGTAATGAAGAAGGTTTCACTACATTACAAAAGAAAACATAAATAGAATCATAGTCAACAAATTAGCCATTCATAAATTAGTGATACACGTCATATCTCGATTAAAACTTTCATTACATCTGAATATTGAAATAGTTTAGAAGCTTTCTCTAGATAAAAAAAAAGAAAATATGTTTAGAATCATTAATTTATCAACAAATTAGCTATACATAAATTAATGATACACGTTTGTCATACGTAAAAAAAAAAGTAATTAAGTTTCATTACATCTAAATAATCGGAATATTTTAGAAGGTTTCCCAACAATAAGAAAGAAAACATGAATATAACCATAGTCAACAAATTAGCCATTCATAAATTAATGATACACGTCATATCTCGATTAAAAGTTTCATTACATCTAAATCATCGGAATAGTTTAGAAGGTTTCTCTAGATAAAAAAAAAACCATGAATATAACCATTGAGAGCAAATTAGCCATTCATAAATAATAAGAAATTAGTTATACAAGTTACTCATATCTCGATGAATAATTTGTGTGGTGAACATTTACAAGTCAGGCTCGGCAGGCAGGCAGGCAGACAGGGGATGTTGGCGCTGAGGTACCTAATGAGTGTGTGCAAGGGAGGAGATAAGGGAAGGAGGGAGGGAAGGAGGGGGGAGGGAGGGATGGAAGGAGAGAAGGAGGGAGGGAAGGAGAGGAGGGAGGGATGGAAGGAGAGAAGGAGGGAGGGAAGGAGAGGAGGGCGGATGGAAGGAGAGAAGGAGGGAGGGAAGGAGAGGAGGGAAGGAGGGAAGGAGAGGAGGGAGGGATGGGAAGGAGAGAAGGAGGGAGGAGGAGAGGAGGGAAGGAGGGGAAAGGGGAGAAGAGGGAGGGAAGAGTGAGGGAAGAGTGAAGGAAGTAAGGAGGGAAGGGAAGAGAGATGAGGGAGGGAAGGAGGGAGGATGGAAGGAAGAGGGAGGTAAGGGAAGAAGAGAAGGAGGGAGGGAAGGAGGGGGAGGGATGGAAGGAAGGAGGGAGGTAAGGAAGGGAGGAAGGGAAGGGAAGGGAGGGGAAGGGAAGGGAAGGGGTACAGAAGCTCCGGTGTTCTGATGTTATCGTCGCAGCTAAGTTCTGAGCGTTCATGTTCCCTTCTTGTGTTCCGCTTGAATAACTTTCGTTCTCTGTTCGCCACCTGCATTTGCCTCCTCCTCCTCCTCCTCCTCCTCCTCCTCCTCCTCCTCCTCCTCCTCCTCCTCCTCCTCCTCCTCCTCCCTCCTTCTCATGGCTATTAAAATTCAATTCCGATAAATGTAAAGTAATGCATATAGGCAACGATAACCTCAAATATAACTATCAAATGCAAAATAAATCGTTAACTGAAGTACAGCAGGAAAAGGATTTAGGTGTCATCATCAGTAATGATCTGAAAACCAGTTCGCATTGCCTAGCTGCCAGTAAAAAGGCGAATATGATGTTGGGCTTTATTAAACGCAACTTTGAACACGAAACTCCGAAAGTAATGACACAATTATACACGTCCTTGGTTAGGCCACACTTGGAATATGCCGTACAATTCTGGTCGCCCTGTTGCGTAAAAGACCAAGCCAAATTGGAATCAGTGCAAAGAAGAGCAACCAAACAAATTCCATCTCTGCGAAATTCATCTTAGGAAGAGAGACTGCGGAAACTTAATATGTTTTCCTTAAAGGATCGTAGAATCCGTGGGGACTTGATAGAAACCTTTAAGATCCTAAAAGAATTTGATGTCATTAATCAAGAGAACCTATTCGGGCTTTCAACTCAAGTGACAACAAGAAATAATAGTTTAAAACTAAACGGTCAACGTTGCATCACTGACCTCCGTAAAAATTATTTCAATGTGAGAGTCGTTGATCGATGGAACAAGTTACCAGCAAATGTTGTCGAATCCAGCACAATAACTACATTTAAAAACAGACTTGACGCGCACTGTAAAGTAAATGGGTATTGATAGTGCGAATTCATATTTAGTCTCCCGGATCGATTAGTTGTAGTGGTAGTGGTAGTTGTAGTTAGCATATTTCATATCCTATCATTCTGCACTATGAAACTTCCATGTTCCTATCCTCTTTAGGGATATGGTATCATTTTCCAACTGTTTTCTTACAAGTAGTTGATAGTTAGTAGTATGTAGTTCAGCAGATACCCTCGCTATGGACCAATAGGTCTCCTGGTGTCTGTTATTCCCATGTAATCCTATGTAATCCTCCTCCTCCTCCTCCTCCTCCCTCCTCCTCCTCCTCCTCCTCCTCCTCCTCCTCTCCTCCTCCTCCTCCTCCTCCTCCTCCTCCTCCTGTTTCTGCTGATAAGAGTTTAAGTACTGTTTGCAAACCGGTAATTTTTGCTTCCTGTTCCTCTTAACTTTTTTTTTTTGCGTGTGTGTGTGTGTGTGTGTGTGTGCGTGTGTGTGTGTGTGTGTGTGTGTGTGTGTGTGTGTGTGTGTGTGTGTGTGCGTGTGTGTGTGTGTGCGTGTGCGTGTGCGTGTGTGTGTTAGTTTCAAGCGTTGTGCTGACTTAACACACATGTAATTACCTATTAAAAGTATGCATAAACATTTTTCTTTTCTATTCCATTTCTCCGCAATTTATTTTGATGGACTTTCCAACGCATTCCTGAGCTATACAAAAAAAAATCATCTTCTGTTTAATATCCTTCTTTTTGTGTGTGTGTCATTTAATCGTCTAAGAATCACATGTTTCTGTCCAAAGCCATACATATTCCTCCCTCCCTCCCTCCCTCCCTCCCCCCTCCCTCCCTCCCTCCCTCCCTCCCTCCCTCCCTCCCTTCCTCCCTCTCTTCCTCTAACAATCCCTTCAAATCACACTGTCCATCTCATTCAATTAATAACATTTTCTCATTCTTCTCTCATCAAATGTCACTATGAAGACCATTTGTCATGTCTCCTCCCTCCTTTCCTCCCTCCTTCCCTCCTACCCTCTCCCCCTTCCCTCCCTCTTCTCTCCCTTCCCTTCCCTCCTACCCTCTCCCCTTTCCCTCCATTCCTCCCTCTCCCTCTTCCCTCTCTCTTCCTCTTCTCTCCCTCTTATATACTCCCTCCTACCTTATCTTCCCCTTCTTCTCTCCTTCTTCCTTCCCTCTTTCTTCTCCTCTCTCTCTTATATGCTCCCCTCTTTTCTCCCTCTTCCCTCCATCTCTCCCTCTTCTCTCCCTCCTTCTCTCCCTCTTCCCTCCATCCCTCCTTCTTCTCTCCCTCCTTCCATCCCTCTTCCCTCCATCCCTCCATACCTCCCTCCTTCTCTCCCTCCCTCCCTTCTTCTCTCCCTCTTCCTTCCATCCCTCTTCCCTCCATCCCTCCATACGTCCCTTCTTCTCTCCTTCTCTCCCTTCCTTCCTCCCTCCCTCCCTCCTTCTCTCCTTCTCTCCCTTCCTTCCTCCCTCCCTCCTCCTTCTCTCCTTCTCTCCCTTCCTTCCTCCCTCCCTCCCTACTTCTCTCCTTCTCTCCCTTCCTTCCTCCTCCCTCCACTAGCTTCTCTTCTCTCGTCCCTTCCTTCCTCCCTCCCTCCCTACTTCTCTCCTTCTCTCCCTTCCTTCCTCCCTCCCTCCCTACTTCCCTCCTTCTCTCCCTCCCTCCAGGTATTCTAAGTCTCTAATGAACAAGACCAACATTCGCAGCTCACTATGTAACACGCAAGAGATTACGCGTCTACTTTTCTTCCTTTCTTTAGTAAACAAATGAAATAGTCGGTGGTGACACGTCTCTCTGGGAACCTTAATTGAACGATGTCAAAATATCGTCGTAGAAACAGTGTTATCTGATGACGGCTTTGAGTTAGGTGAGGCGTAACAATTAGCAGGTGGAGTGTGATCAGGTGACACCTAACCCGCCGGGGGAGCGTGTAGGAGGAGGAGGATTACAAAGGATTACAAAGGAAACACAAACAGCAACAGACCAATAGGTCCTTACAAGGCTGTTTGCTTTAACTACACTACACTAACTAGATAATAAGAGAGAAAGGATAGAAAGTAGAAGGCTCCTCCCCACCCACCCATCCCTCCACCCGAAGCTGGCCGGAAAAGAAGTGATACCATGCAATATAGAAAAACTGCATGGAATTTGTGAGGAAAGTTGAAAGCTGTAATCTATGGCTAACTACTACTAGTTTGTGGGGGTAGGTTTAGTGCTTGATAGTAGGGTCATGTTATGTGTGTTTTGTAATGGTGAGAACACAGTGTGAGGTTCAAGGGTGGTGCGGCAGCCTTGCCTGGCGCTTTCTTGGAGGCAGCAGTCATCAGGCCCCAGCTCCGTTCAATCCACTGCGGATTGTGTACTTTCCATGTAGGACGCCGTACACTTCAATGCCTCCTGCAGCAGTGACCCCTGGTACCTTAAATCCCGATGGTGGTCACTAAATGTCAGGACCCTTACTGATCCACAGCCCGTCACAGGTCGAGAGTAGTAGTGGTAACCGTTAACTCGGGGCTATCTGTGTGTGTCATGAGGTCTAATGTAGTGTTGGTGTAGGCTCAGTGTGGAAGTTCAAGGGTGGTGCGGCAGCCTTGCCTGGCGCTTTCTTGGGAGGCAGCAGTCAATCAGGCCCCAGCTCCGTTCAATCCACTGCGGTAGTGCACTTTCCAAGTAGGACGCCGTGCACTTCAATGCCCCCTGCAGCAGTGACCCCTGGTATATAAATCCCGATGGTGGTCACTAACTGACAGGGCCCTTACTGAACCACAACCCGTCACAGGTCAAAAGTTGTAGTAGTGACCGTTTACTCGGGGCTGTCTGAGACGTGTGGGAGGGGTTGTGTAGACGCGACTCGCAATCATTTCACGCAATGCGAGTAAGCATCAGAGGCCCGCGAGATAAATTTATTATTCCGAGATAAACAGTGACAACCGGGGATTTGATATGAAATATTTATCGAGGCGATTTTTAAATGATTCTATTGTATTCGAATTTACTACGTCTGAGGGCAGCCCATTCCATACGTTTACAACACGGAGGAGGAGGAGGAGGAGGAAGAGGAAAAGGAAGAGGAAGAAGAAGAGGAAGAGGAAGAGGAGGAGGAGGAGGCAGGAGGTAATTTACACGCTATATATATATATATCATAGAAGCAACGACTATGTATCTGTGTTGTCATCAGACCAGAATGCATGTTCAGTAAGAGGAGGAGGAAGAGGAAGAGGTGGTGGTGGTGGGAGGAGGAGGAGGAGGAGGAGGAGGAGGAGAGGAAGTGGGAGGGGAGGAGGAGGAGGAGGAGAGGAGGAGGAGGAGGAGAGGAGGAGGAGGAGGGAGGAGGAGGGAGTAAGAATAAATAGATATGAGCTGAAAAGGTGAAGAAAATTTTTATGACACACAAAACAGCACACATACAACACACACAATGCAACACACACACACACACACACACACACCACACACACACACACACACACACACACACACACACACACACACACACACACACACACCACACACACACACACACACACACACACACACACATTCTAATTACTGGCAGTGCTTATGAAAGTTTCTACCATTTTACCGCCTCCTCCTCTTCTCCTCTTCTTCTTCAACTTTGCTATTCTCTTACTATACCGCTAACAGGCAGAAACTATAGTGGTAGAAAGTAGTCACACAGGCAGCCTCGTTTAGCTCAGTAGGGCTGTTGCTGTCTGTTCCTCCTTTGTATTCCTTTGTATCCCTCCTTCGCTTCCTCCTCCTCCTCCACCTCCTCCTCCTCCTTCCCTCCTCCTCCTCCTCCTCCTCCCTCCTCCTCCTCCTCCTGCCCTCCTCCTCCTCCTCCTCCTCCTCCTCCTCCTCCTCCTCTCCTCCTCCTCCTCCTCCTCCCCTCCTCCTCCTCCTCCTGCTAATGGTAGTAAATAATCAGGCACTGTCATCGTCACAATCATCATAATTTTCTTCATTGTCAAACAAAAATTCATACAAACACTTAGACGGGAACAAAAAACTGGACACCATCGCTGAAAGAACGACCTTTTTTTTGTCAACGAACTCCAATCTCTCTCTCTCTCTCTCTCTCTCTCTCTCTCTCTCTCCTCTCCTCTCTCTCTCTCTTCCTCTCTCTCGTCTCTCTCTCTCTCTCCTCTCTTCTCCTCTCTCTCTCTCTCTCTCTCTGATATTCTCTTATTATATGTTAGAGAGAGAGAGAGAGAGTGAGAGAGAGAAGAGAGAGAGAGAGAGAGAGAGAGACGAGAAAGAGAGAGGGGGGGGGGTTGAGTAACCATATATGATGTATGTGGGTCGATTTTCGTCACTCGTAGAATAATAAACATAATCTCTCTCTCTCTCTCTCTCTCCGCTCTCTCTCTCTCTCCTCTCTCTCTCTCTCTCTCTCCTCTCTCTCTCTCACTCTTCTCTCGTCTCTCTCTCTCTCTCTCTCTCTCTCTTTCTTTCTCTTCTCTTTCTATCTCTCTTAGTAGTAATTTCCCATAATTATTCATATATATTTTCTTCCCTCAACTTTCTTTTTGTCTTCAGTCCATATTTTTCTAACTTTTCCAATTCAGTAATATTTTCCTCTTATAGATTTTCACATTTCCATTTACTTTATTCCTTCTTTTCATCCCTTTTACTTCTCCCTTTCTCTTACTCTTTAAATCAGCCCCTCTCTCTTCTCTCTCTCTCCCCCTTCCCTCTCTCCCTTCCTCTCCCTTCCTCTCTTTCCCCCCTTCCTCTCTCTCCCTCTTCTCTCTTTCTCCCTTCCTCTCTTTCCCTCTCTCTTCTCTCCCCCCTTCCTCTTCCTTCCTTCCTCTCCCTTCTCCTCTTCCCCTCCCTACCCCCCTTCCTCTCCCTTCCCCTCTCTCTCCCCTTCCTTCCTCTCCCTTCCTCCTCCCATCACCCCCCACCAACCCGCCCATCCCCCCCTTTCCCCGCCCGCACCCCCGGAAAATAGACGGTGCTCAGACACCCCCCGCCCCCCACACAAACACACACACCACACACAAAAACCCCACATAAGGGGGATGGAGAAGGAGGGGAGAGAGGAGAGAGAAGGGGAAAGTAGAAGGGAAGAAAGGAAGAGGGAAAAGGGGGGTGGGGGGAAGGGAAAATGGAGGAAGAAGAAAAGGAGAGAGAGAGAGGGGGAAAGAGAAGAGAAGGAGAGAGAAGGAAAAAGGGGGGGTGGGGGGGGGGTTGGGGTGTGGGAAAATTAAAGAGAGAAAGGGGAAGGAAGAGGGGGAGAGAGAAGGAGAGAAAAGGGAGAGAACGGGGGGGGGCGTGGATCGTATGTCCTTTTCTCTCCGTCACAAGTGCTTATCTCTCCCGTTGCTCTGGTGTTTTGGCAATCAAGTTATCGGTACCTGTTATCAACCTGCCTATGATATCCAGTTCTCATCTTCTTATCAATGACGGCCATCTGACTGCCTGTCTTTAAACTTCTTTTTTTCTGCTCCATGTCTTCATATTCACTAGTTGTCAAAAGTTTCAATTGTGGGTTATTGTTTTTTTGGTTTAGGAAATGTGTCTCTTACGACGCTGGTTGTTACGTGGGATTGAATTGTAAGTTATCTCTGTTTACGAATATAGTTTTTTTCATTTTTGGAAGTGTGTATTTGTTTAATTTTATATGTAACTCGCTTAGATTATTTTAAGTGGCTTGTAATTACGTGGGATTGAATTTTAAGTTATGTTTATTTACGAATATAGGTTTTTTTTATTTATGGAAGTGTGTTTTTCTTTGATCTCTATAAGTATCTCGTTTAGATAAATGAATTACATTGATATTATTGAAGTTTCAGAAATATATGTTTAAGTACCTAAGTGCTATCTAAGTTTAAGTATCTAAGTGCTATCTAAGTTTAAGTATCTAAGTGCTATCTAAGTTTAAGTATCTAAGTGCTATCTAAGTTTAAGTATCTAAGTGCTATCTAAGTTTAAGTATCTAAGTGCTATCTAAGTTTAAGTATCTAAGTGCTATCTAAGTTTAAGTATCTAAGTGCTATCTAAGTTTAAGTATCTAAGTGCAAATCAAAGTTTAAGTATCTAAGTGCTATCTAAGTTTAGTATCTAAGTGCTATCTAAGTTTAATATCTAATGTTATCTAAGTTTAAGTATCTAAGTGCTATCTAAGTTTAAGTATTTTAATGCTATCTAATTTTTAAAAGTATCTAGTGCTTATCAAAGTTTAAGTATCTAAGTGCTATCAAAGTTTAAGTATCTAAGTCTATCTAAGTTTAAGTATCTAAGTGCTATCTAAGTTTAAGTATCTAAGTGCTATCTAAGTTTAAGTATCTAAGTGCTTCTAAGTTTAAGTATCTAAAGGGGCAAATCTAAGTTTAAGTATCTAAGTGCTATCTAAGTTTAAGTATCTAAGTGCTATCTAAGTTTAAGTATCTAAGTGCTATCTAAGTTTAAGTATCTAATAACCAATATCGTTTATTTTCCTTTTTGGAAGTGTGTTTCTCTTTTATCTTTATAAGTAACTCGCTTAGATTATTTTAAGTGACTTATAATTTCGTGAAGTTTAATTTAAGGAATTTTTGTTTACGAATATATATTTTTATGTATCATTACAGGAAGTTGTTTTTTCTATATCTATAAGTAACTCGCTTAGATTACTCAAAGTGACTTATAATTGAAATCTCAGAAATATTTGTTTACGTATATAAGTGTATTTAGGCAACGAGAGATTAATTAATAAAGTAAACAAGGATTTTTGCATTCCTCTTCTTTTCACAAGTGTACGGCAAAAAACAAAAGATCTGCATTCTTTTCTAAGTAAACATAAAAAACCACCAAAATCAATCGCCGTGCCATGTCCGTGCAGTGAAAGGGCGTAGGCTACAGGTGTCTTGCATACCTGTACGTATCAATCCGTGCCTTGTTACATCACCCCTTCCTCCTCTGTACGTACCAATCCGTGGCTTGTAACATCACCCCTGTCTCTTCTGTACGTACCAATCCGTGCCTTGTTACATCACCCCTTCCTCCTCTGTACGTACCAATCCGTGCCTTGTAACATCACCCCTTCCTCCTCTGTACGTACCAATCCGTGCCTTGTAACATCACCCTTTCCTCCTGTACGTACCAATCCGTGCCTTGTAACATCACACCTTTCTCCTGCTCTGTACGTACCAATCCGTGCCTTGTAACATCACCCTTTCCTCCTGTACGTACCAATCCGTGCCTTGTAACATCACCCCTTTCTCCTGCTCTGTACGTACCAATCCGTGCCTTGTAAAATCACACCTTTCTCCTGCTCTGTACGTACCAATCCGTGCCTTGTAACATCACCCCTTCCTCCTGCTCTGTACGTACCAATCCGTGCCTTGTAACATCACCCCTTCCTCCTCTGTACGTACCAATCCGTGCCTTGTAACATCACCCCTTTCTCCTGCTCTGTACGTACCAATCCGTGCCTTGTAACATCACCCCTTCCTCCTCTGTACGTACCAATCCGTGCCTTGTAACATCACCCTTTCTCCTCTGTACGTACCAATCTGTGCCTTGTAACATCACCCCTTTCTCCTCCTCTGTACGTACCAATCCGTGCCTTGTAACTCACCCCTTTCCCTCCTCTGCACGTACCAATCCGTGCTTGTAACATCACCCCTTTCCTCCTGCCTCTGACGTACCAATCCGTGCCTTGTAACATCAACACCTGTCTCCTCCTCTGTACGTACCAATCCGTGCCTTGTAACATCACCCTTTCCTCCTGCACGTACCAATCCGTGCCTTGTAACATCACCTCTTTCTCCTGCTCTGTACGTACCAATCCGTGCCTTGTAACATCACTTGTAGACAACGCAAACCTTCCTCCTCTGCACGTACCAATCCATGCCTTGTAACATCACCCTTTTCTCCTCCTCTATACGTACCAATCCGTGCCTTGTAACATTACCTGTAGACAACTGCAAACCTTTCTCCTCCTCCCTCTCACATCTTTACCCACCTGACGTCACCCGCTGGGGGATTAATTAGCCGTCTCACCTGCACTCCACCGAGGCAGGTGAGACGAGGTTCACTAAGAATAATTGCACGTAAACACTTTGTGAAAATTGGTTCTCCTCTCTTTCTCTCTCTCTCTCCTCTCATGTTTGGTGGTGTTTGTGGTTTTAATCTCATTCTTAATTCAGTGAGATAATTAGTTGCTTGTATCTTTCTTGCTTGTTTTTTGTACTTGTTTTCAATTTGTGTCGATTAATTATTAGTTAGTTAAGCTAGTTAGTTCCTTTACTTTAGTTAATTAGTTTCCTTGTATCGGTTTTCTTGCTCGTTTTTGTACTTGTTTATAATTTCTTTCCATTAATTCTGACTTCACTACCTGTATTTGTCATTATCTAACTTTGGTTCTAGTTTTCTTTATTTTATTTACTGGTCAGTGTATTTCTCTCTCTCTCTCTCTCTCTCTCTCTCTCTCTCTCTCTCTCTATCTCCTCATCTCTCTTCTTCTCTCTCAATCCTCTCTCTCTCTCCTCCTCCTTCATCTCTCTCTCTCTCATCTCTCTCTCTCTCTCTCGTCTGCATCTTCTAACTCTTCTTCTCGTCTCTCCTCTTCTCCTTCTCTCTTCCTCTCTCTCTCTCTCTCTCTCTCTCCTTCATTCTCCATCTCTTCCTGCTCTTCTCTTCTCTCCCTCTCGTCCTCTCTCCTCTCTCTCTCTCTCTCCTCTCTCTGCTTCTTCTCTCTCTCTTCTTTCCCTACTCTTATCTCTCTATATCCTTCGCTTTTCATGTCTAATAAATCTCTCTTCCTTCTCCTCTCCTTCCTTCTCCACTCTCTTCCTTCTCTCCTCTCTCCTTCTCCCTCCGTTCCTTCTCCCCCTCTCTTCCTTCTCTCCATCTCTTCCTTCTCCTCCTCTTCCTCCTTCTCCCTCTCTTCCTCTCTTCCTCTTCTCCTCTCTCCTCTCTTTCCTTCTCCCCCTCTCTTCCTTTCTCCTCTCTTCTTCTCCTTCTCTTCCTTCTTCCTCTTCCTCTCTCCCTTCTCTTCCTTCTCTCCTCTCTTCCTTCTCCCCCCTCTCTCCTCTCCTCCTCTCTTCCCTTCTCTCCTCTCTTCCTTCTCTCTCCCTCTTCCTTCTTCTCTCCTCTCTTCCTTCCTTCCTCCTCTTCCTTCTCTCTCCCTCTCTTCTTCTCCCCTCTCTTCCTTCTCCCCTCTCTCCTTCTCTCCTCTCTTCCTTCTTCCCCCTCTCTTTCCTTCTCTCCCTCTCTTCTTCTCTCCTCTCTTCCTTCTTCCTCTCTTCTTCTCTCCTTCTCTTCCCCCCTTTTCCCCCTCTCTTCCTTCTCTCCTCTCTTCCTTCTCCCCATGCCTCCTTCGCCTCCTCCTCTCCCATTCCTCAACTCTAATCGCAACACGCCATTCAATAATCACTGATACACTTATTTTCAACGGGCAAAAAATGTCTGATGTTCTTATACACGAACCAATAAATAGATACACTGTTAAATCTTTTTGTACAGTGTATTTCGAGGTTTTAATAAGTCTTTTTTTTAAATTATTTTAAACTTATTTCTACCCACTATTTTTTTCCTGTTTTCATTTTTCTATTTACTCTTCTTTTTCGTATATCTTTCCTATGAAACAATATTAATACTTTTCCTATTTTGCTTTATAATTTTCTAAATTTTTTTTTCCTNAGGAGGGAGAAGAGAGAGAGAGAGAGAGGAGGCTGGAAGTGTAAAAGGAGACGAGAGAGAGAAGCGTGCGCCAACTATGGTCACGTGGAAGGAAGCTCTGCAAATCAAGCTTTTCTTGTAAACTGAGCCACCCCATACACAGAGTGATACTGTCGGAACGATTTCTGATCAACAAGCGATAAAAAATCTATACAAACAAACTAAAAGACATAAATAATAAGGTTTTACCTCCACGAATAATTCAACTGCCACTCTCTCTCCTTCAAATCTCGGTACGTCACCTGTCAACCCGATAGTCACGTGTCAGCTCCAATACAGTGACCCCGCGCGCCCTACAACCCACACACTTGTTGGGCTTAACATTGCTGTTCTTTCTTCCATTTTTTTCATCCCATCCTCTCACTTTGTTACTGCCCCAGCTTCATGGAGGATCTGCAGAGAGAACTCAACTCTGGGTGAAATAACACCAACCAGCCTCCCTTTTGCAAAGACAGTACTCCCTCCCCTTCCCTCCCTCACTCCCTGTCTGACAAGTGACAAACACTGCGGCACGTCACCACCGCCACCACAACCACCCGTACTTCCTCACACCACAAGCCGCGCTGCGACTATTAGTCCGGCACATAAACGCCAAATATGTGCTTGACCTCATTTTGGAGTATACATTTTTTTTTAATGTTGATTAATTATTGATGGTAAGGGCATATGTATTCAGAAACTGCCAGAAGACATCGTGTCATACATGAGCAATTTGTCCTAGGAGGCGAAATCTAAGATGGTTGCCATCGAATCTGGGAAAATCTATTTTCCCAATCATAAAATCATATTTTCAAGCTTTTGCTTTCAGGAACAATGTTTATTCTGTGGGGAGGAATGTACGTTGGATAAAGATACAAAGAATCCTGCTCGGTGGAGGCTAGCATACCTGTGTCGTGAAACTGCACGAAAAGGAGAGAAATCGCTGACGCAGTATCTGCTAGAAGCATGTGATTACAGGGATGACGAGTGGGCCACCACTGTGAGAGTGCGCATACAGGGAGCCATCAGTGACTTACACGCAGTAGACGCACGATACCATGTCTCATGCAGATGCAAGTTTACAGGCTAGAGAGCACTTACATGTGCTGCAGGCTCGACATCAAAGTCTGTAGAGGTGGATGATGCTCTGAACTGTTTGCTTCGAGCACCCAAGGAAAACCCGAAGCGCATTTGGAACTCCGTGGAAATGTTCAATGCATACAGTCGATATGGGGGCAGCAAACTCTTACGTGTGAGTCTGGTAAAACATGTCTCTGAGTGTTGTGGGTAGGACCTTCTGGTGCTAAGTTCTCCTGGCATAGCAAGTATCCAAATCTTCCGTAGTATAGCATCCACATTAGTGAAACTGATTGATGAAGAGGAAGATGACCTGGATGTCGCTTTGACACAAGTCACCAAGAAAATCACGAAGGAAGTTAAGGAGATGCCAAAGGATAAACTTCGCTACGAAACCAAAATGAACCACGATACTACTACTATCTCGCTTCTATCATGCTAATCATTCGCTAATTTGATTATCATTCTAATCTCGCATGTCTACTATCTAGGTTGTCTCCTCAATTAGACAAGACTTTGCCTGCCATTCTCATTGGCTCAATCATCACAACTGCACTGCATAATCACCCAACCAGTCTTCAGATTGATCTTGGAGTAGTGATTCGGGAATCTAAGAAACTCATAAATCTCATGCACACCTTTGGCGTAACATGCTCTTATGACGAGATTTTGCGTTACAAGAAATCAGCTGCATTGTCCTCCGCAGCAGAAATTGATTTTTCAGGCATATCAGATGCAGATGCTGGATTGATCCAAGTAGTAGCCGACAATCTCGATGCAGACATATCGTCTCAAAATGGCAAACTGTCCACTCATTCCTTGGCAGTACTCCTCACACAAAAGGAGCAAGATGGCATGTCTTCTGACCAACAAGAAACTATCAAGCGCATCAAGAAATCTGGGATGTCAAAGTCAATAAAGTTTAACTTGCAAATCGAAAGATTCAATGGATCGAAAAATGCTGGCATACACAAGGAGGCCACCAGAAAATATGAGCTTTCACTAAAGATGCATTTTCAGAAAGTATTGGCAAGACAAAGAGCGACAAAACAGACACAGCTTTCTGGAAGACATCATCATCAAAGATCGATGCCCCGAGTACAATGGGTACAACACAGCCAACAGTCGCCAAGAGGCATCTCAACCCAACCAAAAACAAAAGCTGTGTATCTGCCACTGATCGATGACTCCGTCCGATCTGACACGATGATGACGGCCCTGGCACAGACACAATATCTCACACAGCAGACAGGCCAGAAATTTGTAGTTTTCACATGCGACTTGCAACTGTACCGTTATGGCTCTTCACGTAATATGGACCTACCCAGACCGATTCTCAAATGTCATCATGCGGCCTCGAAGGAATGCATTCTCTTATGAGTTTTGTCGGATCCGTTGGTACTTTGATGGCAGGAAAGCGGACTTGCCGAAGTGATGAGTGCTGTGTTTGCAGGAATGCCGAAGATGTTGTCTGGTAAAGAGTTTCATCAAAACGTGAGGGCGCTACGGACTCGTTGTGGAGGAAGTACTGAGGAGTATCATAGAGCAAACTCCAATTACACGCAAGCATGATCTTGATGAGCATATTGGAAGAGGTTGCCAGCAGAAGTAAAACCACTAAACTATGGGTTTGATATACTCATAAAGCCAGTATTCATCATGATGATGTTTATCAAGGCAGAGAGGGAAGGAAACTGGCCACTTCACCTTGCAGCCTTTACCCTGATGATGCCCTATTTCTACGTGGCTGTCCATGTGCACTACGCACGATATGGCCTCTTCTATCTCAGATTGATGGAAGCTCTCCCCACCAAGGTCCTGGATCTGTTCATGAAAGGAGAGCATGTGCTGAGACATATTCCTGGGATCTGGAATGGAATCTGGAGTGACATATACATAGAGACTAATTTCATGAGGTACGGCCATGGGAAAGTAGGCATCATCGGCATCACTTTGAAGCCTGAAACACTCAAAACATAGGCCTTAAGTCTTCACCTCTGCAGCAAATTGGAGTCCAACCTCAGCGAAATGGTCGATGGTGATGGAGGTAATGTGCAGATCATTCACAAAGAAGAAGCTCAAGGTAGGATCTCCAGTGACAGAAAGGACAGAGAGGGCATCCGACACAAGCTCGAGTTGAGCATCAATCCTCTGGATCTAGTGAGTCATCCTGAAGGCATAGTGGTCAGTGGCAGGGTAGGTCCTGCTACAGTCAACGTGCAAGATTCCCTTGAAGTTGGAAGATAACAGATGGCTGAACTCGAAACGACTTGGCCGGAGCATTTCCATGATACCATCAACAAAAAAATCACGACCATGGCAGTTACGAGGTAAAAGTGTAAAAGTTGATGAAACAAAAGTGTTTGACACCAACCTCATCTACTCAAGAGTAGTAGGTCTTCAGGCCAGTTCCCGTCAAATGGACATCAAGGAGGTTCTGTCACACGAGCTGGCACCAATCCCAACATCAATGTTCACAGATGCAGGAGAGATGAGATGCTCAACAGGAAAATCCGTGTTGAAGACTCAACTGAAAGTTAAGGTCTCATCCAGAAATGCACCAAAAACAGACATCACAATCATCGATGGTCCTGCTCTCCTCTGGGTGATACACTTGCCTGTGGATGGTAGAGTAAAAAACGTGTGTCAAACTTCAGACAAACATATTGAGAGGAAGCTGCAAACAGTGATATGTACTGGTGTTTGATCGGTACTATGAGTACAGCACAAAAGGTGTCACAAGAATGCGAGGAAAAACTGAAGCCATTAGAGTTCACCAGCTCAAGGTTACAACGGAGCTGCCATCACAGAAAGTAATCCTGACTGTCATTGAAAACAAGAAGCAGCTCATTGACATAATCTGCACTGAATTCAAAGGAGACGTTTTGTTCCATCGAAACCACATACATAATCACAAGCTGATCATCACATCCCAAGACAAAACCTCGATTGAGATCAGCAACGGAGGACTCATCATCAACAGAGGGGATATGAACACTACACATGAAGGAGCAGATATCATCATCGTTCAACAAATGCTCATGGCTGCAAAGGAGAAACCCACAAGGATCACCGTCTATCAGCTGACACAGACGTGTTGTACTGCTTCTACATACTATCTGGAAGAAGGTCTTAAGTCATGGTGAGTATGGAATCTCCAATCAAAGATCGAGCAATAGTCGATATCGGCAAGACCGTTGAGAAGCACTTATATATCATACCAGAAATCCTAGCTGCTCATTCACTTTCTGGTTGCGACACAGTTGCTTGCTGTTTCCGCATTGGAAAAAGCACTGTTCTGAAAGTTGTAAGAAGTGGACTTCTTCTGTCACTTCTGGGACAAATTGACGCCTCGCTGCCCTCGGTGATACAGCAAGCAACGAAATTCATGACTGCTTGCTATGATCAGAACAACAGTGACACGATGTCAAATGCACGACTCAGTGCCTGGGCAGCAAACACAGGCAAAGGGTATACATCAACACCAAAATTATGCTCTCTACCACCGACCTTCGAAGAAAACGTGAAACGTGCACATCATCAAACATCCACATGGCGCGCCGTGCAAGGCGCGGATCCACCAGAATTGGACGTTGAAAAATATGGATGGAAGAAATATGAAACCAACATATCACTTGTACCTACGACAGTCCCGGATACAGTCAGCCTTGCACCATATGCTGTCTTGCGACTGATCAGGTGTGGATGAGAGAGTGACACACCTTGTCGTTCATACAGATGTGGTTGCCGGAGTGCCAATCTGTCGTGCACAATGTTATGTGCCTGTCACGATGGAATTTGCTGCAACACAAATGCTTTGTGACTTGTGACGGTGACTATCATTCGAAAAATCAAAATCCATATCTTACGTTTAACAGAATACATAAATGTTTTCAGTGATTAAACCAACAAGTTATGTCTCATGTGATTTAACCATAAATTAACTCATGCGTCGTTGCAATAAATGCAAAATAATATAAAAATAGGCGTTTATTTTATTAATAATACCACACACACCTTGCCAATCCGTGCTAGTGCATGTCATTAATCAGATATAGTAATGGCTGTTGAGAAAGTCAATTTTTTGCAATTGAAAACACATTTATGGCGGCCATCTTGTTTTTTGTGTGTTTTATTGATATAATAATGGCAGCATTGTGCTCTTGATGCCTGAAAACATATAAAAGTACCTCGCATTCGTGTTTCTATCTCATATAGTTACGAAGATATGAGGAAAATAGATTTTCCCAGATTCGATGGCGACCATCCTGGATTTCGCCTCCTAGCACAAATTGCTCAAATATGACAAGATGTCATCCGGCAGTATCTGAATATATATGCCCTTACCATCAATAATCAACATAAACAAAAACTTTATACTCCAAAATGAGGTCCCATGGTACTTCTGCCAGACTATATGCCTTGTGATATAGGTCACCACCGCCTCATCACACGGCCCCGCGGCCTACCTGGATACGCACCTTGTCGTTGTAGCAAAGACACTCTACAACAGGATACTTCACTCGCGGTCCCTCCAATGCAACTTCTGTTATCCGCCGACGGTGGCGCCGCCGTGTGGCAGGTGTGTACAGTCTGCTGGTTCATTCACTTGCTGCATATGACCAAATAATATTCACTTCAACTCTTCGCCATTTAAAACTTTGCGTGTTGACATTTATCATGATATATATCAATAGAAGCGCAATTTTATTAGCTTTCCATTGGTATATTTTGTTTTCTGATAATTGAATTACAACCATGCATACATTACCGTGAACTAAATAAATTACATCATCAGTCGGGTAATTTTCCCGATTGATGATGTTATTTATTCACTTATATATTTTGTTTTCTGATAAATGAGTTAGCACCATGCATAAATTAGCGTTAACTAAATAAATAACATCATCAATCGGGAAAATTACCCGATTGATGATTTATTTATTTAGTTAACGGTAATGTATGCATGGTTCTAATTCCTTTATCAGAAACCGAAATATATCAATGGAAAGCTAATAAAATTGCGCTTCTATTGATATGTTTCATGGTATATGTTGACACGCAAAGTTTTAAATGGCGAAGAGTTGAAGTGAATAATAAGTTCATGCATATTTCTTCAGAGTAGCGTAATGGCATTTCTTTAGCGTGTTTTACTGTTTTTTATTTGATAATATTATAGGACAAACATTTACGAAAATAACAGTATATCATATATACTGATAAACCATAGTCTATATGATTTTCATTGATAGTCATAGGCAGCAAGTGAATGGGCCAGCAGACTGGTTAACTCCTGCCGCACGGCGGAGGTCAATTTCACGCGCACCACAGGGCACCCCGGAGTGAGGTATCTTGTTGTAGAATGTCTTTGGTTGTAGTCCAGCAGCCAGGGGGTGGAACCTTGGAATTTGTAGTGCATAATTGTTCTCTGCGGATTTTGATCACTGAGTGTGCCATTAATAAGAATCCGTCGGGTGCAATTATGGCACCCTTGAGCATTTTGAGAAATTCAAGATGGCGGCAAATATACATAATACACAACGTAGTAATGGTTTTATATTGATAAATTCGTTAATATTTTATTTACAACAGTCATTTTTGTGTCTAACCATAGATTTTTGTGGTCACGGAATCCAATAACACCAATGAAATTACAATAACACTTTTATTTATACGGTCTGAAAAAATAGACGGTCTGTTTAAACTAATAATACATAACAAAAAATAAGATTAAACTATGCAATTAGACTGGGGAAAAAGTACAATTACAATATTTCTGAATACCCAATCTAAGATGGCGGTAAAAATGGGTAGCGTATACATTAACATAATTACAGAGAATAATCAGCTTTATATCAACAGAATTTCATGAATCAAAGAGATAAAGCTAATCTATTCCCACTAGAACATAACAAAATACACAAGTGTCTTAGAGATGAGATATATTGCAGAAAACGTCCAATGAGGAAACTCTCATATAATAAAAACACATCAGTATTCACTGTCATCCTCATCATTACTTTCATCTTCATCCGAGTCATTGGCATCCTCTATCCGTTGTTTCAGCAATGTCCAGCGATTCCGACATGTTCTTTTTCTGTTCGACAGCGACAAAAAGCAGAACAGGACATCTGACCAGCCACACATCCACACCTCTCAGTTGAGCATGGTGTTTCGCTTAACCAGCCACATTGGATCAGCTTCATACCAGCTGCTGGAGCAATTTCCGTTTTGTGGTGGGAGGGTCACTGGTATTAATACACCGAAATCGTCATCAGATACCCAGCCGTTCTCCAGAGGGTCCATATCTGCTGCCTCGCCAGTCAGTGCCGACCTCCAAATGCATGCTTGAAATGTGCCCTTTTCACGTACTCGACAAAACGCTTCACTTGTAGGAGGAAGAGTCTTCAGTTGGTGAACTGACGCAGCACTTTTTGGCCATGCTGGAGATCCAATGTCTTTATCGGATATACTGACATGCTGTTGTTTGGTCCAGCTTTCTCTACATAGCATGCTGCAATAAAACTGGGTAGCTTCTCAAATTATTGTTCTCGTGTTGGGCTTCAGGTTCTCCTATGCTGTCAGTTTATATCTTGCTTTTAAGGACTTTTACTGCTTTCCAATTCTAAAATAGCAACCAACTGTGTCGCATCCTGTCAACGCATATGCTGCCAGCAGCTGTTTGGACAATAGCCTGGTTTTTATTAAGGTGTCTCCAATGTTCACTGAAGTCCTTCAGGAGAAGTCGGTCCATGACAAGGCATGCAGAGAGTTGACAGTAGTGGTAGTAATGTACAAGCAATACAAACAAGTCTGTGTTATCTGAGATTACTTTAATAGTCTTTCTGGTGTTAGAAACTGTTAAGCACCCACTCTGGGGGAGAGGGGCTCAACGGGGGGTGATGCTCCTGTTAGCGGACCCCCACCCGCTACGGTTCTATCCAATCGGTCGTTGACGTGGCATGACATCTAATCCCCGGCACCCCTACCTGTAGGGTGCCAAGGTTGGGCATATATCCATGTACTTATAGTACTTAGGTACTTACAGTTCACATTAAACGGGGCAGTGCCCCCCTCTCGTCGGAAGATACGGGAAGCTTGCCTCCCCATTCTGGTAAAAGTCCCGGCATTGCCGGGAGGGTGACCCTCCCTGTCCCCTCCAAGGTCCCTGGCTTGCTACAGGTCCCCGGGGGCAACCTTAAAAAGCCCGCCCTGTCATGCACTGTATAATTAATACATTACCATTTGTCGCGTTAGCCCCTGGTAGACTGTGGTACTCAAGGGGTCCTAAAGCCCCGCTGCATGTGCCTCGTAATGCCCCGGGTCCCAGGGGGAACCCAGGAGAAGCCACAGAGGCAGGTGTCTAGCAGGACATCGCAGCCCCGTAGAGTTGCACCTCGCCCCTAGTTCCGCCGCGTGTGTCTCGCACAATGCCCCGTGGTCCCTGGAGGACCCTGAAGAGAAGCCACAGGGGGCGGGTATGTTGCAGGGACGTCGTGATATCGTAGAGTTGCACCCCCGCACCTTGGGGCAATGCGGCGCGATCCTCAGTCGCCCCGCCGCGGTCCCGGGATCCCTGGGGGGGCCCTGAAGAGAAGCCACGGGGGCGGGTGTGTTGCAGGGACGTCGTGACACCGTAGAGTTGCACCCCCGCCCCGTGGGGGAATGCGGGGCGATCCTCCGTCGCCCCGCCGCGGCCCCCGGGATCCCTGGGGGGCTCAGGAGAGAAGCCACAGGGGCGGGTTGTATTGCAGGACGTCAGAGCACCTTAGAGCTGCACATACCCGCTTTTGGGGCAAAGCGGGGCGGTCCTCATAGCCCCGCTTTGGCCCCGGGATCTCAGGGGGGCCCAGGCGGAACCAGAGGGGCAAAGCCACAGGGGCAGGTGCTCTTGCAGGACGTCGGGGCACCGTAGAGTTGAGTAGCACCTGCCCCAGGGGACTAAGCGGAGTGGTGGGCGTTGGAGCGTTGATTAAGGCTCAACACTCAAAGCTAGAAAGATTCTGATACTCTCTTCTCTGTGTTCAGGGGCAGGCCAGGTCCGTGGTGGTGGGCACAGGGCAAAGGTCATATCAGTGCTACAGTCAATCATCCAATGTGTGAAGTGAGGGGTGAAAGGTGATGGCTCCTTGAACGGTGGCAACTATGTTGAGTCAGCAATATAAGCAATGCCTTTCCCCTTCTTCCCATCTCTCGTTCCTTCTTCTCCTATTCTCTCTTCCCATTCCTCACTTTCTCTCTCCTTATTCCTCCTCCCTATTCTTCTTCTAGTGGACGCTCATACATACACTCACCTATCTTCAGCGATTCTGAAAGTAGCTTTTGCTCTCCCCTTGATGGTTTGATAAGGATAGGTTGTGTCAGCGAAAACCATCGTCCCTTCTCGCTTCCACTACCGTTATCAGAGATTCTCTCTCTTCCCTTAATCTCTTCTTCTATTCCCTTATTTATACTTCTCTCCTTCCCTATTCATCGTTCCTCTGTGTTCCGAGCCCTCACAGAAACAAACTGGACAACCTGATGTGGAATGATGACGTCTGCTTCATCATGGTTAGTTTGCAAATCTGATCTCTCCACTCGTACACCTTGCCAGACTTCAACAGGGGTATCAGCTTTCCCTGTGACAACAAGTCTGTTTGGTAACTGGAGTCCTTGCGCTCTATCAAACAATATAATTCTTTATTTTATTGTCGATGAATAACATTACAATCAATAATTGTTTAGATAAAAATAATCTAAGCAGACTAAAAAAGTTTGACTAGTATAATAGAGTTAAGTAGACTAAAATACAGATTCCAAAAAAATATAATTCTCATTTCATACAAAATATAAGCTCATAAATAGAAAACTACATAAGATAACAAAATGACTAATAACACCCAGTGTAAGCATTACAAATTACCGTGGCATTGCACAGTATATCACTAAATATCAACACTAATTGATAGAAAAAACAGACAAACAACAATTCGATACTAAAACAAAATTGCCGCTGATTTTTTTCGGCTTACCCATGTCCACATTTATGACGCGGCAACATGTAAATATGTATCAGTAAAAAGAAAAAGGCCAAAGTCAGCTCGTCAAATCTCATTTTCACGCCAAAAAGTTTGAACTTTTGACCTCCTATGACCTTATTGTTGACGCAATTTATATATCATTAGTTTGAGGTGATAAAACTAATCAATACGAACATTTTGGTAGTAAAAACATTGTCAAAAGTCTGTACATGTGTGATCTATGCCCGTTTATAATTACCCCTACATCAAATTTTCAGTCCCAAACAGTGATTCCCATTCCTATCTTCAGTCGTCATTTTTGCAAAATGCCCAAGGATGCAAAAGTTGCACCCGACAGATTCCAAAACTAGAGGTTCTAGGCTATCAAAATCTGCAAAGAACAATTATGCACCACAAATTCAAAGGTTCGGCCTATATATGGTGTTTGGCCACCGACTTTTGGTGTGCAGTATGTGGCAAGACAGCCACCACTAAATCAGTCGCTGAATGTTCAGGAGGTGACTGCCCCAACATCGCCCATACCAGCTGTCTCGACACCAATACAACACTCGATTGCTGTCAAGTCAGTGTTCTACGCGAGGCTGTGGGGATTTCGGCCCCCGTGGTCTTCCAGGAAGCAGTTGCACACCCACCCCAGGGTGAGACAGAGCCTTCAGATACTGCCTCCACTGAATGTTTCACTGCCGATGAAGACGATTATGAAGACCTGCAGCAACTATAACCCGCAGCTGTAGTCAACATCATCAGGGAGTTAAGAGGAGAGCTACGAAGAAAAAAAAGCATCCTCGGCTTTTTTGATACGACATCCCAGCGTATCGCCCAGCAGAGAGACGCTGTAGTAACCATCCTGGACTTTATTGACAACAAAGCAGTAACCAAGTCCAGCCTTGAAGAGCTTGACACCAGAACCATTGCCAGAAGCGCTAAGCTTGAATGGATTGACCGCCAGTGGCAAAAACATACTGCCACAAATCAAACCTCACAGGCCTGGTGGACGTCTGATAAGCCACTCCCACTTAAGTATGTTGCCATACAACACAGAAGTGGTGTGAACGTTCATCAAAAAAGCACGCCTACACCTGCTGCGAGCCCTGAGCGCCACACCACCCGCGCCTCACCTATCACGAGTACCGAGCGCCGCGCTACCCGCACCTTCCCTGCCGTGAGTCCAGAGCGCCGGGTTATCAGTGCCTCCACTACCACAAATCTTGAGCGCCGGGCTTCTCGCGGCCCACCTGCCCCGCGACCCGAGCGGCGGGATACTCGCACTTCACAAGTATCCAACAAAAATAATCAAGCAGATAATTTTATCTAAAGACGACAAGCGCGCCCTACTCCCAGTCCCTCCCGACGCCCCACAACTGCAAGGCGGCACACTTCCGCTTGGTCTGCTCCAACGGCCCGGGCACCGATTCGAAGCTACTGCCATCACTGCAAGAGAAGTGGACACACGGAGAACGACTGCTTCAGGAAGTTGAAGTGCGACTACTGCCAGCGCCACGGTCACACTATCCAGGAGTGCCGCACGCGCCTCGATAAAGATAGGCAGGATAAGTTTTTCAAACAGCTGTCTGCGGAGCAGGCAAAAAATAACGCTTGGCTGCTTCACTCTGTTACGTCCACAGCCACACTTCACCACACTGCAGCTCATTGCTGCAAAAACATGCACAGTAAATATTGTGCAATACCTAACACTGTACCTTGCTTCTCCCTTAGAGAAGTTATCCCGGGCTGGCTGGTTGGCAGCTAGATTTTCACTCCCCACACCTCACTCTCACAACCACACTTCATTCGCACAACCACCAGGCAAATATTGACTCACTTCTCCAATTTTAACTTATAATGTATTTTCACAATCATACATGTACATAAACATATAAATAAATTTATGATGGCCCATTGATGTCTCAAACATCAAATAAATGATGAAATCATCCCACAACACAGTTTGCACCATCTCACGTCATCACCACTCCAATCATACATACAATCATATTGTAGGCTACACACACCTCCGACACACACAGCTGCTGCTCAAGCCGCACACCTCCGACACACACAGCTGCTGCTCAAGCCGCACACCTCCGACACATATACACCATACACCACATACCAGGCTACTCGCCAAAGTTAAGCACACACTATCACCATACACCAGGCTACACGCCAGTCAAGCACATACACAAACCACACACCAGGCTACACGCATCCGACACAACCAGCTGCTCACAGTAAGCTGTCCACCCAAATAGAGAGCCCCGCTCCACCTGGCTGTCCACCTCATCAACATGCTCGCTTAATTAACGGGACCACAATCACTCCACAGAAAATGCTTTAGGGGTGACTAAGGGTAACACTCCATAGAAAATGCTTTAGGGGTGACTAAGGGTAACACTCCATAGAAAATGCTTTAGGGGTGACTAAGGGTAACAACTCTCTTAACAAGAGCTTTGCGTTTCCTGCCCCCACTTCTAACTCCTCACAGGTAGGAGGCTGGGCACCACTTCAAGCCTTCCCGCCCACTCACAATGATAGTCTACATCGCTACTGATCCCGGAGCTACGCCGCCCCGCAGGCAAGCTCTTGGTAGTCTTACCATCATCTGAGCTAGCGTTAGAGGTTTCCAGACTAACGTCGGTGACCTAACATACAGCCATGTTTTGCCACACAGTCCTGACATCATTGCCAATACTGAGACCCTCCTCAACTCCTCAGTGCCAGAAAACTTTGGGCAGATAGGTGGCTACTCCAGTTGGTTCCGACGTGACAGAGCCAAAGGAACCTTTGGGGGAGTCGCTGTGTGCTTCCGCAACAGCCTCTCTGTACAACCTCTCCCCGTCGACCTTCCTGCTCATATGGAGATGATGTTCATCAAATTGTAGACACACACTCAAGACTCCATTCTGCTGTGCGTGTGTTACCGTCCACAGTGGCAAGGTGGTGAGCCCCTTCACTACCTGACCACCAACTTAGATGCCCTGCTCCTCCAGCACTCTTGTAAGCATCTCATCATTGTGGGTGATCTCAACCAGTACCTTTTCCAGAGGCAGTTTGACTAGCTGTTGACGGTGTTTGGACTCACCAATCACGTCGACTTCCACACCCACATCTCAGGGTCCTCACTTGACTCTGTAATCAACGACTTGCCCTGCAGTATAGTGATTTGCCGCCTGCTAGCAACAGTGGGTTCCTCCGACCACCTTGTTGTTCTCACCAAGATCAAGTTAGCCATCGACCGAGATGAGGTAGTGACTCGCACCAACTGGCTATGGGACAAGGGGGACTGGGATACAATTAAGGTAACACTTAACAACATTGTGTGGTCTGACGTGCTCACAGGTGACGTTGACACACAGGAAAAGAACTTCACCGAAATCCTGATGTCTTGTCAAACAAGAGTTGTGCCCTGCCAGACATACAAGTCTAAACCGGGAGACCAGCCCTGCTTTGGTTTTTATTGTCGGAAAGCAGCAGACAAGAAGAGCAAGGCATGGCTGTGATACAAATCCCACCCCACAAGAAGACATAAATACCTGCACAAACTGGCCTGTGGAAATATGAAAAGAGTCCAGAAAGAGGCGATCAACAACTGGAGGGATCACCTCAGGCGAAAGCTAACAGGCCAGTCAGTGGGCACTAAGGATTGGTGGAGCAGCATAAAACAACAACAGGACTTCTCTCGTGACGACAGCATTACACTGCTGACATCACCTGATGGCTCTGTTGTCACAAGTCACCGCGGTAAAGCTCAGGTGTTGGCTGCCCACTTCTCCTCCAGGATAACAGTTCCTGACCCAGAACGTGAACCTCCTGCAGTTCCGGTTCTAACCAAGGCCGCCCTAGGGAACATCACCATTACCACGGAGGAGGCGTTGCAACAACTTCAACAAGTTGATCCCAAGAAAGCGCTGGGATCAGATAGCATCAGCCCTCACCTGCTTAAAAGATGTGCCTCACAACCTGCTGTGCCTCTTGCTACCATCTTCCGGGAGTGCCTTTCATCTCAGCAGTGGCCATCTGAGTGGAAAGTGACGAGAGTCTGTGCTATCCACAAAAAGAAGGGAAGAGGCGATTCTCAAAACTACCGCCCCATTTCCCTCCTTTCCGTTGTTGGGAAAGTTCTTGAGTCTATCATTGCCTCCATAATCACTAATTTTTTTGACGCTCACCACTTGCTAAATTCATGGCAATTTGGCTTCCGACAGGGGAGATCCGCAGCAGACCTTCTTCTCCTGCACTCAGCAGCCTGAAACCACTCCCTATATCGGGGTGAAGACACCTTCGTCGTCGCCCTTGACATCGCTGGTGCCTTTGATAGGGTGTAGCATCAGGGCATCACTACCAAGCTGAGAAGCCTGGGGATCTGCGGTGACCTGTTACACCTCCTGCAAGATTACCTCCACGAAAGAACTATGCGCGTGGTGGTGAATGGTCCCACCTCCTCTGAAAATCATATAAAAGCCAGTGTCCCTCAAGGAAGTGTACTCGGACCATTAATATTGAACGTTTACATCAACGACATCCTGCAGCTGATTCCTGAGGCAAGAGCGTACGCAGACGACTGTACTCTTACATTCACCTGTGAGAGGAGTGACCGCCACAACACAGTCATTCGCATTAACCAGGCACAGGTTAATGCAAGTTTAAGGTTACTGCAGAGCATCGCATTCTGGTGCAAGAGATGGCAAGTCACCTTTGCACCAGACAAGACCCAAGCTGTCCTCATCTCCCGTAAGCAAGATGCAGTCAACTGGGACCAACACACAATTCTCCTGGAAAGCAGAAAAATACACCTCCAGGAGTCAGTCAACATTCTACGGGTGGAGTTCGACTCTGGCCTCACATTCACTAGTCACTTCAACAAGGTCGCCAAGGATGCTGCCTGGAAACTGAGCTGCATCCGACGCGTCGTGCACCTTCTGGACGCTCAGGGCGTCGGCACACTCTACAAGCCACAAGTCCGCTCCCTGATGGAATACTCGCCCCTCACATGGTCCTCCTGCCCACCGATATACCTCGGCCTCATTGACCGGGTTCAAGCCAGAGCCCAGCAGCTGGCCCGGCTGAAAGCCCATGAGGCTGCTGCACAGATCCTTCAACCTCTCCTGCGGCGGCGTGACGTGGCAGACATGTGCGTCATGTACAAGGCTCACAGGTAGCAACTCTTACAACTGGCAGCGCTACGCCTCAACCCATAGGCACCACACTCCCAAACTATCCGTGCGGCCCACAACATTGACCATCAGGTAACTGTGCCCTTCGCGAGGACGGAACATTACCTCCGCTCTTCCCTACCGCGCTATGGTCAACTATGGAACACCTTGCTGCGCTAGACCGACCTGCACATCACCACTTCCCTGCACGCCTTCAAACCGGGCGTAAATGTCTGGCTGCATGCGGAACCAACGCAATAAAAACATGCAATAATAAAAATAATGACATTTTTTTTTATTATAAGATTGATGTTATATAATATAACCTCTTTATTTATATATATATATATATATATATATATATATATATAATATAATATATATATATATATATATTTATATATATATATATATATATATATAATATATATATATATTATATATTATATATATATATATATATATATATACTATATATATATATATATATGTTGTATATCAATGTTTTAGTATACTTTTATTTATATTATTTGTATTAGCGTATAGTTATTAGTATAATTTCCTTATCATTCGTGTATTAGTTTATACTAGATTATTACTGTACTTTTTTCATATTACTTGTATAATTATTCTCATGAATAAAATATAATACTGCTAGAGATAGTCCTTGGCGTCCCAGGCGGGACTTTAGCACATCAACTCCCCTTTTGTTTCCAAATATGCCCCCCTCCCCCCAAAAAAAAGCCTCCTAAATTTAAAGGGAAGAACGACCTTGAAGCAGGAAAAAAAATTCATGTGAGATTATACGCGTATTTTTTTTTTTTTTCTCTCTCTCTCTATATATATTATATAGGAATCCAGGAACTACCACGTGTAGGCCTCGCGGCCTCTTGTAGCTTCCTTATTTTCTTATGTTCTTATGTATTATATTCTCTCTCTCTCTCTCTCTCTCCTCTCTCTCTCTCCTCTCTCTCTCTCTCTCTCTCTCTCCCTCTCTCTCTCTCTCTCTCTCTCTCTCTCTCCTCTCTCTCTCTCTCGTCTCTCTCTCTCTCTCTCTTTCTCTCACATAGCCTGGTTTTCATATATTTTATGTATTTGCTTTCGATCTTTGTTTCTTCCTTCTTTGGCCCTTGATTTTTTTTATTAATTATTTCTTTTCTACATGTCTTGTACCATGCTTTTAATTTTGTATTCATATGTTTCCATAATATACGTTTATTTTACTGACTTTATATACACTTTTATACTTTCTTTACTCATTTGGTTTTTTTAAATATCTTTATATTTTATATATATCTTTTGCTTTTTTTGTAGGATATAATTTATGTGGTCAAGATTTAGTGTTTGCACTTTTTCACATGATTTGTTTGTAAATTACGAAATTGTTTAACCAAATGTTCAT
>JACEEZ010000231.1:2500-12500 GCA_016584305.1 Chionoecetes opilio
CACTTTTTTTCTCCTTCTTTTCCTCCACCTCTACTTTCTCTTTCCTCTCCACCCCTTTCATTACCTCCACTTCCTTTTCGTTTTATTTTCTTCCACCTTTTCCTCCACCTCCTCTTTCTCCTTCTTTCTCTTTCTATTCCTTTTTCTCCTCCTCCTCCTCTTCCCGTTTCTCTCTCTTCTTTGTCTTCTCCTTTGAGGTCGGTTTTGGGCAATAAAGGTATAATTTTTTTTTCTATATCGCTATTTATCTTCTATTTCTAAGCTTATCATATGTCATCACAAACAACACTAGACTCAAAGCACAGAAATCTTACTCTATTTGGCAATCAGATGAACTACGAATCACAATATAAATGTATCATAAATATCAAACACAACATGAAATTCGATATTCTGAACACTTTTTAAAATAACACAAGAGTTTATATTTCAAAGAGTAACTCGATTTTTCTTTTACCGAACTCAAATTTCATTCATTTCATCGATAACAACTACTCTAAAACATAAATACCTTGTCTGTTATCAAACACTTCGTCAGTAACGGTATTGAAGGAAAAAGTAAAAGGATATCTGTAAAAAATTAAATCATTTTTAGAGTAATCCCATGAAAGAAAAAAAAAAAATGAACGTGAGCTGAATTTTCGTGGCGAGGGAAAAATTTAATGAAAAGAAAGAGAGATTTTTTTGTTACAAAGAGAAAAAAAAAAAGGGTGTGGAGAGAGAGAGAGAGGGGAGGAGGAGGGAAAAGGAGAGAGAGGAGAAAAGGGGGAGCGGAGGAGAGGAGAGAGAGAGAGAAAAGAAAAAAGGGAGGGGGAAAAGGGAGGGGGGAGAGAGGGAGGGGAGAACAAAATGAGAAAAGGGGAAGAGAGAGAGAAAAGGGAGAGAGAAAAAAAAAAGAGAGAGGAGGAAAGAGGGAGAAGAGAGAGAGAGAGAGAGAGAGGGGAGAAGGGGAGAAGAGAGAGGGGGGAGAGAGAAAAAAAGGGGGAGAGGAGAGAGAGGGGAGAGAAAAGAAGAGATGAGAGGGGGGGAAAGGAGAGAGAGAGAAATAAAAAGGGAAAAAAGAGGAGAGAGGGAGAGAGGGAGAGGAGAGAAGAGAGGAGAGAGACGAGAGGAGAGGGGAGAGAGAGAGAGAGACAAAAACCAAAAAAACGGGAAGGAGAAAAAAAGAGAAGAAAAAGCCCCGAACGATAGAAAGGAAACACAGATAAACAAGTGGATGCAAGGGTAGGTGAAAAAGCAAAGACATGAAGGAGCCTAAAAGTTTCCTTAGCGAGAAGAAATATAGAACAGAGACAGACACACAAACACACACACAGACAAACAAAAAGATAAACAAAAGAATTATAACTAAATACAGAAGTACAGAAATAAAGTTAGGTCAAAACGCAAACAAAAGAGTTATAAGTAAAGACATATGTACAGAATTTAAATAAGGTAAAAAAAAAGCAAAGACGTGAAGGACCCTTAATTAAAGTAACCTTAAAGACATATGTACAGAATTAAGGGGAAAAAAAAAAAAAAAAGGGCCTTAATTAAAAACCTTTAAAGAAATGTAAAATTAAAATAAGTAAAAAAAAAAAAAAAGGGAAGGGTTAATTAAAATAAAATTTAAAGAATATTTAAAAATTTTAAAAAAAAAAAAAAAGAAAGAAGTGAAGGACAATTAAATTAGTTTAAGCTTTTAAAATTAAAAGGAAAAAAAAAACAAAAATGGGCCTTTTTAAAAACCTTTAAAAATTAAAAAAATTTTAAAAAAAACCTTTTGGGGCCCCCCTTTTAAATTCCTTGACCCTTCTTTTAAAATTGAAAAAAGGGGGGGGGGGGCCCCCCCCCATTTTCCCCCTTTGGGGCCCCCCCCCCGGCCCCCCCGGGGGTTTTTTGCCCGCCCCTTTTTTTCCCCCCCAAAAACCCCCCCCCCCCCCCCCCATTCTTCCCCCCCCCCCCCCTCCCTTTTCCCCTTTCCCTGGGGGGGTTTTCCCCCCCCCCGGAACCCCCCCAAAAAAAAAGAAATTTTGGGGGGCCCCTTTTTTTGAAAATTTAAAAAAAGCCCCCCCCGAAAAAAAACCCCCCCCCCCCCCCCTTTCCCCCGCCCCCCCCTTTTTTGACCCCCCCTTCCTTCCCCCGCCCCCCCCTTTCCCTTCCCTCCGACCCCCACCCTTCCTTCCCTCCGACCCCCTCCCTTTCCTTCCCTCCGACCCCTTCCCTTCCTTCCCTCCGACCCCCTTCCCTTCCTTCCCTCCGACCCCCTTCCCTTCCTTCCCTCCGACCCCCGACCCTTCCTTCCCTCCGACCCCCTTCCCTTCCTTCCCTCCGACCCCCTCCCTTCCCTCCCCCCTACTTTCCCCTTCCCTCCCTAACACTGTATTCTTGCAAGTGTAATGGTAATGGTATGGCCGGAGGGTGATGGGGGAAGGGGAAGAACCCTGAACGAGGGGAGAAAGATGGGGGTAGGAGAGGGATGGAGGAAGGAGGGGAAAGATGGGGTAGGAGAGAGGAATGAGAAGAGGGGAAAGAAGGGGAAAGGAAGGGAGGGAAAGGGGAGGGGAAGGAGAGGGGAAAAGGGGCTTGGAATGTAAGTTACCAAAAAATGGGATCTGAGATGAAGGTGTGTGACGCGTTGTATTCTCGTCCTGTACTTGATTTGGTATTTTTTTCTTATTATTATATCTTCCTAACGTGATCTGTTTTTGTTCGTTATCTCATTGTTATCTCATTTGGGTTATATTATATTTGTCTGTAAAAAAAAAAAAAAAAAAAAAAAAAAAAAAAAAAAAAAAAAAAAAAAAAAAAAATAACAATAATAATAATAATAATAATAATAATATAATAATAATAATAATAAGGCTTAAGATAAACGTAATAAGATGGAAAAATAGGGACAGATCACAATTGTATCCATATAAGATAATGAATGCAAAAGTTAAGAAAATTTTCAACTGAAGAGAAACTGGAAATAGGAATAAATTAGAGAAAAGGTTTAAAGGGCTTAAAAATAAAGGAAGAGAGAGAGAGAGAGAGAGAGAGGAGAGAGAGGGGAAGAGGAGAGGGAAAAGAGAGAGAGAGAGAGGGGAGAGAGAGAGATATAATGAGGAAGAATGGAATACCTCATAACCTCTTTCCCTTCCTTAATTTTTTTCTTCCTTCATGACCTCATAGCCTCTCTTCCTCCTTCCCTTCCTTCCTTCCTTCCTTCCTTCCTTCCTTCCTTCCTTCCTTCCTTCCTTCCTTCATTCATTCCCTCCCTCCTCCCCTCCTCCTCCTCCCTCACCTCCGCCTCATCTGCATGCCTTTAATAAATCCTTCATGAGTCTTAATTAGTCGAAGTTAAGAGACTTGGACGGGACATCGCGGTGGTGTGCGTGCGTGCGTGCGTGCGTGCGTGCGTGCGTGCGTGCGTGCGTGCGTGGGGGTGTGTGTGTGTGTGTGTGTGTGTGTGTGTGTGTGTGTGTGTGTTGTGTGTGTGTGTGTGTGTGTGTGTGTGTGTGTGTGTGTGTGTGTGGGGTGTCATCTTATATCCACAACTTTCTTATACGGCCTCACTTTCTTTGCCTGTGTAATATATTAAACACACCATATTGCCACCACCACCATCACCACCACCATCATCATCACCATCACCACCACCATCATCATCATCATCATCATCAATGTCACGACGGCGAAGGTTCACAAGGAAACATGAGGCGGCGAAAATTTTGCATCAGTGGTTCAAGGTTATTCTCATCACTCAGTTACCCTCCCTCCCCCCCTCTCTCTCTCTTTCTCCCTTTCCTCCACATATTTCTCTCTCTCCTTCTCATCACTCAGTTACCCTCCTTCCCCCCGTGTCTCTCTCTCTCTCTCTCTCTCTCTCTCTCTCTCTCTCTCTTTTCTCTCTCTCTCTCTCTCTCTCTCTCTCTCTCTCTCTCTCTCTCTCTCTCTCTCTCTCTCTCCTTTCCATCACTCAGTTACCCTCCTTCCCCCCCCCCCTCTCCTCTCTCCTCTCTCTCTCTCTCTCCTCTCTCTCTCTCTCTCTCTCTCTCTCTCTCTCTCTCTCTCTCTCTCTCTCTCTCTCTCTCTCCCCCCCAGAGGACCTGATGAAGTGTATCCCAGGGTATTAAAGGAATGCAAGGAGGTTGTTAGTGAGTCGTTAGTGCACATTTTTAGGAAATCGGTTGAGATAGGCGATGTGCCATTATTGTGGAGGAAAGGAAATGTTGTTCCCATATTTAAGAAGGGAGACAGAGGACTAAAGTCAAATTATCGACTCGTAAGTCTAACATCAGTGGTGGGTAAATTATTGGAATCTATTATTGCAAAAAACATTAGAGAGCACTTAGATAAACATAGTTTGATCAATGATTCACAACATGGATTCACCAAGGGTAGTCATGTCTCACCAATTTATTGAGTTTTTATAGGAAAGTTTATGAGACGGCAGATAATGATAAGGATTATGATATAATATATCTGGACTTTAGTAAGGCATTTGACAAAGTACCACACGAGCGACTCTTAAATAAGGTTAGGCTCATGGTATAGATGGGAAGGTTCTTCATTGGATCAGAGCTTGGCTAAGTAATAGGCAACAAAGGGTTACAATTAATGGTTCCAAATCTGAATGGGGACTGGTGACAAGTGGAGTTCCACAAGGGTCTGTTTTGGGCCCATTACTATTTTTGATTTACATCAACGACTTGGATAGTGGGATTAGCAGTGATATCAGCAAGTTTGCTGATGATACTAAGTCAGGTAGGATTATTGGATCACAGTCTGACGTAAACATATTGCAGGGAGACTTAGATAAACTTAACGAGTGGGCAGTCAGATGGCAGATGGAATTTAATATTGATAATGTAGCGTTATGAATGTTGGTAGAAAAAACCCTGGTAATAGATACACCATAAGCAATGTATCGCTGAAAAGATCAGAAGGTGAAAAAGATCTTGGAGTGAGGGTGAGCCCAGACCTCCGACCTAGGAAACAATGTATTGAGGCCAGAAATAGAGCTAATAGAGTATTAGGATTCATTACCAGAAGTGTTAAAAGTAGAAGTGCGGAAGTTATTCTAAAGCTTTATCTGGCTCTAGTCAGGCCTCACCTAGACTATGCAGTTCAGTTTTGGTCTCCACATTACAGGATGGATATAGTGTTGTTAGAAAAAGTGCAGAGAAGGATGACCAAAATGATACAAGGGATGCGTAACTTTAGTTATGAGAGGAGATTGAAGTTATTAAAATTACACTCACTCGAGAGACGCAGAGTAAGGGGCGATCTGATAGAAGTTTTTAAGTAGATAAAGGGATTTAATAAAGGAGAGGTAGGAAAAGTTCTTACGGCTTTTAACCAGGGTAGAACAAGAAGTAACGGATTCAAGCTGGAAAAGCGTAGATTTAGAAAGGAAATAGGGAAAAACTGGTTCACAAATAGGATGGTGAATGAATGGAATGGTCTCAGTAGACAGGTAGTTAGTGCTGAGTCATTGGGGAGCTTTAAAGGGGAGCTGGATAGGTTCATGGATGGGGATGAAAGGTGGATGTAGGTAGTGTTAGGTGACAGGAACTACCACGTGTGGGCCTCGCGGCCTCTTGTAGCTTCCTTATTTTCTTATGTTCTCTCTCTCTCTCTCTCTCTCTCTCTCTCTCTCTCTCTCTCTCTCTCTCTCTCTCTCTCTCTCTCTCTCTCTCTCTCTCTCTCTCTCTCTCTCTCTCTCTCTCTCTCTCTCTCTCTCTCTCTCTCTCTCTCTCTCTCTCTCTCTCTCTCTCTCTCTCTCTCTCTCTCTCTCTCTACTGGTGTAGTAAAATAAATCCTTCCGTCACTCATAACTAACGCGGCGGGAGATGTACGGGACAGTGAGGGGATGAAGGGAACAGGTGAGGCAAATATGAGGGGAAGGCCGCTACCACCGCCTCATCACCTTCTGTCTCATCCACCACAGCCACTCAACATTAACTCAAGGCGATCAAGGTGCGACTGACAGCGGCGAACGTTCAGCAGACGTTGGGGAGGCGGTACCGGAGTGGTCAGCGTCTTTGAGTGGCGTTCTCGATGACCCGAGTTCGATCAAGGCCTCCTAGAACATAGAGGAGGTGTGTTCTAGTTCGAGTTCTAGGTGTTCTAGGATGCCTTGGTTCGATCCCCGATGAGAAACAAAATCTTTCTGCACCGTCGAGTGGCCTAAGAACACCCACATGTCCTGCCCATCAACTCTACCTTCGATTGCGAGTGCATCGGAGGACACAGGGGGGCGGCATGAGCTTCCGATCACAGGCGTCACTAAAAAAAATCCTGCCTGTGCCACCACGAGCGAGGACCAACCATCACAGCCCTCAAGTGAGCCTCCAGAGCCTACCATCCGAGCCCTGGGTCACCACTGCCTACAGGCGCTATAGGCACAAATGTAAAAAAAAAAAATCATAAAAAATAATTATAAAAAACGGCGGGATTAAATATATCAGAAAATGTTTAAAAAGAAAGAATGTATTTATTAATTTGTGTACTAAAAATATACGTTACCGAATTGTCAATTTAGGATTCAATTTTATATTTAATGAATGCAAACTCCTTTTATGCTTGTATTAGCAATGATATAACTGCAAGGAATAAAATGCTAATATATGATAAATGAAACGAAAGCTTTTAACGCGTACACAAAAGTATTTACCACACACACACACACACACACACACACACACACACACACACACACACACACACACACACACACACACACACACACACACACCACCTTTAGTGGATTTTGACAGTTATATTTCTAACTTTTTTTCCTCTTGACCAACCATCACAGACACACACACCCACACACACACACACACACACCACACACCCACACACACACACACACACCCACACACACCCACACACCACACCCACACACACACACCCACACCCACACCCACACCCACACACCCACACCCACACACCCACACACACACACACACCCCCACACACACACACACCCACACACCCACACCCACACACACACATTCAATATAGAAAAAAAACAAAGACCAAATCTAAACCTTACAACTATTTTAGTCGTTTTTCTTTCTCTCTCCCCTCTTCCCTCCTTTCCCTCTCTTCCCTCCCTTCTCTCCTTTCGTTATCTCCTCTCTCCCCACCTTTCCCTCTCTCCCGACTTCTTTTCCTTCTTTCCTTTCCCTCTCTCCCTTCCCTCTCTCCCCTCTTCCCTCCCCTTTCTCCCTTCCCTCTCCTCCTCTTCCCTCCCCTGACAACCTCTCACCCTTACTCACTCATCCCCCTTAAGAACATAAACGCACTGGGAGCCACGTCTCATTAAACACACCACAGCCAGGCATTAAATTATCCTTAATGACAAACGTAGCCACCGGGGAAAAAGTGATAAATATATATTGGTTTATAAAGCTCAGGGACAGAACACACACACACACACACACCCACACACACACACACACACACACACACACACACACACACACACACAACACGGATACCTTGCAATATTTTTTCCTTTTTTCCTTCCTCTCCCTCTTATTCTTGTTTGTCGCTGCTGTGGTAAATGTATTGCGACGTTTAGGGGATCGGTATCTCGGTATCTCTCTCTCTCTCTCTCTCTCTCTCTCTCTCTCTCTCTCTCTCTCTCTCTCTCTCTCTCCTCTCTCTCTCTCTCTCTCTCCTCTCTCTCTCTCTCTCTCTCTCACACACACATACACATACACACACACACACACACACACACACACACACACACACACACACACACACACGTTCTCTTCTCTAACCTCTTTAAATCCATCACACAAATCAAGGACATTAACTCTTATCACCATACTTGTAATTTTTTCTAGCGTTTAAATCGTGGAATGATGAATGTGTCTGATAGAGAATCATTTAACAAGTGGAAAACAAGCAGGAATCACAAGGTAAACAGACCGAGTATGAATGCATTATACGCCACCACGCTGACCACATTATAAAGGTGATAGCTTGTTAAAGGGACAGGTGGAAGCAGGTGGAAGCAGGTGGGAACAGGTGGAGCGGGAGAGGCGAGCCAGGATATAGAGGTGGAAATAAAGAAGTAAAGAGGAATGTTGGAAGGAAGGACAAGGATGGAAGAAAGAAAGAAGGAAGGAAGGAGGAAAGAAAGAAATAGAGGTCGAAAAAAGGATGGAAGAAAAAAAAAAGAAGGAAGGAAGGAAGGAAGGCAGAAATAGAGGTAGGAAGAAAGGATGGAAGAATAAAATAAGGAAGGAAGGAAGGAAGGAAGGAAGGAAGAAAATAGGGGTAGAAATAAAGGATGGAAGAAAAAAAAAAGAAGGAAGGAAGGAAGGAAGGCAGAAATAGAGGTAGAAAAAAGGATGGAAGAATAAAATAAGGAAGGAAGGAAGGAAGGAAGGCAGAAATAGGGGTAGAAATAAAGGATGGAACAAAGAAATTAAGAAGGAAGGAAGGAAGGAAGAAAGAAATAGAGGTAGAAATAAGGATGGAAAAGAAATAAAGAAGGAAGGAAGGAAGAAAGAAATAGAGGTCGAAAAAAGGATGGAAGAAAAAATTAAGAAGGAAGGAAGGAAGGAAAAAATAGAGGTAGGAAGAAATAAAGAAGGAAGGAAGAAAGAGATAGAGATAGAAAGGAAGGACAAGGATAGAATAAATGAATAAATAAAGAAGGAAGGAAGGAAGGAACAAGAGAAAGAGACCGAGGACGAGGATTGACACATAGGAAGATTAAAAGGAAGAAGGGGAAGAGGAAAAGGGGAAGACAGAAACAGGAGGGGAAAAAAGGGGAAGAGACAGAAATAGGAGGGGAAAAAGGGGAAGACAGAAATAAGAGGGGAAAAAAGGGAAGACAGAAATAAAGGGGAAAAAGAGTTAGACAGAAATAGGAGGGGAAAAATGGGGAAGAGACAGAAATAGGAGGGGAAAAAGGGGAAGACAGAAATAAGAGGGGAAAAATGGGAAGACAGAAATAAGGGGGGAAAAAAGAGTTAGACAGAAATAGGAGGGAAAAATGGGGAAGAGACAGAAATAGGAGGGGAAAAAGGGGAAGACAGAAATAAGAGGGGAAAAAAGGGGAAGACAGAAATAAGAGGGAAAAGAGTTAGACAGAATAGAGGGGAAAAATGGGAAGAGACAGAAATAGGAGGGAAAAGAGTTAGACAGAAATAGGAGGGGAAAAAGAGTTAGACAGAAATAGGAGGGGAAAAATGGGGAAGAGACAGAAATAGGAGGGGGAAAGGGAAGAAGACAGAAATAAGAGGGAAAAATGGGAAGAGACAGAAATAAGAGGGGAAAAAGGGGAAGAGACAGAAACAGAGGGGAAAATGGGGAAGAGACAGAAAAGGAGGGGAAAAAAGGGGAAGAGACAGAAATAAGAGGGGAAAAATGGGAAGGACAGAAATAAGATGGGAAAATAGGGAAGAGACAGAACAGGAGGGGAAAAATGGGGAAGAGACAGAAACAGGAGGGAAAAAGGGAAGAGACAGAAATAAGAGGGAAAAAAGGGAAGAGACAGAAATAAGAGGGGAAAAATGGGGAAGAGACAAAAATAAAGGGAAAATAGGGAGAGACAGAAATAAGAGGGAAAATGGGGAAGAGACAGAAATAAGAGGGGAAAATGGGAAAGACAGAAATAAGAGGGAAAATGGGAAAGACAGAAATAAGGGGGGGAAATGGGGAAGAGACAGAAATAAGAGGGAAAAATGGGAAGAGACAGAATAAGAGGGGAAAATGGGGAAGAGACATAAATAAGAGGGGAAAATGGGAAGAGACAGAAATAAGAGGGGAAAAAAGTGGAAGAGACAGAAATAAGAGGGGAAAAATAGGGAAGAGACAGAAATAAGAGGGGAAAATAGGGAAGAGACAGAAATAAGAGGGGAAAAATAGGGAAGACACAAATAAGAGGGGAAAATGGGGAAGAGACAGAAATAAGAGGGGGAAATGGGGAAGAGACAGAAACAGGAGGGGAAAAATGGGGAAGAGACAGAAACAGGAGGGGAAAAATAGGGAAGAGACAGAAATA